>CM060958.1:9671753-10271753 GCA_030765055.1 Mantis religiosa
AAACTCTGGCAACGATATGTAGATGACATCTTTGCAATAGTACCAAAAAAACACATCAGTGATGCACTAAAACTTTTAAATATCCAAGAAAAAAGCATCAAGTTCACTGTAGAAATAGAAAAGGATGAGTATTTTAGCCATTTTTGGATCTAAAAATAATGAGAAATAAAAACAGACTAAACTTTGGCATTTACAGAAAACCAACACAGACAGACAACTACATAAAAGCTAATGGCTACAATCCAAGATCCCACAAACAGGCAATCTTCAATAGTTTAGCACACAGACTGGTCAACATCCCTCTCACAGCAGAAGAATACAAAACAGAATACAATAAATTATTGAAATAGCACAAAAAATGACTTTCCCAAATCATTAGTAGATGAAAAGGAGAACTTAGCAAAAAAGAAGAAGCTAATAATGGAAACCACAACCCTCTCAGCCATAGAAACTAAAACGATCTTAAAAAAATTCACTTACCATCCATGGGCCTTTGATAAATTCAAAATAGTCTTCAAAAAAACAAAACATTAAACTAGCACCAGTCAAACATTTCTTCTTAAAAAAACTTAATTTGCTTAAACATCAAAGATGCCATTCCATCTAACAAAAAATCTGGTATATATCAAATTGAATGCTGTGACTGTAGTCAAATTCATATTGGAAAAACCAAAATAAATATAGAAACAAGAGCAAAGGAACACTTTAGAAACATAAAATATAAATAATTAGAAAAATCAGCAGTTGCCAGGCATTTTTGGGAAAAAACTTCAACATAAATCCAGAACCAAAACTACTAAAACATACATCAGGAAAACAAGAACTATCCACATGGGAACAAATCTTCATTTCAAAAAATAGGAACAAAGTATTCAGTTTCGACATCCCCCAGAAATATTTGTTCATAAGTTTCTCGAACCACCACCAGAGGAGACCTATGACAAAGTATCGTCAACTACACCAATGGGAGCCAGTCGATGGCCGGTTGAGCATGAAGGCAAAGTCTCTGAAACAGGTTCCGGAAAAAATTTAAAAAGAAAGCAAAGGTGGTAGCACTGAACTATGCAGATGACTTTGTACAAGTGGTATCCATGTTTTAAATTTAAATTATGAGTCGATGGCCAGTTGAGGATGGAGGTAAAGTCTCTGAAACATGTTCTGGAAAAATTTAAAAGTGAGAATTGTAAGTTTAGATGAGCAGAATATTCTGCGTCAATGCTTGATAGTACAGAAAAGGCTAAATCAGAAAGATTCATGACTAAATAAGATAATGGAAATAATGATAAAAGTAGGGTTTGGTGTCATGTGGGAAAATAGGGAATTATTGCAAAGTGGATTTTGGAAAGAGCTTATGTTAAGAACAGAAGATATTGAAAGGCAAGAAATGTTAGGAAGCTTCAACTTGAAAAGCTCACTGGAAATTTATAGACAGTTGAAGGTGATGTGGAACACAGAAAAATACAATTCCTTTCCTGGAAGTGTTGAAAACAGTGTTGTTATGATAAATTAAATTTAAAGGGAGTCGATTAATGACACTAAACAACACTTACTTTTAAATTTTTCTGGATCATGTTTCAGAGACTTTGCCTCTAAGGCCGGTTGAGGATAGAGACAAAGTCTCTGAAACATGTTCCAGAAAAATTTAAAAGTAAGTGTTGTTTAGTGTCAGTAATCGACTCCCTTTAAATTTAATGGAAAACTACATTGATATTTGTGATAAAGCAGCAAGAGAAGGCGTTGCATGGGCCAGAACAGGGGTGGTAAAACTGAAGGGTCTGGAGAAATGCCCATTGTGTCACCAAAGGGATAAAGAATGGCATTTGCTTTTAGAATGTGAAGAAACTAGGTTGCTTAGGGAGAAGATAGGTAAAAAATAACGGGCAAGGCTACCAAAACAAATTCAAGCAATGAAATTAATGAGTGTAAAAACTAGGAACAATTAAATGAAATTAGGAACTTTTTGGGCAAAGTAAGAGCCAAATGGTTGAGGAAGAATGGTAAATATGACGAAAATGAAGATGAAGTTATTTTAGATAAGATGCCAATAGGGACCTATTAGCTCGACAACCTCAGAGTTTGAGTCTATTGGGCCCAAGGGTAACCAGCAAATAAGTGTATTAAAAAGTATGGAAATGTATAATAATTTGTAATTGAAATGGAAATAAAAGAAATAAAGTTAGAAGAACTGGTCATAGGCAATGACATTGAATTGTTCAAGCTGACTGCATCTTTCGTCAACAGTTTTTAAACTTTATTTGTGATCGGAAACTGATGCTAAAGCACAATAAAGACAAGTTTCATGTTTCATCTCAACTGCACACAACTATAGATATGACTACCTATAACCTTAATTTTCCCGCTAGGTTTGGAAACTATCATTTTGAGCATAGATGGCGCTGTAATGTTTACGGCGCTGCGAGTCATCTACAGACAATCGAATGAACTACTTGATCCATCCAGACGAAGTTTAACCGGATGTCAGCCATTTTTGTTCGAGCATGCTTTTGTTGACGGCTTAAATCAAGTATGGCGTCAAGTAGTAAACACGGTGGTGGCGTTTCGCGAAGGATCGGCGCCGAACAAACGGGTGAAGAGTCATCAGAAAGCGATGGGGAGACTGAACCGGCTAAATCATTTCATCGCAGATTGTCCACCAACAGGGAGATCAAATGCGCTGTGAGTTATCTTTTGTGAATTTTAAAAAATCTTCATATTGATTATTCCCGCCGTTACCGGTCGGGCAATGTTTTGTCTGCAGACGTAAAAAAGAGGCGTGGCTTTTGTTTACACTCAGATTTTCGTCTGCTACTTTCGTAATCGGGCGCCGGCGTCGTGATGAATTGAATATACGTCAATATTGTGTTGTGTTTCATTTATTTTGCATTTCTAAAGCATTTTGTACGTCTCGAATTTATGACAAAGCCAACTGCACGCTGCAACAAGTTAATTGAAGGCTCATGTTCACATGTTGTTCACTTAAAGAATTAGGTTATGTTCTGTTAGCAGTGCATTAGAGACATGACCATAACAAACATTTCAGTGGTTGTAGCTTTGTTTATGTACCTATTTGCACTTTGTGTTCTGTATTTCAGCAAATACGTGGACAGTGTTACTAGCACACGCCAGTTTTAAGGCGCTAATTTGTGTGTGTCTAGACTATTAAATGAAGGCAGTGATTATTATCGGGGAATTCAGCCAACATGAAAAGGCGCTTTGAAATTCTCATATTTGATTCTTGAAACGGAGAAAGGGGAAACAGAGGCGTCAGCTGCGTTCATTTGCTCTGCAGCATAAAAAGCAAGAGAGAGGGGGTTGTCTAATGATTTTCCGATAATTTATGTGTAGCTGTGGAGTAATTAGGAAAGCACAGTGCCCGACTTTTTTTTTTTTTTTGTGTCAGCGTTAGAATCGGAATAGAGTTTTAAAGCGCGCTAACGTAATGCGAGTGTGAAAAATAAATACATAGACGGAAATTAAAATTAGAAAAGTTCACTTTTCAGTGTTTCCGCGCTTAAACGTAAAAACAGCTAATGTCTTGCTTAATGTCAGAAAAGTAAATTCACGCTTTTTACGCGCGCTTTTGAACATCAGTAGATATTAAAAATGGTTATTATATAAAACGCGCGCTGAAGAAAAGAAAGAATTAAATACAGTGCGATTGACAAATCTTTTATTTCTAATAACGCTTTTGAACATTTTATTTGGCGACCACGCTCCGTTTTTGTTCTTTTTTGGTGTTAACGGACATTTTTTTGTGTAAAATATATGTTTAGGGGATACAGCACTGAAAAACCCAAATCCAGCAATTTTCATCCAAACTTGCTGAATTTTTTACCACTTGGTTCTGATGCATAATGGACACAATTCAAATTATTTCAGTTAATTGATGGAAATTAATAATTTTCTCATACTAGCCGTATATAGGCTAAGGGTTTTGATAGATTGAGTCAACATGAAAAATTCAATGCCACGGCCGGGATTTGAAACACGGATCTCCTGGTTTCCGTCTAGTCGCTCTAACCCATTGAGCTACCATGGCCAACGTGCCGTCCTGACATTAAACTCTCCATTTGACTCGTGTATTTCCCCGGTAAACCACTAGGGCTCTCGTATTTGAGATACACTGTTCGTGGCGACTTACTACCATAAGTACTTTAGTCCCAAGCTTCATCATTTAACTCTTATTTAAGTTAATTGATGGAAATTAAACATTTCTTCATACTAGCCGCATATAGGCTAAGGGTTTTGATAGATTCAATCAACATGAAAAATTCAATGCCACGGCCGGGATTTGAACCACGGTAGCTCAATGGTTTAGAGCGACTGGACGGAAACCAGCAGATCAGTGGTTCAAATCCCGGCCGTGACATTGAAATTTTCATGTTGACTCTATCTAACAGAATTCAAAATTTGGTTTTTGTAATGTCAATAGTTTTTGAGTAATTAATTTGTGAAATTCAAAATTTGGGCAAAATTCAAACCGTTCTACGTGATTAAAATTTTCAAAATTTCAATTTTCTATTTCTAAAAATATTCAGATGGTTATGAAGGGAAGATCTATCATATGAATTTATTATACTGCCTTTAGTTCCAGAGGAGGGAACAAATAAGGTGTGGAACAAACAAAAAATGCCAAACAATGAGTAAACCTTTGATTTTATATATCAATAACTTTAAAAATATAATGAATATTAAAAATTCATATAATAGAAACATTTTATTATTATTATTATTTTTTTTTTTTGTAATTTACGTCCTTCAACTGTTTTTAAAGACATATCGGACGATGAATGGAATGGGTGAAATGAAAAATGAAACGGTATTTTTATTTCAACATAGTCTCCTTGTAACTTTACACACTTCTCCCAGCGATGTTCCCATCTCTGTAACCCGTCCAAATGGTACTCGGCGTTTTTCAACATAGTCTACCTGTAACTCTACACACTTCTCCCAGCGATGTTCTCATCTCTGTAACCCGTCCAAATAGTACTCGGCGTTTTTCAACATAGTCTCCTTGTAACTCTACACACTTCTCCTAGCGATGTTCCCATCTCTGTAACCCGTCCAAATAGTACTCGGCGTTTTTCAACATAGTCTCCTTGTAACTCTACACACTTCTCCCAGCGATGCTCCCATCTCTGTAACCCGTCCAAATAGTACTCGGCGTTTTTCAACATAGTCTGCTTCTAACTCTACACACTTCTCTCAGCGATGTTCCCATATCTGTAACCCGTCCAAATAGTACTCGGCGTTTTTCAACATGGTCTCCTTGTAACTCTATACACGTCTCCCAGCGATGCTCCCATCCCTGCAACCCGTCCAAATAGTACTCGGCGTTTTTCAACATAGTCTCCTTGTAACTCTACACACTTCTCCTAGCGATGTTCCCATCTCTGTAACCCGTCCAAATAGTACTCGGCGTTTTTCAACATAGTCTCCTTGTAACTCTACACACTTCTCCCAGCGATGCTCCCATCTCTGTAACCCGTCCAAATAGTACTTGGCGTTTTCCAGCATAGTCTCCTTGCAACTCTACACACTTCTCCCAGCGATGTTCTCATCTCGATAACTCGTCCAAATAGTACTCGGCGTTTTCCAACATAGTCTCCTTGTAACTCTGTACACTTCTCCCAGCGATGCTCCCATCTCTGTAACCCGTCCAAATAGTACTCGGCGTTTTTCCAACATAGTCTCCTTGTAACTCTACACACTTCTCCCAGCGATGCTCCCATCTCTGTAACCCGTCCAAATAGTACTTGGCGTTTTTCCAACATAGTCTCCTTGCAACTCTACACACTTCTCCCAGCGATGTTCCCATCTCTATAACTCGTCCAAATAGTACTTGGCGTTTTTCAACATAGTCTCATTGTAACTCTACACACTTCTCCCAGCGATGCTCCCATCTCTGTGCCTCGTGCAAATAGTACTCGGTGTTTTTCAACATAGTCTCCTTGTAACTCTACACACTTCTCCCAGCGATGCTCCCATCTCTGTGCCTCGTGCAAATAGTACTCGGCGTTTTTCAACATAGTCTTCTTGTAACTCTACACACTTCTCCCAGCGATGTTCCCATCTCTGTGCCTCGTGCAAATAGTACTCGGTGTTTTTCAACATAGTCTCCTTGTAACTCTACACACTTCTCCTAGCGATGTTCCCATCTCTGTAACCCGTCCAAATAGTACTCGGCGTTTTTCAACATAGTCTCCTTGTAACTCTACACACTTCTCCTAGCGATGTTCTCATCCCTATAACCCGTCCAAATAGTACTCGACGTTTTTCAACATAGTCTACTTGTAACTCTACACACTTCTCCCAGTGATGCTCTCATCTCTGTAACCCGTCCAAATAGTACTCGACGTTTTTCA
Organism: Mantis religiosa; assembly: GCA_030765055.1. Classification (NCBI taxonomy): domain Eukaryota; kingdom Metazoa; phylum Arthropoda; class Insecta; order Mantodea; family Mantidae; genus Mantis; species Mantis religiosa. The sequence goes on from CM060958.1 coordinate 9,678,119, forward strand.
TCATAGTCCCCTTGTAACTCTACACACTTCTCCCAGCGATGCTCCCATCTCTATAACCCGTCCAAATAGTACTCGGCGTTTTTCAACATAGTCTCCTTGTAACTCTACACACTTCTCCCAGCGATGTTCTCATCTCTGTAACCCGTCCAAATAATACTCGGCGTTTTTCAACATAGTCTCCTTGTAACTCTACACACTTCTCCCAGCGATGTTCACATCTCTGTAACACATCCAAATAGTACTCGGTGTTTTTCAACATAGTCTCCTTGTAACTCTACACACTTCTCCCAGCGATGTTCCCATCTCTGTAACACATCCAAATAGTACTCGGCGTTTTTCAACATAGTCTCCTTGTAACTCTACACACTTCTCCCAGCGATGTTCCCATCTCTGTAACCCGTCCAAGTAGCACTCGGCGTTTTTCAACATAGTCTCCTTGTAACTCTACACACTTCTCCCAGCGATGCTCCCATCTCTGTAACCCGTCCAAATAATACTCGGCGTTTTTCAACATAGTCTCCTTGTAACTCTACACACTTCTCCCAGCGATGCTCCCATCTCTGTAACCCGTCCAAATGGTACTCGGCGTTTTTCAACATAGTCTACCTGTAACTCTACACACTTCTCCCAGCGATGTTCTCATCTCTGTAACCCGTCCAAATAGTACTCGGCGTTTTTCAACATAGTCTCCTTGTAACTCTACACACTTCTCCTAGCGATGTTCCCATCTCTGTAACCCGTCCAAATAGTACTCGGCGTTTTTCAACATAGTCTCCTTGTAACTCTACACACTTCTCCTAGCGATGTTCTCATCTCTGTAACCCGTCCAAATAGTACTCGGCGCTTTTCAGCATAGTCTCCCTGTAACTCTACACACTTCTCCCAGCGATGCTCACATCTCTGTAACCCATCCAAATAGTACTCGGCGTTTTTCAACATAGTCTCCTTGTCACTCTACACACTTCTCCTAGCGATGTTCTCATCTCTTTAACCCGTCCAAATATTACTCGGAGCTTTTCAGCATAGTCTCCTTGTAACTCTACACACTTCTCCCAGCGATGTTCACATCTCTGTAACCCGTCCAAATAGTACTCGGCGCTTTTCAGCATAGTCTCCCTGTAACTCTACACACTTCTCCCAGCGATGCTCACATCTCTGTAACCCATCTAAATAGTACTCGGCGTTTTTCAACATAGTCTCCTTGTAACTCTACACACTTCTCCCAGCGATGTTCTCATCTCTGTAACCCGTCCAAATAGTACTCGGCGCTTTTCAACATAGTTTCCTTGTAACTCTACACACTTCTCCCAGCGATGCTCACATCTCTGTAACCCATCCAAATAGTACTCGACGTTTTTCATCATAGTCTCCTTGTAACTCTACACACTTCTCCCAGCGATGCTCCCATCTCTGTAACCCGTCCAAGTAGCACTCGGCGTTTTTCAACATAGTCACCTTGTAACTCTACACACTTCTCCCAGCGATGCTCCCATCTCTGTAACCCGTCCAAATAATACTCGGCGTTTTTCAACATAGTCTCCTTGTAACTCTACACACTTCTCCCAGCGATGCTCCCATCTCTGTAACACATCCAAATAGTACTCGGCGTTTTTCAACATAGTCTCCTTGTAACTCTACACGCTTCTCCCAGCGATGTTCCCATCTCTGTAACCCGTCCAAGTAGCACTCGGCGTTTTTCAACATAGTCTCCTTGTAACTCTACACACTTCTCCCAGCGATGCTCCCATCTCTGTAACCCGTCCAAATAGTACTCGGCGCTTTTCAACATAGTCTCCTTGTAACTCTACACACTTCTCCCAGCGATGCTCTCATCTCTGTAACCCGTCCAAATAGTACTCGGCGTTTTTCAACATAGTCTGCTTCTAACTCTACACACTTCTCTCAGCGATGTTCCCATATCTGTAACCCGTCCAAATAGTACTCGGCGTTTTTCAACATGGTCTCCTTGTAACTCTATACACGTCTCTCAGCGGTGTTCCCATCTCTGTAACCCGTCCAAATAGTACTCGGCGTTTTTCAACATAGTCTCCTTGTAACTCTACACACTTCTCCCAGCGATGTTCCCATCTCTGTAACCCGTCCAAATAATACTCGGCGTTTTTCAACAAGGTCTCCTTGTAACTCTACACACCTCTCCCAGCGATGTTCCCAGCTCTGTAACCCGTCCAAATAGTACTCGGCGTTGTTCAACATTGTCTCCTTGTAACTTTATACACGTCTCCCAGCGATGTTCCCATCTCTGTAAGCCATCCAAATAATACTCGGCGTTTTTCAACATAGTCTCCTTGTAACTCTACACACTTCTCCCAGCGATGCTCCCATCTCTGTAACACATCCAAATAGTACTCGGCGTTTTTCAACATAGTCTCCTTGTAACTCTACACACTTCTCCCAGCGGTGTTCCCATCTCTGTAACCCGTCCAAGTAGTACTCGGCGTTTTTCAACATAGTCTCCTTGTAACTCTACACACTTCTCCCAGCGATGTTCCCATCTCTGTAACCCGTCCAAGTAGTACTCGGCGTTTTTCAACATAGTCTCCTTGTAACTCTACACACTTCTCCCAGCGATGTTCTCATCTCTGTAACACATCCAAATAGTACACGGCGTTTTTCAACATAGTCTCCTTGTAACTCTACACACTTCTCTCAGCGATGCTCCCATCTCTGTAACCCGTCCAAATAATACTCGGCGTTTTTCAACATAGTCTCCTTGTAACTCTACACACTTCTCCCAGCGATGTTCTCATCTCTGTAACCCGTCCAAATAGTACTCGGTGTTTTTCAACTTAGTCTCCTTGTTACTCTACACACTTCTCTCAGCGATGTTCTCATCGCTGTAACCCGTCCAAATAGTACTCGGCGTTTTTCAACATAGTCTCCTTGTAACTCTACACACTTCTCCCAGCGATGTTCTCATTTCTGTAACCCGTCCAAATAGTACTCGGCGTTTTTCCAACATAGTCTCCTTGTAACTCTACACACTTCTCTCAGCGATGCTCCCATCTCTGTAACCCGTCCAAATAATACTCGGCGTTTTCCAACATAGTCTCCTTGTAACTCTACACACTTCTCCCAGCGATGTTCTCATCTCTGTAACCCGTCCAAATAATACTCGGCGTTTTTCAACATAGTCTCCTTGTAACTCTACACACTTCTCTCAGCGATGTTCTCATCTCTGTAACCCGTCCAAATAATACTCGGCGTTTTTCCAACATAGTCTCCTTGTATCTCTACACACTTCTCTCAGCGATGCTCCCATCCTGTAACCCGTTCAAATAGTACTCGGCGTTTTTCAACATAGTCTGCTTGTAACTCTACACACTTCTCTCAGCGATGTTCCCATCTCTGTAACCCGTCCAAATAGGTCTCGGCGTTTTTCCAACATAGTCTCCTTGTAACTCTACACACTTCTCCCAGCGATGTTCTCATCTCTGTAACCCGTCCAAATAGTACTCGGCGTTTTTCAACATAGTCTCCTTGTAACTCTACACACTTCTCCCAGCGATGCTCTCATCTCTGTAACCCGTCCAAATAGTACTCGGTGTTTTTCAACATAGTCTCCTTGTAACTCTACACACTTCTCCCAGCGATGTTCCCATCTCTATAACTCGTCCAAATAGTACTCGGCGTTTTCCAACATAGTCTCCTTGTAACTCTGTACACTTCTCCCAGCGATGCTCCCATCTCTGTAACCCGTCCAAATAGTACTCGGCGTTTTTCCAACATAGTCTCCTTGTAACTCTACACACTTCTCCCAGCGATGCTCCCATCTCTGTAACCCGTCCAAATAGTACTTGGCGTTTTCCAGCATAGTCTCCTTGCAACTCTACACACTTCTCCCAGCGATGTTCTCATCTCGATAACTCATCCAAATAGTACTCGGCGTTTTCCAACATAGTCTCCTTGTAACTCTGTACACTTCTCCCAGCGATGCTCCCATCTCTGTAACCCGTCCAAATAGTACTCGGCGTTTTTCCAACATAGTCTCCTTGTAACTCTACACACTTCTCCCAGCGATGCTCCCATCTCTGTAACCCGTCCAAATAGTACTTGGCGTTTTTCCAACATAGTCTCCTTGCAACTCTACACACTTCTCCCAGCGATGTTCCCATCTCTATAACTCGTCCAAATAGTACTTGGCGTTTTTCAACCTAGTCTCATTGTAACTCTACACACTTCTCCCAGCGATGCTCCCATCTCTGTGCCTCGTGCAAATAGTACTCGGCGTTTTTCAACATAGTCTTCTTGTAACTCTACACACTTCTCCCAGCGATGCTCTCATCTCTGTAACCCGTCCAAATAGTACTCGGCGTTTTTCAACATAGTCTGCTTCTAACTCTACACACTTCTCTCAGCGATGTTCCCATATCTGTAACCCGTCCAAATAGTACTCGGCGTTTTTCAACATGGTCTCCTTGTAACTCTATACACGTCTCCCAGCGATGCTCCCATCCCTGCAACCCGTCCAAATAGTACTCGGCGTTTTTCAACATAGTCTGCTTGTAACTCTACACACTTCTCTCAGCGATGTTCCCATCTCTGTAACCCGTCCAAATAGTACTCGGCGTTTTTCCAACATAGTCTCCTTGTAACTCTACACACTTCTCCCAGCGATGTTCTCATCTCTGTAACCCGTCCAAATAGTACTCGGCGTTTTTCAACATAGTCTCCTTGTAACTCTACACACTTCTCCCAGCGATGCTCTCATCTCTGTAACCCGTCCAAATAGTACTCGGTGTTTTTCAACATAGTCTCCTTGTAACTCTACACACTTCTCCCAGCGATGCTCTCATCTCTGTAACCCGTCCAAATAGCACTCGGCGTTTTTCAACATAGTCTCCTTGTAAGTCTACACACTTCTCCCAGCGATGTTCTCATCTCTGTAATCCATCCAAATAGTACTCGGCGTTTTTCAACATAGTCTCCTTGTAACTCTATACACTTCTCCCAGCGATGTTCCCATCTCTGTAATCCATCCAAATAGTACTCGGCGTTTTTCAACATAGTCTGCTTGTAACTCTACACACTTCTCCCAGCGATGCTCCCATCTCTGTAACACGTCCAAATAGTACTCGGTGTTTTTCAACATAGTCTCCTTGTAACTCTACACACTTCTCCCAGCGATGCTCTCATCTCTGTAATCCATCCAAATAGTACTCGGCGTTTTTCAACATAGTCTCCTTGTAACTCTACACACTTCTCCCAGCGATGCTCTCATCTCTGTAACCCGTCCAAATAGCACTCGGCGTTTTTCAACATAGTCTCCTTGTAACTCTACACACTTCTCCCAGCGATGTTCTCATCTCTGTAATCCATCCAAATAGTACTCGGCGTTTTTCAACATAGTCTCCTTGTAACTCTATACACTTCTCCCAGCGATGTTCCCATCTCTGTAATCCATCCAAATAGTACTCGGCGTTTTTCAACATAGTCTGCTTGTAACTCTACACACTTCTCCCAGCGATGCTCCCATCTCTGTAATCCATCCAAATAGTACTCGGTGTTTTTCAACATAGTCTCCTTGTAACTCTACACACTTCTCCCAGCGATGCTCTCATCTCTGTAACCCGTCCAAATAGTACTCGGTGTTTTTCAACATAGTCTCCTTGTAACTCTACACACTTCTCCCAGCGATGCTCTCATCTCTGTAACCCGTCCAAATAGTACTCGGTGTTTTTCAACATAGTCTCCTTGTAACTCTACACACTTCTCCCAGCGATGCTCTCATCTCTGTAACCCGTCCAAATAGCACTCGGCGTTTTTCAACATAGTCTCCTTGTAACTCTACACACTTCTCCCAGCGATGTTCTCATCTCTGTAATCCATCCAAATAGTACTCGGCGTTTTTCAACATAGTCTCCTTGTAACTCTACACACTTCTCCCAGCGATGTTCTCATCTCTGTAACCCGTCCAAATAGTACTCGGTGTTTTTCAACATAGTCTCCTTGTAACTCTACACACTTCTCCCAGCGATGTTCCCATCTCTGTAATCCATCCAAATAGTACTCGGTGTTTTTCTCTGTAAAAAAATTTGCCCGCCTCGGTAGCGTAGATGGTTACATGTCAGACTCACGTTCAAGAGGTCCTGATTTCTAACCTCGGTCTCTATAAAGAAATAATAAACAGTACCATCACTTTCTCAGCCGAAAAAAAAACCAGTTTTTGCTCTTTTGGAGCTGGTTCTCCCTTTGCGGTCCATTGTTTGGACTGCATTTTTGTTTCGGGGGTAAAATGGTGTGTCCAATTTTCATCTACAGTAATTATCTACATATATAATTAGATATGAGTTCCAACGAAACTAAAGCATCTAGAATGAAATTGGCAAGGAATTCACGAGAAAATTCATTAATTACGTGTTCATATGTATTTGAGTCAGAAGCCTTCCGTTCTGACAATCAGTTACTTATACGTTAAATATTATCTTAAGATACATTACAGACAACACTTGCCTGTATAAAGTAAAAAAATAATTAAATCTGACTATATCCTATGAACATAAACCAAGGCTGTTATTTAACTTCGTAAACAATCACAAATTTTCTTCCTAGCGATAAGATAAGGCGGCCAGAGCCATCTATGGACAGCAGGAGGCGGTCTTGCTATTTCATCTCTCCTCTATGAGAATTTTTCTTATCGAGAGAAGCAAATAACTAAAAATGGCCCTCTATATAATAGATGTAGTTACTTATGTCTAAATGTTGATTTAATATGTGAGAAACACGTTCTTTTGACATGTTTATAGCCTCTGCTATCTCTCTAACTTTAATTCGGCGGTCGTCTAACACCATTTGGTAAATTTTGGCGATGTTTTCCTCGCTAGTTGCAGTTTTTTGGACGTCCCAAACGTTCGTCTCCCAGGCTCTTACGGCCACGTTTAAATTCAGCTGCCCAAAATTTCACTGTGGTAAATGATGGTGCAGAGTCCCCATACACAGAATCCAACTCAGCTTTGATTTGCGTAGGCGTATTGCCTTTAAAAAATAAATATTTAATGACAGCTCGATACTAGATTTTGTCCATTTTCATAAAAACACTCACATAAACTCACTTATTTTTTGTTTACACAAAATTCCGTGTTACAGAGTATTGTGTTTATGTGTAAAAAGTACAGAAAACAAGCAGTAAGCAAACAGAAAATATAAAAAATGGGAGCTATAAAAACGGTAAAATAAGGAATATATATATATTAATTTTAAAAAAGACTGACATGTATTATGTACTATATTTTCAACTTACATACAATAATTGTGGTTTATCGCGTAGTTTGTTTGTTTCCAAATTTCCCCTTTCCAATCTTCAACTGTCTTCATATCAATGTCATTTGTTTCACGACACGCAACGTTCAAAACAATGTTATGGCGATGTTTGACCATTGGAAATTCTGAAATTGTCTTCGTCTAATTTTCTTGTTGTCTCTAAAGCTCAAGTCTGAAGCAATGGTCCAGAAATGGGAATTCCTTTACCGCGTGCTAACAAAGCACTCGAACACAGCATGATGTACCTCGTCATACTCTCTAGATTTAGTGATACGTTTCACATGACTTGCTGTTCCCTTTAACCACTCGTATTTAATTTTTATTTTTTCAAACTATTATTAATTGAGTTTTCCCTACTTTAAACAATAGAGTTAATTCTTTAGCTTGATGTTTCTTCTTTTGGTGTTCTTCAATAATCTCTAATGAAGGGATGTGTTTAGAACTCATTTTTCAGAATTTGTGAACATACAAACCATGCTTTTAAAAATCACCAAAGTTCACAGTTTTCTTCCACTCTGGTGTGGGATTTCTCTTGGTATGGTCATTTGGTGTGGTATGGCAGGATGTTTGTTAAGGATTGCGTGTCGGTGAGCAAGAGTACTCTCCCAGGGTCCAGCAGTTATCACTAGCCAACGAAAAGTCCTTCTTCAATTTCCTGTAGATTGTTTATTCCCACAGGTCTTCCTTGTCTGGTTGCTCGGTTTTTCTCACTTGCTCTCACTCTCGTTGCGTCGCCTTGTCTGTTTGAAAATATTTAATCCCACCACGTTTGACTATTACCTCGCTATCGGATATTAAACTAACACGTCTTCTCTCTTTCCTTGTAACCAACCACTCACTTCGCCCTACTCTCGGCTTCCTCCTAGATTTGTTTGTCTATCTCCACCCCTTTTCTATTTGTTCTCTATTTCACGCCTAGATAGGTTTACGTTTCATTTTATTGGGGGAGTTTATTTCTACTATTTTACCTTATTGGTCATTTCCATTCACCTTCAACTCTGTAGCAGTTACGGGTCCACCCCCTAAAGTTCTATGACTCTTCGGCGTCATAGCGGTACCGCATCCTGCCTCTACATATTTTCCTTAAACCTCGTTATTGCCTGAGGCTCCGTGGTGGCACTGGAATTTTGGGTTTGTATTGTCCTATTGTTAACATGTCCGGTCTCGTCTACCCGTTCTAACTTAAGGCAGCTTATTCCCTATATTTACTTCATTTACACGTTATTCCTATTACAATATTCCTTTTGACTTTATTTCGTATATCATTTATTCCGAATTGCTTATTAATAATTTATATGGTTTGTTCATCCCTTTCTTACATTCTTCTATCGGAGACCTGTGGTTTCTGCTTCATGTAAGTTCCAACAAGTTAATACCTTGCAACTTTGATTTTTGAATGAGTTCTAGATGAAAAAAGCGGTCATTATATACACACTTTTGAAGAGTTCCTTTCTTACATGGCATTATTTATGTTTCTGAAAGTATCCCTGTAATCAACGAGACTGCTGCTTGTTTTAAGGCAATAAAGGGCAATTAAATCGAAGCTTTATGTAAAGAACATACTTAAAATATTTTATAAAAGTTGGTAAATAATTACATATATTCCTTCTCGGTATAAGATATTGCCTGTGGCGCCATCTCTGGACAGCGATTCCAGTTCCTGAATTTCTCTCCTGATAAATCTATTATTATTACTACTATTTCAATATTTCTTTTGACTTTATTTCTTATATCATATATTCCCAATTGCTTATTAATAATTTATATAGTTTTATCATATCTTTCTTACATTCCTCTCTCGGAGACCTGTGGTTTCTGCTTCATATAACAAAATTAAACTCCAGCAAGTTTTATAATTTCGATTTTTGAATGCCTTCTAGATGAAAAAAGCGGTCATTATATACACACTTTTGAAGACTTTCTTTCTTACATAGCATTATTTATGTTTCTGAAAGTATCCCTGGAATCAACAAGGCTGCTGCTTGTTTTAAGGCAATAAAGGACAATTAAATTGAAGCTTTATGCAAAGAATATACTTAAAATATTTTATAAAAGTTGGTAAATAATTACAAATATTCCTTCTCGGTATAAGATATTGCCTGTGGCGCCATCTCTGGACAGCGATTCCAGTTCGGTTGCCAGTTCCTGAATTTCTCTCATGAGAAATTTATTATTATTATTATTATTATTATTATTATTATTATTATTATTATTATTATTATTATTATTACAGTATTTCTTTTGACTTTATTTTTTATATCATATATTCGCAATTGCTTATTAATAATTTATATGGTTTTATCATCCCTTTCTTACATTCTTCTATCGGAAACCTGTGATTTCTGCTTCAATTCGTGCTGGATCTCTTGTAACAACGAAACTGACAATAAACAAACTACAAAACAGTTATATCCTTACCATGTTTGTTTTAAGAGAGTTAAAAGAGCTAATGATTTGTTTTCCCTTTTCCTCGAAGGATCACAGTTTATGATTATTCATGTAACTTCGGTTCAAACACATCGCCCTCAAAATTATTTCTCTTTTTAAAATACGTACGTTATAAGCCATTACACATAAAGTAATCCGTTTTAATCAGGTTATTTACGCAAATGGTTCCCGAAAAATATTTCCTTTCCGCGTTAGGCTTAGAGTATGTTTACATGGGAAATACCTCCGTTCCGAAATTCATTTTCCGTTTTTCCAAGTTTCCAAGTTTTTCCAAGGGGTCCGTTTTAAGGATGACTGCTTCCTAGTTCTCATAATAATTCCATCCCCGCCCAGTCTTAGCATTTCTATTTCTCCTCTTGCCTTTATAATGCCATGTTTTAAACCAGCTATATATAAAAGTAATGCAATGAAAAATATAGTAAACCAGAAAATAAATAAACTGCAATAGCAACTAGATTGTCTTCTTAACAAGAAGTTTTTTAAAGTCGTCACTGAATTAGGAAGGGCCATGAAAGTTATTTTGAGAAAATGTCAAATTTGGAAAACCTTCCCTCGATTGAGTGGTGTAACAGGATTTCGATTCTGCTACATATGGGATGATTGAAGACGACGAACTATAAACCCTGCGTTGTGAAATTCATGTAGAAACAGAAGTTTTTGGTGCTGGGGGGATGGTGCGATCGTTGAAAATGCTATGATTCCCACGTTGTGCCGACATATGAAGACATTCCCGGAAAACCGGGTTACAAGTATTTTGTGAATGAGGCTGAAAGAAATTGTTAACATTATCTTATTTCATTTCTGAGAATATGAGTCTCAATAATACAGTATATATTATCAGGGTTATCCTTAATAGAACCCAAAACATTACTAATCTAATAACAATAAAAATAAAATAATGAAAATAAAGCGAAAACCTGTGTCAGCTTTCACTTAAGTTTTATTCTATATACATTTTACAATTTTAGGTGAAACTAATAGGTGTGTCTTTTGGCATATTTATACATGGTACACTTTGGATTATTGCACTTTTCAATAAGTATATCATTTTGGAAACTAGGTACAAGCTTTTTAGCTGTAGTCAGGCTGATCAAAAGATGCTTCATCAGTAATATTCTCAGAAGCTGTGGTCTCAGATTTAAGAGTTTTATACTACTCATGACAAATTGGTGGGATATAATTCATCAGATCCTACAAGTCCTTTAATTTTTCAGGATTTATAGGTCTTGGACCATTGTATTTTGGAGGAAATGTCACATAAGTAAGGTATGGTTTGCCAGATATTATTTTCCTTCAAATGTCCAAAGTGTCGTAATCCTCAACCCCACCGGAAGTGAAATTAAAACAGAACTTAAGGGGTGGTCTTTAAAAACTTTCATGCATGTCACCTTGCTCAAGAGTACCTTTTGCCCAGATTCTGAAGCTGTTCTTTTCTGTACTTTGTCAAGAAGCGGCTTTGCAGATATGAGAATATCAGTTGTCATTTTGACAACATGAAAAGGATTGTTTACAATGCTTTTCCTCACTAGCTCCATCCACTAATCTGGAACATAAATGTAAGCTGCTTGCCTCTTCTGTTTCTCTATAAGGCCGAAGTCACGATCACAAGGCAAAAATGTTATGACCGGGTACTAGTTCTGCCATTGTTCACATCCACAGTAGAGTTTACCAACATAACGCACTGTTGAAACACTACGGTTTGTGGTAGTTATTACTTATGAAGTGGCCTAAATACTTGCCTGTTTTCCATGTATCGTTTTATTCTTATAACTAAAACTATGCTGGTTTCATAAAATATAATGATAGTTAAAATGAAAGGATACAATCATTTAAAACGTTTGTAGCTCTGTTGGTTATCCTGTTTATAAGTTAGTTACCATGAACGCCACTAGATGACAGGCACAGAGCATGAACAAGTTAACCCGTTTTTGACATTATATGTAAAGGATATCAGAAACGCTAGAACTTCACCTCTCTCTGTTTAGCGTTATATGATTACTGGAGGATAGACCAACACAAGAAAAGGCAACAGTTGCGGCAACAGAGGGCAGCACTTAGGGCATTTTTTTATTTTGAGGGTTAGCCCGTTTTTCCGGGCATGTCTTCATATGTAGCAGGATTCGTCCGTTGTTGTGGGTTTTGATGTCCCAAAGTTGCGACAACATATATAGCAAGATTCGTGCTGGTATCTCGTTTCCCGTCGTTGGTCTTATTTCGTCGATCTTACCTTCGTACAAAATATTATGACTTGATGAAGAAGATGTTCCCCGAAGTTATCAGGAAAATCCTTAATTATACCTGGGCTAGCTTTTAATATTCTTCTGTCATATTCTTACTTACGAGCAATGAAAACTCTAGGTTACAAGGTTGGTAACGAGTGAAGAAATCATTAAGATTTTTAATTTGAATTTATATAAGTAATCAATCTTTTGTTTATTTCTTTTAACACCAAATCCATTACAATTATTATCACAAAACTTTACACTGTGATCGGAATCAATCTAATACTTCAAATAGAACTAACACTTAAATATTTTCGAGCAATTTAAAAAGCGTCCGATCTCTTCGGCGTTCCAGAAAGTTTCTACACCAAGATTATTTAATCCTTCATTACTATTGCTACTCATATATTACTTTTATATGATTGGCCAATTCACTACTACGTCACTACATTACGTAATACAATTATTACTACAGCCAATCACAAAATTACATATATATTTTTACACAATTTTGTTTGTTTCTCTTTTATAAATTTATAAATTTTTCAAACTCTTTTTAAATATAAATCAAAACGACTGTTACAGTGGTTTGCCTTAAAATGGATCACACAGCGAGCGTGCTTGAACCACGGGTTTAATTGTGTCGCCATCGCAGATGCGGAAGTACGATGTTGAACTTCGTATGCCAAGAGATTTCGTAACGCGCGGATATGGATGGACCGCAGCTGTTGGTTTTCTTTTCTTGCACTTCATTCACCTGCAGGATCACCAACAACGTCTACCGAACAGTAAAAATAACACAGCGGTTGGTTACTCACGCTTGTATGCCCAACGCCCGACATTCTTCAAGAATTATGAGCAAAATCACATGGGCAGTAGGTTTCGCCGAGATTTCCCTACTGTATGTTTAATGACGATGATACAGATGAGTACATAAACAAACCAATAATTATAATGTTCATAACCCAAGAAAGTGTTCTGGTGCAGACTAATGCACGTGGCACACCTTTCGTATATAAGATCACCCTGCTGTGTACAGTAAGTAGGCGAGAGACGTCCTGACATAATAATATAAAAAACATCATAGACATAATAGTTTTACAGGGCTGCAGACGTGGGATGGGGCTCCATCTTGTTTGAAAATTCTTTGCCATATCGTGATTAATCAGTATAGGGATTTTGTTGTTGTAATTTACGATCTCCACCGTTAAGTTATATCGGACCATGAATGAAATGATCTTCAAAGGAGTACAGGGTACATAGAGCTTAGAATTACCAGACATTCATCTTTCAGGATAAGAGAAAACCTCCAACATTAAGTCATATAGGACGATGAATGAAATGGTGTTCAAATGAGTACAGGGTACATAGAGCTTGGAGTTACCAGACATTCATCTTTTAGGATAAGAGAAAACCTCCAACGTTAAGTCATATCGGACAATGAATGAAATGATGTTCAAATGAGTACAGGGTACATAGAGCTTAGAATTATCAGACATTCATCTTTCAGGATAAGAGAAAACCTCCAACGTTAAGTCATACCCGACGATGAATGAAATGATGTTCAAATGAGTACAGGGTACATAGAACTTAGAGTCACCAGACATTCATCTTTCAGGATAAGGGAAAACCTCCAACCTTAAGTCATACCCGACGATGAATGAAATGATGTTCAAATGAGTACAGGCTACATAGAGCTTAGAGTTACCAGACATTCATCTTTCAGGATAAAGAAAACCTCCAACGTTAAGTCATATCGGACGATGAATGAAATGATGTTCAAATGAGTACAGGGTACATAGAGCTTAGAGTTACCAGACATTCATCTTTCAGGATAAGAGAAAACCTCCAACGTTAAGTGATATCGGACGATGAATGAAATGATGTTCAAATGAGTACATGGTACATAGAGCTTAGGGTTACCAGACATTGATCTTTCAGGGCAAGAGAAAACCTCCAACGTTAAGTTATATCGGACGATGAATGACATGTTCAATTGAGTACAGGGTACATAGAGCTTAGAGTTAGCAGACATTGATCTTTCAGGACAAGAGAAAACCTCCAACGTTAAGTTATATCGGACGATGAATGACATGTTCAATTGAGTACAGGGTACATAGAGCTTAGAGTTAGCAGACATTGATCTTTCAGGGCAAGAGAAAACCTCCAACGTTAAGTTATATCGGACGATGAATGACATGTTCAATTGAGTACAGGGTACATAGAGCTTAGAGTTAGCAGACATTGATCTTTCAGGACAAGAGAAAACCTCCAACGTTAAGTTATATCGGATGATGAATGAAATGATGTTCAAATGAGTACAGGGTACATAGAGCTTAGAGTTACCAGACATTGATCTTTCAGGATAAGAGAAAACCTCCAACGTTAAGTGATATCGGACGATAAATGAAATGATGTTCAAATGAGTACAGGGTACATAGAGCTTAGAGTTACCAGACATTGATCTTTCAGGATAAGAGAAAACCTCCAACGTTAAGTGATATCGGACGATAAATGAAATGATGTTCAAATGAGTACAGGTTACATAGAGCTTAGAGTTATCAGACATTCATCTTTTAGGATAAGAGAAAACCTCCAACATTAAGTCATATCAGACGATGAATGAAATGATGTTCAAATGAGCACAGGGTACAGAGAGCTTAGGTTTGTTTTATTTAATAATATAATTAAATGGACATTTAACTAACGATATCAGAACTGGTTTAAAACAGGGTGTAACCTTTTCCCAACACTTTTAAACATATATTTAGACACCATTCTAGACGAATGGAAACAAGTTCACATGGGATTAGAAATTGGATGAAAAATAACATTGAATGAATTATGTTTTGCAGACGATATTGTATTTCTTTTTGATAGAGAGGACAGGCTATAAAAAGCTATTTATCAGTTAAATAATATATGTAAGAAATATAACATAATTAAAAAAGACTAAAGTAATAGTGTTCCATAAAAGATACTCAGTAAAACAAAAAATAGTAATAGAATATAAGGTATGAGAACAGACTTACCGTAGTTGGACTAGACTGGATTGGACTGCGCTACGGATGTCAAAACTTGGTCTCTAGTACCTAAACCCCATGAAGGAAGGATGACGTGTGAGGAGACAGAGGGCAGCCTTCCCAAGGAGCCACGACAGTGTAGAGGGCAAGGTACTTCTGGTTGACCAATTGACCAGTTGACCAAGTAACTGGCATCCCAACCTACCATGGTCCTCAAACGGCCCTCTAGGCCGGCTCGCAGACCGTAGAGCGGCTAAAATTAGGAGGAAGTGTTTACCAGGAACATATCATCCCTCCATGCACCGCCGAGACTCCCGCCGACACTTCAATCCTGAAAGAGCCCAACAGATGAGAGATGACGTGAAATGATAATGGAGATGTGATGGTACCACAGGAAATTCGGGGGGAGGTAGTTAAACTGAGCCTGGTGACTCAGGAAATCCTCCGAAAAACCACATGGGACAGGTAGGCCAGCCACGGGGAATCGAACGCGGAGCTACCCGCTTCGGTAGCGTGGTGGCAGCGTGTCTCCCTCACGTTCAGGAGGTCCTGAGTTCAAATCTTGGTCTGGGCGAGTTACCTGGATAAGGTTTTTTCCGGGGGTTTCCCTTATCCTGAAAGACGAATGTCGGGTAACTAAGTTCTATGGACCCTGGGCTCATTCATCGTACAATATGACTTAACGTTGGAGATTTTCCCTCATCCTGAAAGATGAATGTCTGGTAACTGTAAGCTCTATGTACCCTGTACTCATTTGAACATTATTTCATTCATCGTCCGATATGACTTAACGTTGGAAGTTTTCTCTTGTCCTGAAAGATAAATGACAGATAACTCTAAGCTCTATGTACCCTGTACTCATTTGAACATCATTTCATTCATCGTCCGATATGACTTAACGTTGGAGGTTTTCTCTTATCCTGAAATATGAATGTCTGTTAACTCTAAGCTCTATGTACCCTGTACTCATTTGAACATCATTTCATTCATCGTCCGATATGACTTAACGTTGGAGGTTTTCCCTTATACTGAAAGATGAATGTCTGGTAACTCTAAGCTCTATGTACCCTGTACTCATTTGACATCATTTCATTCATCGTCCGATATGACTTAACGTTGGAGGTTTTCTCTTATCCTGAAATATGAATGTCTGTTAACTCTAAGCTCTATGTACCCTGTACTCATTTGAACATCATTTCATTCATCGTCCGATATGACTTAACGTTCGAGGTTTTCCCTTATACTGAAAGATGAATGTCTGGTAACTCTAAGCTCTATGTACCCTGTACTCATTTGACATCATTTCATTCATCGTCCGATATGACTTAACGTTGGAGGTTTTCTCTTATCCTGAAATATGAATGTCTGTTAACTCTAAGCTCTATGTACCCTGTACTCATTTGAACATCATTTCATTCATCGTCCGATATGACTTAACGTTGGAGGTTTTCTCTTATCCTGAAATATGAATGTCTGGTAACTCTAAGCTCTATGTACCCTGTACTCATTTGACATCATTTCATTCATCGTCCGATATGACTTAACGTTGGAGGTTTTCCCTTATCCTGAAAGATGAATGTCTGGTAACACTAAGCTCTATGTACTCTGTACTCATTTGAACATCATTTCATTCATCGTCAGATATGACTTAACGTTGGAGGTTTTCTCTTATCCTGAAATATGAATGTCTGGTAACTCTAAGCTCTATGTACCCTGTACTCATTTGACATCATTTCATTCATCGTCCGATATGACTTAACGTTGGAGGTTTTCCCTTATCCTGAAAGATGAATGTCTGGTAACACTAAGCTCTATGTACTCTGTACTCATTTGAACATCATTTCATTCATCGTCCGATATGACTTAACGTTGGAGGTTTTCCCTTATCCTGAAAGATGAATGTCTGGTAACTCTAAGCTCTATGTCTCCTGTAGTCATTTGAACATCATTTCATTCATCGTCCGATATGACTTAACGTTCGAGGTTTTCTCTTATCCTGAAAGATGAATGTCTGGTAACTCTAAGCTCTATGTCTCCTGTACTCATTTGAACATCATTTCATTCATCGTCCGATATGACTTAACGTTCGAGGTTTTCCCTTATCCTGAAAGATGAATGTCTGGTAACTCTAAGCTCTATGTACTCTGTACTCATTTGAACATCATTCCATTCATCGACCGATACGAGTTAATCTTGGAGGATGTAAATTACACAAACACACAATTAAAAAAAAAAACAAAAACAAAAAAAAAAAACGGGGCCCTCCCGAATGCGGACGACAGCCCAGACCGCCCGAGCCATTCCTCTCGGTTCATTCATAATGACTTTTGTATTTATAAGTGGTGAACCGCAAGACTTAGACAAATCTTACTACTTCAAGAGTAAGCCAATGCATTTATGTGTGTGGAGTGAATCATTTCCTTGTGAGTGTTTGCATTTTAGAATGCCTATAGGAAGTTTTCTCAAATATCAAACATTTTTTTTATCCAGTCATGCCAAGCTAATGGCGACCAGCTTTTACAAATTTGACTATCGCTTTACGCTAATGTATTCCCATATTTCCTTACACTTGCAGGAAAATTAACAATACGATAAATTCTGCACATGTTTAGCTCGGCTAACATTGAAGTAGATAAACGTGTGTAAGAAAAATTTGGACAAAAGTCGACAAAATGATGTGATTTTTTATATTTGTATAATAAATAACCAATGAGCCTGTATTTGGTATGAAGTCGCCTGGTTGAGCGTAGTGCTTGCTACTTCTGACTTAATTGAGAGGCAAAGAAGGACCAAAGGGGAGCTGCATCTTGTTCACCTTGGTGAAGGAGCTGTATTTAGCATCTCAGTGGGGAGTCAAGGAGAGAAAGAATCACTTCAGGAAGAACCGCCCTACCGACTTCCTGTATATCTTGCCGGGACATCGACCCAGTACTCCCCGCTGGAAATAGGTCAGGGTGCAATAGTACTATAGCCTTACAGCATTCACTTGTTTCACATTCGAAACTTGAATCATTACTCAACACGAGTTTCTTTTGTCTGCTTCCTGTTAATCGAGAGAAACATTTGCAGACATTATTGCGTATTTTATTATAAATACATGGGGAATATGAGAATAAAGTGAGGTTTCGCGATAGTCAACTTTTTAAAGAACTATTCGCTATGTGATGCCTCTGATATTATGTTTGTTTTTATAAAACTACCGCAGAGGGGGAGGGCACTAACTTTCCGTTTGTGAAAGGTGTAAACATTTGAAAATATAAAAAAAAAGGAATATCTCGAAATGATCAACTCCATCAAATGATTACTAGGCTTTTTTTTTTTTTTTTTTTTAATTTTCGCCTCCAACGTTAAGTCATATCGGACGATGAATGAAATGATGTTCAAATGAGTACAGTGTACATAGAGCTTAGAGCTACCAGACATTTATCTTTCAGGATAAGGGAAAACCTGCAACGTTAAGTCATATTGGACGATGAATGAAATGATGTTCAAATGAGTACAGTGTACATAGAGCTTAGAGTTACCAGACATTTATCTTTCAGGATAAGGGAAAACCTCCAACGTTAAGTCATATTGGACGATGAATGAAATGATGTTCAAATGAGTACAGGGTACATAGAGCTTAGAGTTACCAGACATTCATCTTTCAGGATAAGGGAAAACCTGCAACGTTAAGTCATATTGGACGATGAATGAAATGATGTTCAAATGAGTACAGGGTACATAGAGCTTAGAGTTACCAGACATTCATCTTTCAGGATAAGGGAAAACCTCCAACGTTAAGTCATATTGGACGATGAATGAAATGATGTTCAAATGAGTACAGTGTACATAGAGCTTAGAGTTACCAGACATTCATCTTTCAGGATAAGGGAAAACCTCCAACGTTAAGTCATATTGGACGATGAATGAAATGATGTTCAAATGAGTACAGTGTACATAGAGCTTAGAGTTACCAGACATTTATCTTTCAGGATAAGGGAAAACCTGCAACGTTAAGTCATATTGGACGATGAATGAAATGATGTTCAAATGAGTACAGGGTACATAGAGCTTAGAGTTACCAGACATTTATCTTTCAGGATAAGGGAAAACCTGCAACGTTAAGTCATATTGGACGATGAATGAAATGATGTTCAAATGAGTACAGTGTACATAGAGCTTAGAGTTACCAGACATTTATCTTTCAGGATAAGGGAAAACCTGCAACGTTAAGTCATATTGGACGATGAATGAAATGATGTTCAAATGAGTACAGTGTACATAGAGCTTAGAGTTACCAGACATTTATCTTTCAGGATAAGGGAAAACCTGCAACGTTAAGTCATATTGGACGTTGAATGAAATGATGTTCAAATGAGTACAGGGTACATAGAGCTTAGAGTTACCATACATTTATCTTTCAGGATAAGGGAAAACCTGCAACGTTAAGTCATATCGGACGATGAATGAAATGATGTTCAAATGAGTACAGAGTACATAGAGCTTAGAGTTACCAGACATTTATCTTTCAGGATAAGGGAAAACCTGCAACGTTAAGTCATATTGGACGATGAATGAAATGATGTTCAAATGAGTACAGTGTACATAGAGCTTAGAGTTACCAGACATTTATCTTTCAGGATAAGGGAAAACCTGCAACGTTAAGTCATATTGGACGATGAATGAAATGATGTTCAAATGAGTACAGTGTACATAGAGCTTAGAGTTACCAGACATTTATCTTTCAGGATAAGGGAAAACCTGCAACGTTAAGTCATATTGGACGATGAATGAAATGATGTTCAAATGAGTACAGGGTACATAGAGCTTAGAGTTACCAGACATTCATCTTTCAGGATAAGGGAAAACCTCCAACGTTAAGTCATATTGGACGATGAATGAAATGATGTTCAAATGAGTACAGTGTACATAGAGCTTAGAGTTACCAGACATTTATCTTTCAGGATAAGGGAAAACCTGCAACGTTAAGTCATATCGGACGATGATATGGAAGTGATTGGACGGTATATGGAGGTTAGAGTTACCAGACATTCATATTTTAGGGTAATGGAAAACACCCGGGAAAAACCTTATTAAAATAATCATCTTGATCGAAATTCTAACTCGGAACCTCTTGAACGTGAATTGGACACGCTCCCCCATACACTACATAGCTGGAGAGTAAGTGGCAAGTCAGGTGTACATGTTGAATATGTTAAATCAGTCAAAACCAATTAATAATAAATACGGTTGGGTTGATAGCAGTTTTTCTCGATACTCGATTCTCGATACACGATATTTTCTTCGATATCCCGATACTCGATACGCTCATTTCTAATTCTATTTTCAGTAGAAAATAGAAATACGTAGAAAATGAAGCTAGCTACAGTGAAGCAATGAATATTATACAAAGATAACAACTTGTAACAAACACTTCACTTATCTTAAGAAAATGTTGTTAATTTTTCTCCATAATTGAAATCTATTCACGAACTCCTGTCCGCGTCTTCAGTCAAAGAAAACCACAGGAGAAAACAAATTCGTCATTAAGGAAGTTACTATGTTGTTATGTTTCTTCAGTATTACCAAAATCTGAAAACGAAACAAATTTAGGAACAGAATCAAGAGCTGGTATTTCAAAATTCTTTAAGGGATGTTTATGTTTCGAAATAAATATATTTTCCCAAACCATTAAATCTATCGGACCTTTAATTGTTTTAATAATTTAACTTGAGGACTTATTTCATATATTATACACCCATTCATAAACACCAGACTGTTCTGTACAATCACTAGATGTTTCTGGAAAGCAAGGCATCTAATGACGTAATCCGAATATTCTATCACCTTCCAGAAGTGTAACTTAATATATGCCGGAGAGTCCCTTACCTCAGTTATCTTGCTTGCCGGCGTTTGTTTACAATAGTCGCGCTATCATTAACTGCTTAGCAAGGCTCATTATTACCATGAAACTTTATCCGCCGAGTGTTTTCTTATTTGTGCCGAAACTTTTATTGCCTGTTGCCGTGACAATACTTAATGTTACGAAAATGTTCTTTCGTTCTCATTTCCAAATTACTTTTTGTCCTACCAATACAAACCTGATCACGATCTAAAAAATCAAATTGATAAATACCAGATGTATGACTGAAATTTTCAAATTCTGAACTAATAATGCTAGCTTTTTCAAATTTACACCATAGGTGTAGTATATTGTAAACATGTTACATCCTAAATTTAAACCATTTTGCTCCAGCAGTTTAGAAATTATGATAAATTTTGTCTGTTTTTTGTTACGTCACTAAAAAAGTCCCTTGCGACAAAATATTTTGAATTTTGGTCTAATATTTTAACCCTATGTTCATAATACACATACTTTTTGAAATTGCTTTTGGTTTTTCTGTGTCTCCTTTAGTTTAGGTCACAAAAATTTTTTAATTCACAAATATTCTTTTTTTGTCTAAAAAACTAAGCTTTGTGTTTGAAAATTAAAAATATATGCTTATATACATTTCACAATAAAACCTAGGGCAATTTCCATTCCTCATGATATTCTGAACATGTGTACGAAATTTCATGAATGTAGTACAAAAACTGCATCGCAAGGAGCATTTTACAGGAAGAAAAATGCTGAAAATATGAACATTGAGAAAACAGCGATTAAAGATTTGATTGCATAACTCACATTAAATTCCACCAGGCTGATAGGTTGGACCCTCAGATTTCCTTTTTCCTCTCCTCTGTTGCTACTTTTTCCACCTTTTTCTTCTTTAGATGTTGCTTTTCTTCTGCACAACTTCGCTTCTTGCTTTGCAGGATACGAGTCTGATCTCGCTGTACTGAAGTTTTTCTTGCTGAGTCTTCTACACTTTCACCTCTGATATTTTGCTGCAGCTCCAATGACTTAAGACTATCCATGTTAAACTCACTGATGCTTTTAATAACAGCAAGATCCAATTTTTGTTTTGATATGAAAACTTCCTTTGGGCACTTATTCCATATGACATGATGCAAAGATTCATTGGCATTCTGTGTTTTTCCTGTTTTGCATCTCTCTAGTAATGTTGTAGAAGCCAACCTCTGATATATTGGCAACATTTTAGCAACTCTTTTGTCTGAAAGCCTTATTTTTCTTTTCTTGAATTGAAAATTTAAGAACGAAAAACAAAGAATGTGGATGTAGGCAAAAGAAGGCGTGTCTCTGACAGAGTTTAAAGGCCACCGACATTTAAATAAGCATTTAAAAATGGCGTCCGGAGGCAAATTATGCATTTCTCACATTCGGGATTGTCTAAATCATTTTCTAGAATTAAATAAAAAAAGTCGTTATTTTCACGATTTTCATGAAATTTCAGTCATACATACCCTTAACTGCTTACCAAGGCTCATTATTACCAGGAAACTTTATCCGCCGACTGTTTTCTTATTTGTGCCGAAACTTTTATGACTGTTGCCGTGACAATACTTAATGTTACGAAAATGTTCTTTCGTTCTCATTTCCAAATTACTTTTTGTCCTACCAATACAAACCTGATCACGATCTAAATAATCAAATTGATAAATACCAGAATTTTGGGAAAACTGTGTAATGCCAATAAAATTAAATAGGCTTTTAAACTCTACATTAGACATTTAAAAACAAAACAGTCCACTTTTATAAGTTTTTATTAAAAATACTAGCATTTTCACTGTTTCGGGGTCAAGTGTACTTCTTTTTCTGTCACATATGAGTCCTGCTGTACTAAATAGTCTTTCAGAGAAAACTGTTGTACGTGGAATACACAAATATTGTTTTAGTTGTGTAAATGTTGAATTTGTTTTGCAGTAATGCAGTACACTAGAAAGAGGAGGTGAGATATGTAGTGAACTGTTAACTGACAGTTGACACACGATTATTTTCTTGTATAATGTTACCACATTCCTGACAATTTCTCGGGATTTTTTGTTTTTGTTTGTAATTTACGTCCCCCAACGTCAAGTCATATCGGACGATGGATGAATTTGCTGAAATGATGCTCAAATGAGTCCGGAGTCCATGGAGGTTAGAGTTACCCGACATTCGCCTATCAGGATAAGGGAAAACCCCGGAAAAACCTTATCCAGGTAACTCACCCTGACCGAGATTGGAACCCGGGACCTCATGAGTGTGAGGCAGACATGCTACCATCTACGCTACCGAGGCAGGCCTTCTCGGGCTTTGTACTGTTCTACTTGCAGCAATAATATTCTGTTTCATAAAATCAAATAAAAATTGCAGAATCACAACTGAATTATGGGAAAAGTACTGAGCGATATTGTTCGATATTGTGAGTATCAAGGACCCATCCAGAGAAATAATATGATTTTGTAGGAACGTTTTCAAGAAACTTTAGAAAAATAACTGATAGTTGGTAGTTAATCTTATGTAAACATAGTGTATTTTCAATGATACAAACTAGCATCAGTTGAGTGAAGATGTTTGAAAGATATGGGAAAGACCAAAATGTACAATATATACAGACTGCGTTTTCATATTTCTATAGTAAAACATATGCTAGTTTCTCTGCAATACGCTATTTTTCTTTTTTCGTTTTCTGATTTATGTGAAAATGCTGAGCATCTTTATTTCTCTCACTGGAGTGTTCCTGGAATTGATTTGATGGTATGGCGGTATCTGGATAGAGTCTGGCTGCTTCATTCGGTACTCCCGCATTTTATTAGCGTGTCATAAACTCCAGAACGTAAACGGTTTATTTGAAATGAAGCCACTCTCGAGTTATTGCATTTGTGCTTTTTCAGCTGCAGTACGTGGAAGGATGGTCCAGGACTTCGAGAGAAGATTCTAACAATATTTAGAAATGTTTCTCTTATTGAAATGTGCACTTGAATTAGCAATCTGTCATCACGACTACACCACAGTGAACATTGTTTGTGTGTGTGTATGTGTGTGCGTGTGTGTATGTGTGTGTGTGTGAGAGAGAGAGAGAGAGAGAGAGAGAGAGAGAGAGAGAGAGAGAGAGAGAGAGAGAGAGAGAGAGAGAGAGAGAGAGAGAGAGAGAGAGAGAGAGAGAGAGAGAGAGAGAGAGAGAGAGAGAGAGAGAGAGAACTCCTAAAAATCCGCCTCTATAGCATAGATGGCACCCTATCAGCTTCACCTTCAAGAGTCCATGTCTGGTAACTCTAAGCTCTATGTACTCTGTACTCATTTGAACATCATTTCATTCATCGTCCGATATGACTTAACGTTGGAGGTTTTCTCTTATCCTGAAAGATGAATGTCTGGTAACACTAAGCTCTATGTACCCTGTACTCATTTGAACATCATTTCATTCATCGTCCGATATGACTTAACGTTGGAGGTTTTCTCTTATCCTGAAAGATGAATGTCTGGTAAATCTAAGCTCTATGTACCCTGTACTCATTTGAACATCATTTCATTCATCGTCCGATATGACTTAACGTTGGAGGTTTTCTCTTATCCTGAAAGATGAATGTCTGGTAAATCTAAGCTCTATGTACCCTATACTCATTTGACGTCATTTCATTCATCGTCCGATATGACTTAACGTTGGAGGTTTTCTCTTATCCTGAAAGATGAATGTCTGGTAAATCTGAGCTCTATGTACCCTGTACTCATTTGAACATCATTTCATTCATCGTCTGATATGACTTAACGTTGGAGGTTTTCTCTTATCCTGAAAGATGAATGTCTGGTAAATCTAAGCTCTATGTACCCTGTACTCATTTGACGTCATTTCATTCATCGTCCGATATGACTTAACGTTGGAGGTTTTCTCTTATCCTGAAAGATGAATGTCTGGTAACACTAAGCTCTATGTACCCTGTACTTATTTGAACGTCATTTCATTCGTCGTCCGATATGACTTAACGTTGGAGGTTTTCCCTGATCCTGAAAGATGAATGTGTGGTAAATCTTAAGCTCTATGCACCCTGTACTCATTTGAACATCATTTCATTCATCGTCCTATATTACTTAACGTTGGAGGTTTTCCCTTATCCTGAATGATGAATGTCTGGTAACTCTAAGCTCTATGTTCCCTGTACTCATCTGAACATCATTTCATTCATCGTCCGATATGACTTAACATTGGAGGTTTTCTCTTACCCTGAAAGATGAATGTCTGGTAACTCTAAGCTCTATGTACACTGTACTCACTTGAACATCATTTCATTCATCGTCCGATATGACTTAACGTTGGAGGTTTTCTCAAACCCTGAAAGATGAATGTCTGGTAACTCTAAGCTCTATGTACCCTGTACTCATCTCAACATCATTTCATTCATCGTCCGATATGACTTAACGTTGGAGGTTTTCTCTTACCCTGAAAGATGAATGTCTGGTAACTCTAAGCTCTATGTACACTGTACTCATTTGAACATCATTTCATTCATCGTCCGATATGACTTAACGTTGGAGGTTTTCTCTTACCCTGAAAGATGAATGTCTGGTAACTCTAAGCTCTATGTACACTGTACTCATCTGAACATCATTTCATTCATCGTCCGATATGACTTAACGTTGGAGGTTTTCTCTTACCCTGAAAGATGAATGTCTGGTAACTCTAAGCTCTATGTACCCTGTACTCATCTGAACATCATTTCATTCATCGTCCGATATGACTTAACGTTGGAGGTTTTCTCTTACCCTGAAAGATGAATGTCTGGTAACTCTAAGCTCTATGTACTCTGTACTCATTTGAACATCATTTCATTCATCGTCCGATATGACTTAACGTTGGAGGTTTTCTCTTATCCTGAAAGATGAATGTCTGGTAACTCTAAGCTCTATGTACCCTTTACTTATTTCAACATCATTTCATTCATCGTCCGATATGACTTAACGTTGGAGGTTTTCTCTTATCCTGAAAGATGAATGTCTGGCAACTCTAAGCTCTATGTACCCTCTACTCATTTCAACATCATTTCATTCATCGTCCGATATGACTTAACGTTGGAGGTTTTCTCTTATCCTGAAAGATGTATGTCTGGCAACTCTAAGCTCTATGTACCCTGTACTCATTTCAACATCATTTCATTCATCGTCCGATACGACTTAACGTTGGAGGTTTTCCCTTATCCTGAAAGATGAATGTCTGGGAACTGTAAGCTTTATGTACCCTGTACTATTTGAACATTATTTCATTCATCGTCCGATACGACTTAACGTTGGAGGTTTTCCCTTATCCTGAAAGATGAATGTCTGGGAACTGTAAGCTTTATGTACCCTGTACTCATTTGAACATTATTTCATTCATCGTCCGATATGACTTAACGTTGGAGGTTTTCTCTTATCCTGAAAGATGAATGTCTGGTAGCTCTAAGCTCTATATACCGTGTACTCATTTGAACATCATTTTATTCATCGTCCGATATGACTTAGCGTTGGAGGTTTTCTCTTATCCTGAAAGATGAATGTTTGGTAACTCTAAGCTCTATGTACCCTGTACTCATTTGAACATCATTTCATTCATCGTCCGATATGACTTAACGTTGGAGGTTTTCTCTTATCCTGAAAGATGAATGTCTGGTAACTCTAAGCTCTATGTACCCTTTACTTATTTCAACATCATTTCATTCATCGTCCGATATGACTTAACGTTGGAGGTTTTCTCTTATCCTGAAAGATGAATGTCTGGCAACTCTAAGCTCTATGTACCCTCTACTCATTTCAACATCATTTCATTCATCGTCCGATATGACTTAACGTTGGAGGTTTTCTCTTATCCTGAAAGATGTATGTTTGGCAACTCTAAGCTCTATGTACCCTGTACTCATTTCAACACCATTTCATTCATCGTCCGATACGACTTAACGTTGGAGGTTTTCCCTTATCCTGAAAGATGAATGTCTGGGAACTGTAAGCTTTATGTACCCTGTACTATTTGAACATTATTTCATTCATCGTCCGATACGACTTAACGTTGGAGGTTTTCCCTTATCCTGAAAGATGAATGTCTGGGAACTGTAAGCTTTATGTACCCTGTACTCATTTGAACATTATTTCATTCATCGTCCGATATGACTTAACGTTGGAGGTTTTCTCTTATCCTGAAAGATGAATGTCTGGTAGCTCTAAGCTCTATGTACCCTGTACTCATTTGAACATCATTTAATTCATCGTCCGATATGACTTAGCGTTGGAGGTTTTCTCTTATCCTGAAAGATGAATGTTTGATAACTCTAAGCTCTATGTACCCTGTACTCATTTGAACATCATTTCATTCATCGTCCGATATGACTTAACGTTGGAGGTTTTCTCTTATCCTGAAAGATAAATGTCTGGTAACTCTAAGCTCTATGTACCCTATACTCATTTGAACATTATTTCATTCATCGTCCGATATGACTCAACGTTGGAGGTTTTCCCTTATCCTGAAAGATGAATGTCTGGGAACTCTAAGCTCTATCTACCCTGTATTCATTTTAACGTCATTTCACTCATCATCCGATATGACTTAATGTTGGAGGACGCAACATTGAAAAAAAAAATAATGTTCCATATAAAAGTCTCTATGAAGTAGTTAAATTCCTTGAAATTAGTATACTACGTGGTTGTTATAATAGTTTTATATTATTTGGGCTATTGAAGTATGGGCATGTTTGCTTGTAAGCAGGGATATAAAATGTACACACTTTGATAAAAAAAATGAGCAGATTAAGTGCACATCGTGTCTACGGTCGGTTTACAATGTCACGGAACGCGTCTCCCTACATATGTATTATTTTATCTGGACAGGAATCCTGCGCGGTAGGGGTGAGTAACAACTGTGGTGGGGACAGTGCACCTATCGCCACAATGCGTCACACGCGTAAGATTACGAGAGGGGAGGGCGGTGCATAAGGTGTCTAAAAACAAATTTCATTCTCGAAGCCAGTTTTGCAGCTTTTATAAACTAAGTTGTAATTCTTACTATGGTAGTAATCTCCACGCTTTTATTGGATGTTAAATAGTACATAGGCATTTGGAACAAAACCCTGTCGTCCTCCAGCAGGCATGATAAACAACTGTCAGCCTTTCAATATCGCTGCAGAGTCACTGTAACGTATTTCACTCCAGGCATATGGTCCAGTATGTGCTGTATTTATATAAGTTTCATCCATATAAACGATATAAACTTCACTTCGATATCTCCGAATATTTCGTAAATACTTAAGCCTTTTTGCACGTATGGTGCGATGTTCGATTAAAATTTGTCTGTCATGTTTAGTGTTTTTTTTTTTTTTTTTTTTTTTTTTTTTTCAAATAATCCTAGCTTCAAAAGAACTCTTCTTAATGTTCAGACACTGCCTTGGAAGTCAGTAGAATTTTTAGCTTCATAAGCACTTTCTTGAAAGTTGGTCTTTGTTTTCCTGTGCTTTAAAAATTATTTATAGTTCGCCTAACTACTTCTGAATTAAAACATCCAAATTAGATTTTGTGCATGTTCTTAATCTTTGTTTACTGGGCATAGAGAAGGACGTCGTTGCACTAGCATCAATGGCTTTTATTTCCTTAATAACTCTCCTAAACTGCTTTCAGACATAACTGTTGCCTCAGATACCCTTCCCCAGATTTTTATAGCTGACCCAGACCATTGTTCCTTTTTTATAAATCTATGGATATTGGTTATTACTTCTCGTGTTTTTAAATGTAGCACTTTATTTCCTAATGTGCTGCTAGGAGGCGTCATTTATAAATGCTCTCTTGGAACCAGGAGACAAGCACATTTTGAAACAAGCTGTAGTGTTACCGAGTAGCTCTGCACGTGTTTAGTTGCTCGCAACTGGTACGCAACTGACCTCCGCTCCCCTCCAGTTGCAACCGTTCTTAGGTGGACTCGTTCAGATACCACTGCGCATCGCTCTGCACTTTTCAAGATAAGAATGTAGTTAGACCTACAAAGGTTCGAATCCTAGATCACATTTTGATATTTTTTTATATTGTTGAAATACCAATTGTATATTACATGCATTGTAATATAGCAACCAATTGCTAAGGTTACTTAATTTTATAGTATTTATGCTTACACATAAAACCTGAAACACTCTACTCTGTTTTTAAAGTAACTGAAATAAATGAATATTTTAATCCTGTATTTAAAATCATACAAAATGGAAATTAATGTGTAAACCTTTTGTTTCTGTTATTGCCCTCATTTTGTTAGGCATGGTTGAGACTAAATGCCTAGTGAAGTTTTCACGAGAGGATATTGCTATTGTTGCAACCAGGGTTGTAAGGGGGATGAAGGGCTTACAATCCTAAGTCACAACTAGGAACGTAGCTACTGGAAGGATTTAGAAAATCGATTGGGGGGGAGTTGAGGACAGGTTTAGAGATAACATCTAGTGTCAAGCCACATTAATATGTTCTATGATTGGATAGAGCAAAACAAGGCACTCCCTCATCTTGAAGAGATCAGAGATGCAATTGAAAGATTATATAAATTATAACCTGATGAACTGTTCCTTTGGTTCAGGGTTGCGTAGATATCTGAACTAACGGCTATATGAAGGGTGTAGTCTAGAGTTGATCGTCTTCTTGTTTCGGGTTGAACACACAGCAACAGACTCCAGACCTGACAGACTTAATCCGTCGACTCAATAATACTAATCCAAAAATCTTCTCGCGTAGCGACTTATATCATTTAAGCAGGGATCCCACCAAAATGGCCGTTAATCGACAAGTCATCGACAGATTAATGACTCTAGCTCTTCATCTAGCAATGTGAACCAACTGCTTCACACAAACGTATTTAAATTGCAATAGTGGAAATGAAATGTTAAATTCCAATAATTAGAATACTTCCCAAAATTTTTTCAGACCTTATACGCAACATTATTAAAGTAACAATAATAAAAAGAAACATGCACATCAAGGATTCGAACTCATGTTGGTCCAGTTAAGAGACACATACATTTTACCACTGGGCTATCATACATACGGCCAAGCCACAAAGCATCTCTCTATCTATCATATTGCTTTGAAATGAAGCCAGAGTGATATGAAAGCGTATATTGTGAACGAGCGTCATCGAATGCTTCCGATGTTTCCCGAATCAAACTTTGTTTCTGATAGCTGCTCATTTTTTTTTCTAACGCTGTATGTAGTAGGATTCTGAACTTGTAAATTCCAATATCAAGTTTTTGGGTGGAATGCAATAAAGTTTGGTTCACACTTAATGAGAATGTTAAACCGCTCACAATTACCGGAAGCTTTCCCGGGAACGGGATGGAAGACTTTATAGATAGAACTTTCTTGTTCCGGGGCACGGTAGATTGGATCCATATAGACTCTTCACTGTAGACATTGCTCAAGGTGGCCGTGACATGAAACAGTCGCTAGGGCTCTCTCTAGTCAGGCTGTGAAAATGAAACTGGAAGAAATTTATTAAATGTTACATTCTGGCCCCTCAAATTCAAGCGGTGGTTCTTCTAGCCTCATATATAGTTATATGCAACTCAAAACTGACTATTGCCTAAACAGAATAGTAAAATATACAAAACAGAGACTGCTAGAAATTAATAAAGAACGTTATAGCTATTGTTGTAAATAGAAAAAAATATTCTGTATTTAGCATGACACTGTATGTTCCGGAATTAAAATCATCATGACATTTAAAGATTTGTTCTAAAATCGGTTTTTTAAAAATACAATTTACTTGTTTCTGTAGTAAAGAAAAGTATTTTATTTAATAATGATTCTTCGTACATGGAGGTCATATATTAATACGATTTTTACAAAATTTGTACCTACTAGAGCTACTTTGATACGTAACCTTTAAAAAAAATTTGATGTGTTACCAGGGGCGGCTGGTGGCTCTGAAAATTGGTGGTTCACAAAGTTATCCATGCAATTTAATTTTTTAAAGTAACAATTTCTTTAAGCCTGTCACTACAGACTGCTCTACACACAAGTTAACACTAATTCACAGCATATAACATGCACATTTCATAAACACTCTAGAATATTTCTAGTATACATCGTTGTTAAAGTTCCTGTTAAAACATCTAGTTTTTGTTTTGACTATCTGTGTGATTTTTAATTTCGGCGTGGGTCTTTCAAGTCGCTTAAGTTCAATTTTTTCTTCTAAGGTCATGTTTGAAAAAGGATGTGCTAAAAGACACTTTGTTAAATTTATTGTTTCTTCTTATAACACAAGTTACCTGTATTTAAATAAATATTTCTGATGCACTACTCAAAACACGGCACAAACCACGTGGCGATGTACTCGTAGGTTACATTTAACATAAGCGCAATAAATAAGAACGAGCAGGTTAGGCATCCACTATTCTCTGGCAGCTAGGTTAACCAACCACATGCAGCCATACGCCCCGCATCGCCTTCCTACTTGCCTCGGCATATCCTAGGTTCGTCCTGCCTAATACCTCCCTATTGTATACCAGTGGTTTGCATCTGGGAGTGAACTACTTGGCACCTGCAAACAATACAGCGCGCTCAGGTCCCCTGCACTAGACAAGGTCGAAATGAACTCCAAATGGAACATGCCATTACATTAAAGGGAGACCCAGCATTTTGGTTGTAGCGCAAACGTGCTACCCCCTTCAGAAGCCGCCCCTGTGTGTTACATTTATATAATTTTTCCACCTCTCGTTTATTGCTGTGTACACAAGCTCTTCGCACGAAAGTTTGTTTTTGAGCGATGCAAAACGGAAGTAATGTAGTAAAGCTGATGATAAGGGGACTGGTGCGGGTGACTGAACACAAATCCCCTTTCTGCAGTAATCTACAACCTCTACTTCCTCTTTGTATCGCTCATGTGAAGTTGTGAACCGATCTTGTATTGCAAGACTGCTCATACTACAGACATATTCCTGCTGCCCCTCTCCATTCAGACGTTGCAATTTTTCCTACAGATGGCCCACACCCTGTGAATTGTTAGCCTAACATTGAGAAAGTACGCATTTCACAACTTAAAACTTCACAATAATTTCATATTTGTCATCACTAAATACCAATTTACGTAAAATACTATTGATAATGTTAAAATAAGACCTGAAGCTTTCCTGGCGAAATGTGTAGTGTATTCCAGTCGGAGCTCTTAGCAATTAAAGAAGCTATAAAATGGTGTACTGTTAATGGGAACAGTGATTCACAATCAGCTCTACTCGCTATTAATGATAAATACAACTTAAATTCATTAGCACATGAAATCAGAACCTTGCTTCAAAACCATCCAGGACATATTCGCATGGGATGGGTTAAAGGACACAGTGGAATTTTAGGTAACGAGAGAGCTGATTGTTGCGGAATCCAATCTTCCTGTGACATACTCTTTATGTCCTATTTCTACTGTAAGGAGAGTAATACATCAACATATTCTTGAAGAATGGAACCAACAATGGCTAACAACTCCAAATGGAAGTTTAACAAAAACATTATTTTTCCCTAGTGTATATGACAGAGGAGAATGTGAAACTCTTGTACCAAATTTTGTTTTGACACAATTTTTAAGTGGACATGGTAAATTTGGTGAATACTTATCACGTTTTCACTTAACATCTAACCCCGAGTGCATGTGTGGTGAAGAATTTCAAACTGTGGTTCATCTCCTTTTCTGTTGTCCCATTTTCTGGAGAGAAAGACAAGCTAGACTCTCTAGGAACTGAATTTTCTGCTCCGCTCACATCTTTGCTAATGAAGCCACAACAGTATAAGTACTTCATGATGTTTATAAACTCAGTGTTTAAACGTCTGAAATAGTTTAAATTAATATGCATCAGATTATAACATATTTTCTTCCCTCTAGTATTTAAAATATTTTTGTTAAAATTGTGTATTTTTATGTATCAACTCTAACCCTAATATACCACTGTGTAAAATAGTGTTCATAAATCTGGATAAATAAAAAAAAAATGGGTATGTTGTGTTTAACGCCCACTTTTACTACATACGGCACCGCAGGCGATGACACTGATGATACATGAGATGAAGCTGGAGCACCGGTGATGGCGGGGGAAACCGGAGGTCCCGGTGAAAACCCGCCCCAGCGCCGTGTTGTCCATTACAAATCTCAATTTGCAGTCACCTGGGATCGAACCCGGGCCGCCTTGGTGAGAGCCAAGCGGTCTAACCACTGAGCCACGGCGCGGCCAAGCTTTCCTGGCGACGAATATGTTCAAGCTGTTGTCGGGAAGCAAGCCAGGTGAAAAGACGATTATAAATCGATGTTTTGGGAGTGTGTATCTCTGCCATCGTCAGGATATTATTTATATCATATATATTATTGTGACTTAGTGGTTTCGTGAATTTAAAAGTCCAATTGCGCAAACTCAAAATGTTCTTTATTTCCAACGAATTACAGTTGGAACACTTGCCGATTACACAGAATTATGCAGCGCACACAATTACAATTCGCCAGTTCGTCTGTCACAGGTCCACTCTACACTCACAGTTACGTACATCTCCTCTGATATACGTACACAGTCTTCCAGTCCGTTCGCTAGCACGGCGCTCTTCACAGCTGCTCGCCAAGAACTGAACTGGCTCGTCCACTGCAGCCCTTATATAGGAAGATCGCTGTTTCTGGAAGCCTCGCGGTTCAGTGAAACATCCCGACTGTTCAAGACGTCAGCGAGGGGGGAAAGAGATGGCTAGTGATGTTTTTTCAACCATCCCCCCACAAGATAAATGGGTAGGCGTGGCCTATATGCCTCCTGTCACCAACCCGGCTGCTAGCTGGTCGAGCCTTCCGTTAATTAGGTGTCATTATATATTATTATATATATAGTAGTGCTGCAACTGGTTATAGTAGTTGTAACACTGCTTGCTGAGGATGACCAGAAGACAATGGTCGAAAACATGTTACGGAAGATTTCAACATCAGAATCTGAGTGAGTACTCATCAGCAAAAGACGTCATCTACTCATAAAAAAACTAAAAACAAATGCTTTATTTAGTATCATTATACACAGCGAAATAAAATGCTCGTCTCATTGCATAAGGCATTTAGTTTTCATTAACTTTATCTACAATTCTTTGATGTTGTTCTCTGTTATTTTTATCATTTAATACTTCCATCCTCAGTCTCACTAACATCAACTTACCTTTAAAAGATATAAGTTGCATATGTCCACCAGCTTATTTGACGTCATCGACTGTTATAACGGAATGTTGGAACACGTTAAACACCCATAAACAAATAACTAAACAATAGCTTCTTTATTGCGGTTTCATAAGCCAAATAAATGCTTAATAGTAGCAAGCTACCGTGGAGTATGTCGGTATGTTTACAAATAGTTACAGCACGCGACACGGTGTGTCACCTACCTGCGAACTTTGATAGCGTGAGGCACGCGTCGTTGTTCCTATCACTGCCTAATCCACATTCATTCTGGAGTGTTTTTATGCGACTCTTTTGGCGGTAAAAGCTATCTATATGTGCCACACAGAAACTGAGCAACTACCACGTTCGGTGTCGTTTCGAAACACCCTGTATAGGATGTTTGTATGTGATTAATGTTTAGTATAAAAAATCCGGCCTGCGTATTGTTGACCCCGACAGTGACCCTCAGCTGTCAACAGCGTGTAACCAAGATGACACGTGTTAACGGACCTAGCCAACGCATGTTAATGGAGTACGCACTGTGTTCAAACTACTCTAAGAAAAGGACTCTGTGTTACTCTCACACGACTTTCTCTACATATTCTTCAACAAATTATTCTTACAAAGCTCCTATCTATTTTATATTAACTAATATAGACGATAGAAATTGTTTAATTATACATTTTCTTGTAGGTACAATGGAAATGGACTAAAACTGAACATTTAAGTTTTTTATATCATATCTAAATGAAATAAAACAGAGTGTTGAAGTAGCCGTAGTGATATTGGTTATGAAAAACGAACTTCGGACTGGAAAGTAGTAACTGTGACTTTGTGGGTTCGCGAAATTAAAAGTCCAATTGCACAAACTCAAAATGTTCTTTATTTCCACCGACTTACAGTTGAACACTTGCCAATTACACATAATTACGTAATGCACACAATTACGTTTCACCAGTTCGTCCGTTACAGTTCCACTGCACGCTCACAGTTACGTACACTCTTCCGATGCACGTACACAGTCTTCTCGTCCGTTCACTAGCACGGCGCTCCTACGCTGCTCGCCAAGCACTGCCTCTCCTCCAGCCCGACGCGTTGCTTATATAGGACCAGCTAGCAAATCTAGAAGGTTCCGGATTAGATGAAATATCCTGTATGTTCGAGAACTCAATGGGGAGGGAAAAGAGACGGCACAGTGATGTTTTTCCAGCCACCTCTCGTTACCGCTATAAGACAAATGGGTGGGCGTGGCCGAACGCCTACCGTCTCCTGCTTCCCTGCCGCCAGCCGGTTCTATCGGGAGTTCCGACGTTCGGGTGGCATAACGCATGAAGTACCCCAAGGTTCCGTGTTAGGGCCTTTATTATTTTTGATCTATATAAATGATCTCCCACTTTATATAAAGGACATTGCAAGTACAGTTCTTTTCGCTGATGATACTAGTGTCCTGGTGACCAGTACAAATTTAAACGAGTGTATAATTAAAATGAATTATGCTTTGAACTGTATATCATGATGGTTTAAAGCAAACAAATTATCTGTGAATCTAGACAAAACAAAAGTGATCAAATTTATAACCTGTCGTACATCACATACTGAAATAGAAATCGGAAGTAATGATATGTTATTAGAAGAAATTGACAGCATAAAATTTCTGGGCCTTCAAGTGGACAGATGTTTAGATTGGAAAGCTCACATAAATTATATCTTACCTAAACTCGGCTCTGACTGTTATGCTATCCGAGAGCTGGTTATTGTGAGTTCTATTGACACATTTACATTAGTGTATTATGCATACTTTAACTCTATTATGGATTACGGAATATTATTTTGGGGCAACTCAGTAGAAAGTAAAAAAAAAAAAAAAAAAAAAAAAAAAAAAAAAAAAAAAAAAAAAAATATTTCTTATGCAAAAGAGGGTTATAAGTATCATTACTAACACCCACAACAGAGCTCCTGTAAAGATCTTTTTACAAGATTGAAGATATTAACGCTTCCTTGCATGTATATATTCTCGATTCTAAAATTCTTTGTATGCAATCGTGCCTTATTTGCAACAAATAATGTAATTCACAAAATAAACACTAGACAAAAGTATAATATCCATTATCCCTGTGCTAAACTTTCTTGCTTCCAGAAAGGTGTGTATTATGAAACTATCAAAATATTTGGCGCACTTACTAATGTTCTTAAAGAAAAAGTTGATAATTTCGGTGCTTTTAAAAAAGCTGTTAGAGAGTACCTTTGCTCAAAATCTTTTTATTCTGTACAAGATTATCTGAATGACAAATTATCCTGCTAATGCTTCTGTAGCTCTATAAGTAGTATCTAACTATCCAATGACAAATCATTACTAATAAATATTTAATGCAAGTTGAAAGTTTATTTTTAATGTATATGTATTTAAGAAATAACAATGAATGATATCCATTGCAAAAAGGTTGAGACGTACTGGCATAAACCAAGTGAAAGCTGATTTAAAAAGGGTTTGATTTTGTACTATATATAATTATCCATGCTTTGTTTTCCATATTGTTGTTCATATTGCCTGTATACTGTAATATGTGTCTTATGTTAACTTTTGTACATATATATGCTATTAAACTTTATACCTCTGGACATGTTCAATGTTCACAGCCTTTCCTGGCTATAAGTGAACCTACTGAACGCAAATCAATCTAATCTAAGACTACGTTTAGGCTTATCGAGCGCTATGGCTCAGGGTCCGCATATAGGAAGCCGTGGGTTCGTTTCGCGAGATCAATGATTTAAAATGGATTAAAGCACATATCCATGCTCTGTAAATATAAATACAAACATGACACTATTGCTAATTACGTTGTCTGCATCTCTCAACCTGAGCTGGAAAATCGGCCTCCGTGTCTTGAGTTCTAACCTTAACAGAAACCTCAGCTACAGTTGTTGAAGTGTTATTTGTTTACTTTTATGGGTTGTGCATACCTTCTCATATACGAGGGCTGTTAAATAAATAATGATCATAATTTTTTTACGGTCGTAATTTTTAGCACTAAAATCCAATCTTATTATATTCTGTTAGCCTAATGTGAAACAAACACGCCGTAGAAGTTTCATTGTTGGTACTCATGGTTCCCGCCTGTGAGAACCACGCAAGGTCAGACATGTTCAGTATTGCCTACCGCTGTAATGGAGGTAACACGCGACGAACAATATGCGGCTTTGAAATTCTGCTTTCGTCTCAACAAATCTTCAGTTGAGGCCTATACAATATTACAAGAGGCCTATGGAGAGTCTGTTCTTCCCTACAGCACAGCTCGAAGGTGGTTTAAAATGTTTAAAGAGGGGAAACAATCAATTTCAAATAAAGGTGGACTCGGTGCTACAGTTACTGCTCTTACGGAAGG
The DNA here is from genome assembly GCA_030765055.1 of Mantis religiosa. Lineage (NCBI taxonomy): Eukaryota > Metazoa > Arthropoda > Insecta > Mantodea > Mantidae > Mantis > Mantis religiosa. The sequence continues at coordinate 9,715,498 of CM060958.1, forward strand.
AATCATCAACACTGATGCTGCCATTGTGAGAGAGGACCGAGGAATTGCCTTAAGACCACTTTCTGAAATACTGAACATTTCATTGGGTGCCACCCACACGTTGGTGACAGAAACATCACACATGAGACGTGTTTGTGCGTGATGGGTTCCAAGACTGTTGATTCACGAACAAAAGGACATTCGCATGCAGGTCTGCGTGCAGTTAAAGTTGATGTTAGAGGAAGATCCGGAGTTTCTTCAAACGTAATCACTGCTGATGAAACTTGGCTACATCATTTTGATCCTGAGAGCAAACAGCAAAGCTCAGTGTGGAAATCTCCTTCATCACCAACCCCCCAAAAAGCATAAGTGGCTGCTTCTGCTGGGAAAGTTATGGTCATCTTATTCTTTGATATTCATGGAATAGTTTATCAGCATGTTGTACCTGCACACACATCAGTAACTGGACAATACTACAGGGATGTCCTGAAAACATTGCAAGTCCATATCAGGCGCAAAAGACCACATTTCCGTGAAGCAGTCTGGATGCTGCACCACGATAATGCGCGGCCGCATATTGCCAATGTTGTTGCTGAATATCTTGCAAAAATCAACCTGAAGTGCATCCCTCACCCACCCTATAGTCCGGATTTAGCCCCATGTGACTTTTTTCTATTCCCTAACTTGAAGAAACGCCTTCGTGGGAGGCATTATCCATCATCAGAAGCAGTGGTGAAAGCTGCGGAGGCGATTTTGAATGATCTTTCAAAAAACGATTTCCAGCATGTCTTTGAAGACTGGCAGAAACGCCGCGACAAGTGCATTGCATTCAGGGGAGACTATTTTGAGAAGGAGCATCAAAGTTATGAGGTTGTGTAAAGATACGTTGTTAAAAATATTGTGATCATTCTTTATTGAACAGCCCTGGTATGTACATTCATTCGAGGTTGCAGTTAGATGGGACACCCAGTTTACTAATGCTCGTTAGTTGTGCTATAGTGATTCAGCGAAGAAAATCCAGTGCTACTGGTGTCATATCCATTAGTACGAGTTGAGCAAACGACCAGACATAGCAGTAACGAGAACTGCCTCGCCGTATATTGTTAAGTGAAGCATACTGTATATAACTAGCTACCGTGTGACGTAGGTAGAAGCCACTCTCCACCTCTTCCAATTTAATATTTATTAACTTTCGTATGCGAAGTGCAAGAAGAAGCAGAATCGCTAAGAAGCCAATAAAACTGAGTTCTCACTGAGGGCCGCTTCCCACGCAGTTTTCCTTAGAATGCCATCATTAACTTAGTTTCTTTTAATAGCGATATAACTCTAAGATGCCATTATAATAGCAATATACTTTCGTGAAAGGCGTATCAACTTATATTGCTCTTGTGGAGGCCAACTTGGCTCATGTAGCCTGAACCGTATAAACTAACAAGGGAAGCTGTATGTCAGATAGCACTGTGTTACTCTCTCACTGTACTGTCGTTATCTTCCTATCACTTAGTAACTTACTTCCATTGCATTGTTTTCAAAACCGGCAATAAAATGCTTGTCCTAGTGTTAATAACAATTAACGGTACACAAACTTTATTTCTTCCTTAAGCTCGCAATGGAATTGGAGCAATACTGTGGTATAATCTATCTCAACCTAGTTTGATCCTACTGTAAACGTCTGGGCGGGAAGAGAGACAGAGACAGAGATATTATGACAGAAAACGGTTAAGTTAATTGACGTTTTATTTTATTTACATACGTACGATAAACGTCTCCTTTAAGTACAGTACTGTAAGTAGTTTTCTGATCACTGCTCTGTGTGAGCTAATTTCGGAGAGAGAAAATTATTGTCACCCAATTATCGGAAAGTACGACAAACTGACAGCTGAGTACAGGACCGGAGTCATTTAGCCCACGCCTGCCCATTTATTTCGTATCACTAACTAAGGGGATTATTAGGGAAGTGTCACTGGTCGCTGGCTGCCTCTTTCCCCTCCCCCCTGGCGTCTGGAACATTCGGGATTATTTTCTGAACCGCGTGACTTCCAGAAACAGCGATATCCCTATATAAGCCTTGCAGTGGGCGAGTCAGTTCAGTTCTTGGCGAGCAGCCGTGAGGAGCGCCGAGTGAGAGAACGGACCGGAAGACTGTGTACGTGCATCAGAGGAGTTGTACGTAATTGTGAGTGTAGAGTGGATCTGGGACAGACGAACTGACGAATTGTAATTGTGTGCATTACGCAATTCTGTGTAATCGGCAAGTGTTCAAACTGTAATTTGGTGGAAATAAAGAACATTTTGAGTTTTTGAAATTAGACTTTTAATTTCACGAACCCACAAAGTCACAGTATGATTGCTATAAACGTAATAGCCTGACCTTTTATCTTTCTGCTTCACATACCACATAAATGTGTTCTGTAGACTATATACAGATTAGACAAAAGACAGTTGAAATTATACACATTATTAACTTATTATGTTAAATTAAGCTTCATTTTATTTAACAATTACTAAAGGACACAGCTATTGTTTAATAGTTTTGCATTCCCATACTAGACAGCTCTCTCACAACGAGGTCTGTGTCGAGTTGAATGCTGATTGTTATTGATTATAGTGTGGAGTTGCTTCTGATATTTAACACCGTATTTCCTGTACCCTGTAGGGGAGGGGACACGTCCCCTTCAGCTGCCGTGGTGCGGGCGCTACGGACCCCTAGCACTCGTGGTACCTCTGACGTTACTAGAGGAACCTCGGGCCGAACATTGGAGCCACTCCCTGATTGGGAATTGTTCGGATTGGGTTGGACTCGAGCGGGAAGTGGTAGATCGGGTACGTCTCCGGACGGGGTTGAGGGAAGCCATTAATATTCCCGCGTATTAGCCAGCATAGCTAGTAGAAGGTGTGCTAGATCACCAGGCGGCCCCACCGAGCTCATATCGGTAGCCTTCCCATTTTGGAAATGAAATGAAATGTGTAGTGTTTAACGCCCACTTTTACTACATACGGCACCGCAGGTGATGACACTGATGATACATGAGATGAAGATGGAGCACCGGTGGAATGAGATGGCGGGGGAAACCGGAGATCCCGGAGAAAACCCGCCCTCTGCGCCGTGTTGTCCACTACAAATCTCACTTTGCGGTCGCCTGAGATCGAACCCGGGCCGCCTTGGTGAGAGCCAAGAGGTCTAACCACTGAGCCACGGTGCGGCCCTCCGAGAGAGAGCAACAGATTGAGAAAGAGACAGAGATAGTTCCATGTGTTCTCGCTACGCCACGAAGATTTTTTTTTTTCTGTAATTTACGTCCTCCAACGTTAAGTCATCGGACGATGAATCGAAGGGTGAAATGATGCTCAAATGAGCCCGGAGTCCATGGAGCTTAGAGCTACCCGACATTCGTCCTTCAGGATAAGGTAAAACCCCGGAAAAAATCTCATCTAGGTAACTCACCCTAAGCGAGATTCGAACTTGGGACCTCTTGAACGTGAGGCAGACGCGTTACCATCTACGCTACTGAGGCGGGCACGCCACGAAGAATCGTGTGACTTGGGTACCTTTCCAGAAACTTCGGTAGCTTTCGAGAAACAACGGCTCGGATATAAATGCCGCCTTGCAGACGCAGTAGGAGTCAGCGAATGGAGTTGCAGCCGTGCAGTGTGTCGACATTTGAGCTGTAACACAGTTGCGAGTTGAGCTGTTAGTTGTGTGCGTGCAGCTATTTGAAGTGTGCCGTGGGTTAATTCTTTCGTTTGTTTATGTGTGGTGAAGCAACCGGAGACTACTTGTGTATGACACGTAATTTTTAAAGCCTGTAAGGGTTGACCAAAGTGTGTTTCTACTGAAATAAAGGGAATTTTGAATTTCTGCAAACTAGACCTTAAATTTTTGGAACCCTAAAGGTCACAATATGAACATGAAACAAATGGAAAGATATGTTGGTAATTTCCTGAAGTAACCACGCCAGTAGTGACGTAACGATTTGAGAAAACTTCAGAAAAAACGCCATAGTGGCGGAAAATCGAAATCAATTTTCGATTCCGAGCCTTACACGTTACCTTGCTATGTTTCAAATATTTCCCCTTAAAATATAAACACTATAGCCATTGAGAGATTTAAAGCCTTCTCGGCGTTGATTCATTAGGTTGGTGTCTCGGGTTTGCAGCCAAGTATATCCCTTCTTCATATCCAGGGGCGGCTTCTCGATGGGGTAGCATGTTTACGCTACAACCAAAATGCTGGGTCTCCCTTTAATGCAAGGGCATGTTCCATTTGGACTTCAGTTCGACCTTGTCTAGTGCAGTGGCCCTCAGCGCTCTGTATTGTTTGCAGGTGCCTAGTAGTTCACTCTCAGTTGCAAACCAGTGGTATACAATGGGGAGGTATAAGCCAGGATGAACCTTAGGTGTGCCGAGGCAAGTAGGGGGGAAGGGCGGGGCTTATGGCTGCATAAGGCTGGTTAACCTAGCAGCCAGAGAATAGTGAATGCCAAGCCTTCTCCTTCTGTTTTCAACGCCACCTATTATTCTCATATTAAATGTTCGCATCGGTCAAATATTACCACAGATTACTATTACCTACCAGAGCATAGCCACATGTTTTGTGACGTGTTTTGTTAGCTGTGTCGTGCTTTGAGTAGTGAATAAGAGTGATTTATTTAAATACAAGTATATTGTGTTATATAAGGAGAAACAATGAGTTCCATAAAGTATCTATTAGCACATTCCTTTTAAAAATGAGCTTAGAAGAAAAAAACCGAAAATAAACGACTTGGAAGTCCCACGCCAAATAAAAAAATCACATAGGTAGTAAAAAAAAAAACAAAAAACAAGATATTTGAACAGGAACTTTAACAACAATGTATATGAGAAATATAATTTGATGCGTGGTTGTAATATTAAAAATAGCCTGTTTTGCTTTCCTTGCGTTCTCTTTGGCGGTGAAGATCCGTGGACAAAACATGGCGTGAATGCTTTGCAGCATCTTCATGATCGCGCTAAAACCACGTAGCTTAAAAACTGCACATGAAAAACACAGTTTTTGCTATGCTTGGCAATGTAAATATAGCAAAGCAGATGAAATGTGTAGTGTTTAACGCCCGCTTTTGCAACATACGGCACCGCAGGCGATGGCACTGATGATACATGAGATGAAGATGGAGCACCGGTAGAATGAGATGGCGGGGGAAACCGGAGATCCCGGAGAAAACCCGCCCCCGCGCCGTATTGTTCACCACAAATCTCACTTTGCAAAGTAGATGGACAGTGCATATCGGAGAACAATTGAAGAACACAACCAGAAAGTGGCTCAAATAGGTATGTTTTAAACATTATTGTTAACTGCATTAGGTTTTGTGGAACCTTTGAGTTAGCTCTACGAGGACACGATGATTCAGCTACGTCAAGCAATCCTGGTATTTTTCGAGGACCGATAAACTTCGTGCAGAGCTAGACTGTGTTCTGAAAAACCTATCTGGAGAATGCTACAGTGTTTAAGGGGACCTCCAAGACAATCCAGAACGAAATCTTGCAATGTACACTTGAAGTCTGACATGAAGAGATTTTTAGCTGCATAAATAGAAGAGTGTTATGCTCTAGAGTGTTTCTGAAATACGCATGTTGTGTTATACGCTGTGAATTACCGTTAACTTGTGTATACAGCAGTCTATAGTGGCAGGATTAAACAACCGTTTGTTACTTTAAAAAAATTAAATTGCATGGATAAATTTGTGAACCACCGATTTTCAGAGCCACAGCCGCCCCTGTTCATATCCCTGAAGAAGGCCACAGAGTTAAGATGGCTGAAAGCTTGGTAGAAGGAAACATCACTTGGCTGCAAACCCGACAAACCATTCTAACTATAGTCATTATTAGAAATAAGGATGTAAGGAAAGCTCCTCTGCCCCCTTTTTGAACTGGGGTTAAGTTGGAGCAGTGCATCTCTTTAACTGGAGTTTACAACGCAGCGAGCAGCAAACCCGTCTGTTAAGACTTGACAAGTTTTATTGTTGCATTGCGGCTGCCAGAAAGTTTGACCGTCACATGTTTCAGACGTTTTGTGAATAGCAGCAAACCGCATTTTGTGTTTGGTTGACGGCTATTCAAACACGTGGATCGATACGAGACAATATGCGCTGGTAGTGTGCGCGAATGAGTTAATGTTTAAGTGAGAACGCAATGATAATAATGAGGGAGGAAGTTCCGCTTCCTAGTTATCTGCCAGCCCATATCGTTAACAAACATTCGCTTTGCATTTGTAATTGCAAGCTTCGGAGCGAGTTTGCTATATTCATGGGCTGATATGTCGAAGTCCACGACACATTTCAATATCGGCTCTCCGGTAATGTCTGAGGTCCAAGGTTCGACTCCCGTTGGGCCGTGGGCTTTCTTCGGGGTTTTCCCATGCTGGGGTGGTTACCATGAATTTGCTGTTCATCGCTTCCGTTCATCTTTATTAATATGCTTTAGGAATTCAGGAGGCTCTTTGCGAGGGGACGTGGATTTTGTTCAGTGTAAAGATCTCCCTGTCGTGGTAGGTCTGGCTTGTGTTGTTTTATTGGTTGAAGATGATCAGGTATAGGAATTCTTAAGCAAGTGCCTGAACTGAAACCATATATAGAGAACAGTGATCAGCAGACGTTGACAGGTAGGTTGAACCAGTCTGGTGTTATCTTGTTATCTTCGACGTCCAGAAAGGGGCGCCGGGGTAGCGCAGTGACTTCGTTCACGGCTCCCGTGCTAAAGGTCCTGATTTCGATTTCCGGCTCTTGGGGTTGGCGATTTTAAGTCGGCCCTATCCACTCCTTCAACCTCTGTCTAGCACATGTACCCCGTAGGGGGGGATCCGCCCCTTTCAGCTGCCGTGGTGTGGGCGCTGCGGACCCCTAGCACTCGTGGTACTTCTGACGTTACTAGAGGAACCTCGGGCCGAACATTGGAGCCCCTCCCTGATAGGGAGTTGTTCGGATTGGGTTGGACTCGAGGGGGCAGTAGTTCCCGATACCCGTGGGAGATCGGGTACGTCTCCGGACGGGGTTGAGGGAAGTGATTAATATTCCCGCGTACTAGCCAGCAAAGCTAGTAGAAGGTGTGCTAGATCACCAGGCGGCCCCACTGAGTACATATCGGTAGTCTTCCCCTTTGAAGTTGGCGCGCGTAAGTGGCGTATCCACTTCCATCCCGTCTTGAGTCCATAGGACCAGATGGGGGGGCTTGTTAGGAGACAAGGTCTTGCCCTATGGAAAGCCCCGCGGAGGACGCCGAGCGCCCTTTGGGACAGCTCGGATAACTCCCCGGTTGAAAGAGTCCCGGGTCCTTGGTCCTACGGGTCCATGACTAATGCGAGTAGATCCTCTGCACTCAATGTCTAGCACATGTACCCCGTAGGGGAGGGGATCCGTCCCCTTCAGCTGCCGTGTTGCGGGCGCCGTGGTGCGTGGTGCGGCTCGTGGTACCTACATTGGAGCCCCTCCCTGATTGGGAGTTGTTCGGATTGGGTTGGACTCGAGGGGGCAGTGGTTCCCGATACCCGTGGGAGATCGGGCACCTCTCCGGACGGGGTTGAGGGAGGCCATTAATATTCCCGCGTACTAGCCCGCATAGCTAGTAGAAGTTGTGCTATATCACCAGGTGGCCCCACCGAGGTCATATCGGTAGTCTTCTCCTTTAGGGTTGGCGCGTGTAAGTGGCGTATCCACTTCCATCCCGTCTTGAGTCTACAGGGCCAGATGGGCGGGGGCTTGTTAGTCTCTAGGTCTTGCCCTATGGCGCCGGGCGCCTTTTTGGAACAGCTCGGTAACTCCCTGGTCGAAGGAGGCCCGGCTCGTTGGTCCAACGGTTCTAGGACTAATGGGAGTAGAACCTCTGACATTAACGTGTTTAGCACATGTGAAACGTCCCCTTTGCCCAGCGTGGTTTGGAGTCCACGGTATAAGCTGTAGGTCCTCTTGCCTTGCCGTCATCATCATTATCACCCTATCACTGGAAAAATAAGTCCGGTCATCACGTGGTGGGGCGAGGTTACCCCAAAGACCAAGGTTGCCATGTGGAGCGTGTTGGTAACCAACCAACCACGACCAGGAACAGCTCAACTTCGTTTCATTTCGTCCTGGTTTTAATTTTTATGTATAGGACTGGTGTTATCCTGGAATGGTTAGGGATTCCGTTGTTGTTGAGTCTCTTACAGTGGACAGGTTGGAATCAAAATTCAATAAATATTCATATTCAGTGTGTTACAGTTTCTAACAAGCTAATACACGCTAATCTAGAGTTAAACTATATGATGACGCCATCCCAGTGGCGCCATCTCTATTTGAGGCCCGGGACTTTTCAGCCGACTGCCTTCTCTAACCTCTCTAAAGCGAGCCTGCCAAAACAACTGCACTCGTTCGTCAGACAGGCAGTACTTCTTTTGTTACTTAGTGCTGGTACTGTGAAAGACAGCACGTAGGTAATCTGAAGGTGGTAATGAAGGTAACTTGTTGAGCTCCCGAAAGTAAACAGCTAGCGGGAGGGGGGGGGGGGGGCATGAGTTCACGAGATGTGCAGTGCCCACATGTGCTTGTTAGGATATCATTCTGCAATATTTAATATTGTAGAACGATACGAGTAAATAATTGGAGTTTTGAAAATAAATATTTTTTAGTTCTTAATGCAGTCTCTATAAGCCAATTTAATAGAGCACGCAAGATATGCCAGCGGTCTAAAGTTAATAGACCTGAATTTGTCTTTAGTGTTGGTTATTCTCTATTCTCATCTGAGTCAGGAAGTATAAATGAAAAAAAAATTGTGTTTGCTTAAGACCACACGACAGAAGTGAAAACTTAAAAACTACTCATTATAAATTATTCTTAAAATTATTTTAAAAAATTTAATGCAACCGTGCGAAGAGAGTTATACATAAGCGATGTATAAAGGAAGTAAAAATCAAATCACATAATATACTGTGACTTTGTGGGTTCGTGAAATGAAAAGTCCAATTACACCACTCAACAATGTTCTTTATTTCTACCGACTTACAGTTTAACACTTGCCAATTACACAAAATTACTTGCTGCACACAGTTACAATTTACCAGTTCGTCCGTTACAACTTCACTTGTACTCGCGATTACATAAACTCCGATGCACGCACAGTCTTCTCATTCACAATCCTTTCGTTCATTAACACGTCACTGACTAACTCTTCTTACACCAAGAACTGTCCTCATTCACTAACCAACTGATCAAACCAACAACTGACTGACTACACCAAAACCAACTCAACAACTGACTCACACTGTCTGTCTGTAACCCTCTTTATAGGAATATCGCCGGTTTCTGGTGTTTACACGATTGTTCTGGTAACAGAAAAATCGAGAAACAGGTAGAAGGAAAACAGACGACCAGTCATGTTTTCCCCTAACCACAAGCCTGTCACCAGTACAAGACAAACGAGGAGAAGGTGTGGCTAACGCGGTCCTCCCCCCTGCCTTCCGTTCGCAGCTGGTACAGGGTGTTCTAGCGGTCTTGTTACAATACTGTTTTACAAGTATTTTATTTTTATATTAAAATAAATGCTATTTCACAATCATTTTTCATATTTTGTTTCCTGCTGATACACATATTTCATTGCATTTTTATTTTTAATAAAAATACAAGTTCATACAGATCTTATAACATAATAATATGATATTCATTTGCTTATTTTTTGAATATTCGGAAATGTTAGGTTACGTATACATTTTACACATGCTATTACATATCCGTACGTATACTCATTACTCCATATTTTATTACACGTCATATTCAGTTCAAATGTTTTGTCATAATTGATACTGATATTAACACATTTTCAATTCAATTCAATTTTCAATTTTATAATTATTCTCCAAAAATAAAAATACAGTAAAATTTCAAAACAAAGAAGAAAAAAATTATAACATCGATGCTGTCCGATGTTTTGACTTTAAATTTTTATTTTCCAAACTAAATAATATATATTTAAATATTTTTTTATAAAAAAATCATTTTTATATATCAAATTTTTGACCCTTGGGTCGGTCTTTCACTTTGTGGAAAAACATAACCTATAAGTTGTAAATAAAAATAAACGCAAAACGTCATTTTAATACGTGAGAATTTTATTATTTACGTGTTATTACATTTAATTTATTGATGTTTTATGTCTTACTACTCACAATAAAGAGAAATTGTCAATAAAAATAGCCATTTATTAAATGAAACATCTCTTTCACGAATTCCTAACACTTTTATTTCCAATTAGCACACTCGTTTTATTTTTCGATATTGTGGTTTTAATTATTCAAATAACGAACTTGGGTGATACCTGTTCCTTTTGACTATTATTGTTTAAAGTGGAATTTGACATGTTGTCGACTTGTTATCTGACCGGATTGGTTACCGGCACTTCACAGACGTTGGTAAGAACGGCCGTATGAGAATTATTTTTTAATGAAACTCCTCTAGGGTTTCTGAATTTTTCAAAGTATTTTAAATATGTTAAAACATACCTGGATGCGTGTTGTTGGTACGCTGTTGAGTGCAACAGAAAATTTACGGTGTATAGCGGTATGGACAACATAAGACTGAAATAACGAATGAGTGTGGTGTGGTTAGTTTGGATTGAGCCGACTCGAGCCGACTTCACCCGATTGAGCGTCATATATTCCAGCGTGACAGCTCAGTTTAATTCACTACTCACAAACAGTGTTAAACGCGCCTAAAGAAGTTTATTTTGCAAAGGCTGAGGTTTCAGTGGGTTTCCTAAAGATGTAATTAAACTTGACGTTGTAGATTGTCGTTTGTTTAATGCATGTATGATATGAATCCCGTAGAGAGACACGAATGTTAAGAAAACAAAGGAACTGTTAACATTGGTACTTGCAGCGAATGTGGAAAATAATTGCTGGGAGAGGAATGTGCGTCATGGACAGTCATTTATCGTTTTGCCAGGAACAGGACAGGAGCAATTATACAATTTCCTCTTCCTCTTTCAGCAAAAATAAGTGTGACACACCACACAGTACTTTGGTTTAATTGTGCAGGGTGATCGCTGCATTACATAACCTAAAAGTACCTCCACTGTACATAAATAACAGAGAAAAGTTAAAAAATCAATCTAGACATTTCTGTGATTATTATTTTAAAGGGCAATTTTGTTCTTCATAACTTGGAATACTTAAAATCGCACAACTGACTGATCGCACAGTCTAAATGCATTTCCACCCAAGGCTAACTCTTGTCATAAAAGTTTTGAAAGTTATTCCTTTCTCTCGAGCAGTACAGAGCAGATTCATCAGTTGTGCCAAAGTTTACTCCTCTACTGAATCAATATTACCAACTGCGTACGTGACTGCATTTTGCCTAGGAAGATAAGCATGCATGCGTCTGGTAGTTTTGTTTAAAAAAAAAAAACTGCTATCGTATTTCTGAGAAGTTAAGAAAGGAAAGCTTAAAGCTAACGGAGATTCGTTTACAATAAAATGCGTTCTTTACGCATTGTTATAAGAGTTCTATGCAAGCATTTCTGTAAGTATATTATTGAGTTAAATTCAGAAGGAAATTACATGTTTACCCCAATTATTTTTTGTCAGAGACTTCCGTGGTATTATCTGTCTCAAATTACGAGGGCTGTTCAATAAATAATGATCATAATTTTTTATTTTGACAACGTACCTTTACTCATTCTCATAATTTTGATGGTCCTTCTAGAAATAGTCTCCCCTGAATGTGATGCACTTGTCCCAGCGTTTCTGCCAGTCCTCAAAGACATGCTGGAAACCATTTTTGAGAGATCCTTCAAAATCGCCTCCGCAGCCTTCACCACTGCTTCTGATGATGGATAATGTCTCCCACGAAGGCGTTTCTTCAAGTTAGGAAATAGAAAAAAGTCACAGGGGCTAAATCCTGACTATAGGCAGGGCGAGGGATGTACTTCACGTTGATTTTTCCAAGATATTCAGTAACAACATTGGCAATATGCGGCCGCGCATTATCGTGGTGCAGCATTCAGCCTGCTTCACGGAAATGTGGTCTTTTGCGTCTGATATGGACTTGTAATGTTTTCAGGACATCCCAGTAGTATTGTACAGTTACTGATGTGTGTGCAGGTACAACATGCTGATAATCCATTCCATGAATATCAAAGAATGAGATGACCATAACTTTCCCAGCAGAAGCAACCACTTTTGCTTTTTTGGGGGTTAGTGATGAAGGAGATTTCCACACTGAGCTTTGCTATTTGCTCTCAAGATCAAGTGGCCGCGTCGTGGCTCAGTGGTTAGACCGCTTGGCTCTCACCAAGACGGCCCGGGTTCGATCCCAGGCGACGGCAAAGTAAGATTTGTGGTGGACAACACGGCGGTGGGGCGGGTTTTCTCCGGGACCTCCGGTTTCCCCCACCATCTCATTCCACCGGTGCTCCATCTTCATCTCATCTATCATCAGTGTCATCGCCTGCGGTGCCGTATGTAGTAAAAGCGGGCGTTAAACACTACACATTTCATTTCTCAGGATCAAAATGATGTAGCCAAGTTTCATCAGCAGTGATTATGTTTGAAAGAAACTCCGGATATTCCTCTAACATTAAATTTAACGACATGCAGAGCTGCATGCGAATGTCCTTTCGTTCGGGAATCAACAGTCTTGAAACCCATCGCCCACAAACACGTCTCATGTGTAATGTTTCTGTCACCAACATGTGGGTGGCACACAATGAAATGTTTAGTATTTCAGACAGTGATCTTAAGGTAATTCGTCGATCCTTTCTCACAATGACAGCAGCAGTGTTGATGTTTTCTTCCGTAGGAGCAGTAACTGGAGCACCGGGTACACCTTCCTTTGAAATTGACTGTCTCCCCTCTTTAAACATTTTAAACCACCTTCAAGCTGTGCTATAGGGAAGAACAGACTCTCCATAGGCCCCCTGTAACATTGTATAAGCCTCAGCTAACATACAGCGAGTGGAGAACGTTGTTTTGGAGGATCCCCGATTGAGCATTTTCAGATCTTCATGCAGGATTGTGTGCACAAACTCCACGGAAATGCCTCTGTCTTGGTTAGTTGTCACACGATGTTCTGTCTTCATTTAACTGTTACACCCAGGAACGTACATTAGACACATCCATGGTACCATCACCACATGGCTCACTTAACTGTCTTGGTTTGTTGTCTCACGATGTTCTGTCTTCATTGAACTGTCACACCCAGGAACGTACATTAGACACATCCATGGTACCATCACCACATGCCTCACTCAACTGTCTTGGTTTGTTGTCACACGATGTTCTGTCTTCATTGAACTGTCACACCCAGGAACGTACATTAGACACATCCATGGTACCATCGCTACATGCCTCACTTAGCTGTCTTGGTTTGTTGTTACACGATGTTCTGTCTTCATTGAACTGTCACACCCAGGAACGTACATTAGACACATCCATGGTACCATCACCACATGCCTCACTTAACTGTCTTGGTTTGTTGTCACACGATGTTCTGTCTTCATTGAACTGTCGCACCCAGGAACGTACATTAGACACATCCATGGTACCATCACCACATGCCTCACTTAACTGTCTTGGTTTGTTGTCACACGATGTTCTGTCTTCATTGAACTGTCGCACCCAGGAACGTACATTAGACACATCCATGGTACCATCACCACATACCTCACTTAACTGTCTTGGTTTGTTGTCACACGATGTTCTGTCTTCATTGAACTGTCGCACCCAGGAACGCACATTAGACACATCCATGGTACCATCACTACATACCTCACCTAACTGTCTTGGTTTGTTGTCACACGATGTTCTGTCTTCATTGAACTGTCGCACCCAGGAACGCACATTAGACACATCCATGGTACCATCACCATATGCCTCACTTAACTGTCTTGGTTTGTTGTCACACGATGTTCTGTCTTCATTGAATTGTCGCACCCAGGAACGCACATTAGACACATCCATGGTACCATCACCACATACCTCACTTAACTGTCTTGGTTTGTTGTCACACGATGTTCTGTCTTCATTGAACTGTCGCACCCAGGAACGTACATTAGACACATCCATGGTACCATCACCACATACCTCACTTAACTGTCTTGGTTTGTTGTCACACGATGTTCTGTCTTCATTGAACTGTCGCACCCAGGAACGCACATTAGACACATCCATGGTACCATCACCATATGCCTCACTTAACTGTCTTGGTTTGTTGTCACACGATGTTCTGTCTTCATTGAACTGTCGCACCCAGGAACGCACATTAGACACATCCATGGTACCATCACTACATGTCTCACTTAACTGTCTTGGTTTGTTGTCACACGATGTTCTGTCTTCATTGAACTGTCACAGCCAGGAACGCCCATTAGACACATCCATGGTACCATCACTACATGTCTCACTTAACTGTCTTGGTTTGTTGTCACACGATGTTCTGTCTTCATTGAACTGTCATACCCAGGAACGTACATTAGACACATCCATGGTACCATCACCACATGCCTCACTTAACTGTCTTGGTTTGTTGTCACAGGATGTTCTGTCTTCATTGAACTGTCACACCCAGGAACGTACATTAGACACATCCATGGTACCATCACTACTTACCTCGCATAACTGTCTTGGTTTGTTATATTTTATACCATTGTTATAAGTGTCCTGCCAAAAACGATTACAGATTACGCAACATCTACAAATAGCTGCTCATAGAATTATAAAGGCAATTTAAGTTACAGAATAAAATCTTTTCTCCCAGAAAATGGTGAAAAATATTTACTTATTTACTGCAGTAAATACACTAATACTAAACTGACTCGGCAAACTTCGTACCGCCAATAAAAGTTGTCTAAATACAACACAGTTACAATTAAGTTAATCAATTTAAAACTTCCTGATAAACATTATATTTTGTCTTTTTTGTGGTGCAAAGATGAGGGTATTCCGACGCGCGAACACGCGACGTATAATTGTCCAGGAGAGAAACCAGAAACTCCAAGTTGATTCCGGAAACTTCCAGCGACTGCCCTTGCGATATATTTATGGTCATAGCAAAGGCCAAACAAGCGTGAAATTGTAAACACTTACAATCAAAAGGTAAATCCGTGGAATAATCGGAATACGTGAGATCAAGGTATCCTCTCCTTTGTACTTTCCCTTAATGATTGTTGCCTCGATGACGTTATTCATTAGCTTTTTCAGAGCTAGTCTTGTTCCACTGCACAGTCATAGTTGGTTAATGTTACGTAGCGTGATCACAACTGATCCTACTTTAAAATTGTGAGGTGGGAATCCAGGATATTCTAATGAATTTAAAAACTCTGTGGGATAGTTGACTGCCATCCTGGTTTATAACTCTATCAACTGTTTTGTGCGAAAACAACTCCCCCGGGAGAAACAGACACTCTAGAACGCAATTATAATACACCAACACGATTATTAGCATTAGCTGCGTCTCGCTGCTCTTTAGTGACGTAGCTCGCACATTTGACTTGACTTCTACAACCAAAGTGACTTCGTCTTCTCCTTGGCAAAGTAAAAAGGTCTCCGTGAATGATGATAATATATATATATATATATATATATATATATATATATATAATGCTTCTGAATATAATGCCCTTATATATAAGGGCGCTCAACTACGGCGGTCATCAGCGCCCTTTAAAAAACTAGTCATGGCAAAAGCCAGATATAAAACTTTCTAAAAACTATACAAGTGTAACAAAACCTATTAAAAATACTCGTACATAAAAAACATCAATCAAAACCTACTAAAAATTTCGTTCACTAAATCCTAAAGTCTAAACTGGACAAGAATCTAGAAACCTTCTCCACGGGTCTCCATGCACGGCCTACACGTGGGTGGGCCTGTTGACCGTCTCCCTCAACCACGAAGAGGAGCCCACACGAGGCAGACTGTTGGCTCGGGACCCCGGGTGCGTCAAACGCGTACCTACCGTAGTCGGCCCCTGCGGGGGGGGGGGGGGGTCTCCGTGAACTTCACATAGTCACTAAGCTATTCAATTAGTTTTGTGGCAATTCAATTCACATTCACGAATTCACAAACATAAATTATAAAGAAGGTATTTAAGGATTCACCAATATTTGACAAAAATTGTCTATGGTCAAATATTTTTAGAGTTATACAGCGTTCGGAAATTATGTTTGTATCTAATATTCGAAAGGTATATCATCATGCTATATAAAAGAATTTCAGTGTTGTTTTTTAAGATAAATTTATTTAATTTCGCCTAACAATAATGGTGTTATAGCGATAACTATAAGACGGTAATACAAATTTTGTATACAGTTGGTCAGTACAATTAACATTTTAGGAGCTATTAGGTCACGGTACAATACTGTAACCCAATTATCGGAAGACACGACCCACTGACAGCTGAGTGGGGCACAGGAGGCATTCAGCCCACGGCTACCCATTTATATCGTGTCACTAATTGAGGGGATGGTTAGGACAGTGTCACTGGTCGCTGGCCGCCTCTTTCCTCTCCCCCTGACGTCTGGAACAGTCGGGATATTTCATACAACCCGGAACCTTCTACATGGGTCAGTTGGTCTTATATAAGGGACGCGCCGGGCTGGAGGAGGGTTCAGTTCAGTTCTTGACGAGCAGCCGTGAAGAGCGCCGTGCCAGAGAACGGACTGGAAGACTGCGTACGTGTATCAGAGGAGTTGTACGTAATTGTGAGTGTGGAGTGGACCTGTGACAGACGAACTAGTAAATTGTAAATGTGTGCGCTACGTAATTCTATGTAATCGGCAAGTGTACCAACTGTAATTTGGTGGAAATAAAGAAGGTTCTGAGTTTGTGCAATTGGACTTTTAATTTCACGAACCCACAAAGTCACAATATAAACATATAAGTTGACATAAACTATACATTCAACTGAAGAATCGATATTGTACAGCACTATGTTCATATATGTTTTGTATTGCTTATTACAGGGGTGGCTGGTGGCTCTGAAAATAGGTGGTTCACAAATTTATCCATGCAATTTAATTTTTTTAAAGTAACAAATGTTTGTTTAAGCCTACCACTATAGACTGCTGTATACACAAGTTAACGGTAATTCACAGCGTATAACACAACATGCGTATTTCAGAAACACTCTAGAGCATAACACTCTTCTATTTATGCAGCTAAAAATCTCTTCATGGCAGACTTCAAGTGTACATTGCAAGATTTTGTTCTGGATTGTCTTGGAGGTCCCCTTAAACACTGTAGCATTCTCCAGATAGGTTTTTGAGAACACAGTCTAGCTCTGCACCAAGTTTATCAGTCCTCGAAAAATACCAGGATTGCTTGACGTAGCTGAATCATTGTATCCTCGTAGAGCTAACTCAAAGGCACCACAAAACCTAATGCAGTTAACAATAACGTTTAAAACATACCTATTTTGAGCCACTTTCTGGTTGTGTTCTTCAATTGTTCTCCGATATGCACTGTCCATCTGTTTTGCAAAGTGAGATTTGTGGTAGACAACATGGCGCTGGGGCGGGTTTTCCCTGGGATCTCCGGTTTCCCCCGCCATCTCATTCCACCGGTGCTCCATCTTCATCTCATGTATCATCAGTGCCATAGCCTGCGGTGCCGTATGTAGTAAAAGCGGGCGTAAAACACTACACATTTCATCTGCTTTGCTATATTTACATTGCCAAGCATAGCAAAACTGTGTTTTTCATGTGCAGTTTTTAAGTTACGTGTTTTTAGCGCGATCATGAAGATGCTGCAAAGCATTCACGCCATGTTTTGTCCACGGATCTTCACCGCCAAAGAGAACGCAAGGAAAGCAAAACAGGCTATTTTTAATATTACAACCACGCATCAAATTATATTTCTCATATACATTGTTGTTAAAGTTCCTGTTCAAATATCTTGTTTTTGTTTTGGCTACCTATGTGATTTTTATATGTGGCGTGGGACTTCCAAGCCGCTTATTTTCGGTTTTTTCTTCTAAGCTCATTTTTTAAAAGGATGTGCTAATAGACGCTTTATGGAATTCATTGTTTCTCCTTATATAACACAATATACTTGTATTTAAATAAATCACTATTATTCACTACTCAAAGCACGACACAGCTAACAAAACACGGCACAAAGAATGTGGCTATGCTCTGATAGGTAATAGTAATCTGTGGTAATAGTTGACCGATGCGAACATTTAATATGATAATAATAGGTGGCGCTGAAAACAGAAGGATAAGGCTTGGCATTCAATATTCTCTGGCTGCTAGGTTAACCAACCTTATGCAGCCATAAGCCCCACCCTTCCCCCCCTACTTGCCTCGGCACACCCTAGGTTCATCCTGCCCTATACCTCCCCATTGTATACCAGTGGTTTGCAACTGAGAGTGAACTACTTGGCACCTGCAAACAATACAGCGCGCTGAGGGCCACTGCACTAGACAAGGTGGAACTGAGCGCCAAATGGAACATGCCCTTACATTAAAGGGAGACCCGGCATTTTGGTTGTAGCGCAAACATGCTACCCCATTGAGAAGCCGCCCCCGGCTTATTAATTATAGTTATTCCCAGCTTACAGAATACAGCGAAACCAAATAACACTGAATAGATTTTCATATTGAAGAAGTTAATTTACATTCTTGTAGAAATAAATACAGTGATTTTAGATTCTTCTGTTCATCTAGTAGAGCATGAAGATCTGTAGGAAATTTATAGAGAGTCCTATAGGTTGAGTAGCTAGAACATTCATTTATAATATGATTTACTGATAATGGTTGGTTGCATGGTTCACAGTGTGGAGGACTCTTTCTGGAAAATAGGTAATAGGTAAAGTTACACTATGTAAAATTCAATAGTTAACACTCTTTAAAATAACTGTATCACTAATTATATATAATTATTTCTGCAGAATCACTCGCAACATTCGAGACTCTTTGTACTTAGACACACCTTTTTCATTTTCAGTCTTGATAACAAATGATAAACGTTATTTATTAAAATAATGCAAGGGGAATGACTTTGAAGGCTTTGGCAAGGAGTGAAATATCTTTTTAGTTTGAAATGCTTTTGTTTGTCGAAAATAAAAGAAGGTGTATGTGTTCTGTAAAAGTTTGCATGTGTACTCTTGTATTTCGTTAATAACCCGGTTAATTATCATTTCAGGTATTTTCTCACCTTTTTAACCTTCCTTGGACTTATACAAATATTTCAAAAGCAAAATTAGGATAATCAGTTCAGCAGTTCTCCAATTTTTGCGACATTAACAAACGTCAATGCATATTAGTGCCTCTGATTAAGACATTTCTATTTGATTACTTCAAGATTAATTAATGTGAGAAAGTGAAATAATGTACTTTATTTTAAATGCATATTATGAAGTTTTTAGGGCTTATTTAGCAGATTTCAATACATAGACGGATGCATATATTCCTACTTTATAGTGCATATAAATTTGAGGTGTAGTAACAAGAGATTAGTGGGTAAAGAAAGCCTTGTAGATAGACAAATGTTACTGTAGGTATACCTAACTGAGCGACAAAGAACCCACGGATCGTTGCCATCTAATGGCGTTATAAGCATTGACCTTTTGTTCTCCTAAGATAGAGACTAATTGTGCGGATGTTTCGGTAAATGTCAAGGTATCGGAGACTAATTGAAGTAAGTTTCCACTAGACAGCGCTGCACCCTCAAACACATTTAATAACAATTGAAAAGGTCATTGTTGAAAATGTCAAGTTATTATATAAGACAAGTGTTGCTGCCAGTCTTAGTTATGTTAACACAAGATATGTTTCTATATTTCCTACTTTTCTGTATCCTTTACGCCTGAGTCTTCTTCTACAGGGCGCGCTGAAGTCACACGCTGAACTGTGTTCAGTAGAGTAGCCGTGCTTCCATAAAGTAACTGCATTTGTTTTGTTTATTTATGTATAAGAGTGAACATACAGTTAACCCCAATTACAGTGTTCACTTGACAAAATACAATATTTTATGTATCACAATACAATATGAATAAATAAAGAAACAAAAAAAAATCAAGAAAATAAATATCTGGTAAACTTGGTACATATTATGACTTTGTGAGTTCGTAAAACTAAAAGTCTACTTTGCAGAAATTCAAAATGCTCTTCAATTCCGTAGAAAGACAGATTGTACAGCCGTGAGCAGAGGAATGACGTAACATACACCAACACAGTCTCTCGTGGCTTCACCAAACATAAACAAACAAAAGAATTCTCCTTCAAATCACTACGCGATTATTAGTTATCGACTCGACACGCTACAGTTCAAATGTATACACAAACAATAGACGGCTCACTAGCGGCTCTGTTCCTGTTAGCAGCTCCCTGCCGACACTGTCTCCAAGTCCAAGTCGTATACTGACAGGCTGTTAACAGCCAGAAGGTTTTTGCTGCGTACCCACCCAGGTTTTGGGTTTGACCGCAGGTTGATAATTGTGATATTTACAGGATGATGTAGTACTTTTTTTTTGTTGAGGAAATTTGTTGAGGTAGCTTTTTGCTCCTCTTTAATTTTGTACAGGATGCCAAACCGCTTTTTTGTTTACACCCTGGTGTTTTATTATTCTAAAGTGGGGTAAATTTTGTAGGCAAACAGCTCTTTTGGAGTTTTGGAATTTAGCTTGTGCTGCTGTAAGGATTAACTCCTTTGTTACCTCGGATGCCCGCAAGCCATACGGGGTACCCGGTAACGCCTGAAGCGGCGTCGGCACTGACTGTCTAATCCAGTCCAGTCGCTTTTATACACGAGCTGCTGTTTCTCGAAGGGTCTGGAAGTTTCACGAACTTTCGTGGTGGAGCGAGAACGTCCAGATTATCTCCGTGTCTTTCTCCTTCTGTTGCTGTCTCACTCTCTCACGGCAAGCGTTCAGGGCTAGTCGGGCCGCGGGCGTGGCTTGGGTGCTGTCTCTTTCCCTCTAACGTTAAATGACTTAACATTGAAGGTTTTCTCTTATCCTGAAAGTTAAATGTCTGGTAACTCTAAACTCTATGTACCCTGTACTCATTTGAACATCACTTCATTCATCGTCCGATATGCCTTAACGTTGGAGGTTTTCTCTTATCCTGAAAGATGAATGTCTGGTAACTCTAAGCTTTGTGTACCCTGTTCTCATTTGAACATTACTTCATTCATCGTCCGATATGACTTAACGTTGGAGGTTATCTCTTATCCTGAAAGATGAATGTCTGGTAACTCTAAGCTTTGTGTACCCTGTTCTCATTTGAACATTACTTCATTCATCGTCCGATATGACTTAACGTTGGAGGTTATCTCTTATCCTGAAAGATAAATGTCTGGTAACTCTAAGCTCTATGTACCCTGTACTCATTTGAACATCATTTCATTCATCGTCCGATATGACTTAACGTTGGAGGTTTCCTCTTATCCTGAAAGATGAATGTCTGGTAACTCTAAGCGCTATGTATCCTGTACTCATTTGAACATCATTTCATTCATCGTCAGATATGACTTAACGTTGGAGGTTTCCTCTTATCCTGAAAGATGAATGTATGGTAACTCTAATCTCTATGTACCCTGTACTCATTTGAACATCATTTCATTCATCGTCCGATATGACTTAACGTTGGAGGTTTTCTCTTATCCTGAAAGATGAATGTCTGGTAACTCTAAGCTCTATGTACCCTGTACTCATTTGAACATCACTTCATTCATCGTCCGATATGACTTAACGTTGGAGGTTTTCTCTTATCCTGAAGGATGAATGTCTGGTAACTCTAAGCTCTATGTACCCTGTACTCATTTGAACATCATTTCATTCATCGTCCGATATGACTTAACGTTGGAGGTTTTCTCTTATCCTGAAGGATGAATGTCTGGTAACTCTAAGCTCTATGTACCCTGTACTCATTTGAACATCATTTCATTCATCGATATGAGGCTTTCTCTTATCCTGAAAGATGAATGTCTGGTAACTCTAAGCTCTATGTACCCTGTACTCATTTGAACATCATTTCATTCATCGTCTGATATGACTTAACGTTGGAGGTTTTCCCTTATCCTGAAAGATGAATGTCTGGTAACTCTAAGCTCTATGTACCCTGTATTCATTTGAACATCATTTCATTCATCGTCCAATATGACTTAACGATGGAGGTTTTCTCTTATCCTGAAAGATAAATGTCTGGTAACTCTAAGCTCTATGTACCCTGTACTCATTTGAACATCATTTCATTCTTCGACCGTTACGAATAAAAGTTGAAGGACAAAATTAAAAAAAAAAAAAAAACAGGTCTTTTGAAGCATTTTCTTGATATTCTTTTCATTTAAAAGGTCTAAACCAAAACTTAAGTGTTCTCTCCATCATCATAACTTTACTTTCTACTCTACCCATATCCAATTGAACGAATTCTTTTGCTGTGGCTCTAGGTAATCCCAGAACTGCTGTGTAGAACACCCAGTGTGCTGCATCCTCCCCAGGCCCCAAGCCCCTGTACACGTCTGATAACGTAATTAGTTTTTTAATGATACAATTTGCTAAATATCTAAATTACTTGTTAACATATCCCTCACTTTCACCCGAAATTCATAAATACGCATTTGTGTAGTTATTGATAAAAAGTGTAGTCATTTTTTTCCTATAATAGAGTGATATAGGTTTATAAGTGTAATGTACATATTCCTTGGAACGTTGGCTCCCCCAACACGTGTCCCTTATTTTCGGAGAGCGCCTGCGCCGCGGTCCGTTTGTCTTTCCTTGGCCAACAGCCCAAGCGCTTACCTATTAATAATGAACTCAAATTAACGTCACGTCAGGAGAAATGTGTCGCATGGCATTGGCGAGCCCACATATGCCATCTAGGTCGTGTTTATCCACAAGCAAAAGTTCAAGGCAACATTTTCAGTCTGCTTCCTCACGTTTATAATTCTTATATGCGGGCAATAACATCACTACTAGCGCTACACCAAAAAAATTCGATACCGGAAATGTGCGTATTAATACCTGGTTTTTCAGTTTTACATCCTCCAACGTTAAGTCATATCAGTTGATGAATGAAATGATGTTCAAACGAGTACACAGAGCTTAGAGTTATCACACATTCGTCTTTCACGATAAGGGAAAACCTCCAACGTTAAGTCATATCGGACGATGAACGAAATAATGCTCAAATGAGTACAGGGTACATAGACCTTAGAGTTACCAAGCATTCCTCTTTCAGGATAAGATAAAACCTACAACTTTAAGTCATTCAGTTGATGAAGGAAATGATGTTCAAACGGGTACATAGTACATAGAGCTTAGAGTTAACAGACATTCATCTTTCAGGATAAGGGAAAACCTCCAACGTTAAGTCATATCGGACGATGAATGAAATAATGTTCAAATGAGTACAAGGTACATATAGCTTAGAGTTTCCAGACATTCATCTTTAAGGATAAGAGAAAACCTCCAGCGTTAAGTCATATCGGACGATGAATGAAACGATGTTCAAATGAGTACAGGGTACGTAGAGCTTCGAGTTAACAGACATTCATCTTTCAGGATAAGGTAAAACCTCCAACGTTAAGTCACATCGGACGATGAATGAAATGATGTTCAAATGAGTACAGGGTACATAGAGCTTAGAGTTACCAGACATTCATCTTTCAGGATAAGAGAAAACCTCCAACGTTAAGTCATATCGGACGATGAATGAAACGATGTTCAAATGAGTACAGGGTACATATAGCTTCGAGTTAACAGACATTCAACTTTCAGGATAAGGTAAAACCTCCAACGTTGTCATATCGGAGGATGAATGAAATGATGTTCAAATGAGTACAAGGTACATATAGCTTAGAGTTACCAGACATTCATATTTCAGGTTAAGAGAAAACCTCCAGCGTTAAGTCATATCGGACGATGAGTGAAATGATGTTCAAATGAGTACAGGGTACATAGAGCTTAGAGTTACCAGACATTCATATTTCAGGATAAGAGAAAACCTCCAACGTTAAGTCATATCGGACGATGAGTGAAATGATGTTCAAATGAGTACAGGGTACATAGAGCTTAGAGTTACCAGACATTCATATTTCAGGATCAGAGAAAACCTCAAACGTTAAGTCATATCGGACGATGAATGAAATGATGTTCAAATGAGTACAGGGTACATAGTGCTTAGAGTTACCAGACATTCATATTTCAGGATAAGAGAAAACCTCAAACGTTAAGTCATATCGGACGATGAATGAAATGATGTTCAAATGAGTACAAGGTACATATAGCTTAGAGTTACCAGACATTCATCTTTCAGGATAAGAGAAAACCTGCAGCGTAAAGTCATATCGGACGATGAATGAAATAATGTTCAAATGAGTACAAGGTACATATAGCTTAGAGTTACCAGACATTCATCTTTCAGGATAAGAGAAAACCTGCAAGGTTAAGTCAAATCGGACTATCAATGAAATGATGTTAAAATGAGTACAGGGTACATAGAGCTTAGAGTTACCAGACATTCATGTTTCAGGATAAGAGAAAACTTCCAACGTTAAGCCGGGGACTTAATTACTTACAGCATAGGAAGTCGCCACAAAAGGTGCGTGTCTCATAGTGTATGAGAACACTTAGTGGTCTACCGGGAAAATACTATATTACTTTGTTCTTGTTTGCTAATGATGCTACCTATTACCGGGATGATGTCAGCACCGCCGGTGTGCTGGAATTTCATGCCGCAGGAGTTAATGGCGTATTTAGAAGATATCTTTAACATTGTGAGCAAATTACTGTATGATTAAACTGTGCCTCAGTGTAACAAATAACAAATATTTTAGTAAATAGTACAAATAAATAGTATTCTTGAATCTCATGTGTGAAGGTGACCGTTATCATGTTCATATCCCTTTGTCATAATGGCCTTTTTATGCTTTTTGATTTTATTGTGAGCACTGACGTCAAAGGCGCACAAATCAATTTGTGGCGGGAGGGGGAGTTAATAATCTCTATAAATATTGAGAATTGTGTAAAAGCTGATGTGGGGCACGCATGTTCAAACTAATTTTATTCTGCTCACAGGTTAAAAACATTATTAAGGTTTGGAGCTTATTCAAGATCCAATTGCTAACCAGACTTCTCTATGTAAGGCCTTCTTTTGTTTCATTTCTAATTATACATTGTCTTTCATTTGTTTGCGAGCTATTAGTAGGTGTTGGAAACTGCATTTATGTCGATTTAGGCTTGCTTTTCTGTTTTCTATTCAGCGCCTACGTTTTAGACGAATGCAGATCTACGTGAACTACCATTCCTTTAATAATATGCTATTTGCGTCTGCTTCTTTGTCTTCTATAGTACTTTACCTATTGTGCCAGAAATAAAATTAAATTTATGCAGGTTATTGTCTTCATTTCTTTCTTCATTAAATCAAACCCGTTCTTCGTCTTATTTCTTTGTTTAATCTCCTTGTGCGGGGGCTGTTCAATAAAGAGTGATCACCATTTTTTTAACGTAACTATACTCATCCTTATAATTTTGATGGTCCTTCTCAAAATAGTCTCCCCTAAATGCGATGCACTTGTTCCAGCGTTTCTGTCAGTCTTCAAAGACATGCTGGAAACTATTTTTGAGAGATCCTTCAAAATCACCTCCACAGCCTTCACCACTGCTTCTGATGATGGATAATGCCTCCCACGAAGGCGTTTCTTCATTAGGGAATAGAAAAAAGTCACATGGGGCTAAATCCGGACTATAGGGAGGTGAGAGATGCACTTCACGTTGATTTTTGCAAGATATTCTGCAACATTGGCAATATGCTGCCGCGCATTATCGTGGTGCAGTATCCAGCCTGCTTCACGGAAATGTGGTCTTTTGCGCCTGATATGGACTTGCAATGTTTTCAGGACATCCCTGTAGTATTGTCCAGTTACTGATGTGTGTGCAGGTACAACATGCTGATAAACCATTCCATGAATATCAAAGAATGAGATGACCATAACTTTCCCAGCAGAAACAACCACTTTTGCTTTTTTGGGTGTTGGTGATGCAGGAGATTTCCACACTGAGCTTTGCTGTTTGCTCTCAGGATCAAAATGATGTAGCCAAGTTTCATCAGCAGTGATTACGTTTGAAAGAAACTCCGGATCTTCCTCTAACATCAACTTTAACTGTATGTTACCTCCATTGCAGCGGTAGACGATACTGAACATGTCTGAATTTGTCTGGTTCTCACGGGCGGGAACCAGGAGTACCAACAATGAAACTACTACGGCGTGTTTGTTTCACATTAAGCTAACAGAGTATAATAAGATTGAACTTTAGTTTGAGAAATTATGACCGTAAAAAGATTATGATTATTCTTTAGTGAACAGTGCTCGTATGAGGGATTTACAAGTCAGCAGATGGGCAGATCCTTGTCAAACTCTGGAACACAGAGAAGGTTGTCAGGAGATGATTGAAATGTAATGATGAGGAGTGGCGGAATAATAAGAGCCCAGGTGCCACTTTGTCGAGCGTAAATTTCACGTTATGTCCCTGTTTTCGAACTCGGCGGTGAGGCTGTTGTTAGCCGTCTTCATTTATTTCATCTTCTCTAAAATCTTTGCTAATGCAGCTTCCATCGTCGTGTTGCACTCCTGACACCAATTCTGACTTTGTGGGTTCTTAGAATTAAAAGTATAGTTTAAAGAAATTCAAACTACTCTTTATTTAAAGTAAAAAAAGACGTTTTGTACAATCCTTTGCAGCAACAAGATTACGTAACATGCACAAATGCAGTATTCAAGGTCGTCTCTCACACGTCCACAAACAAAAGAATTCACTTCCAAAACACAAGTCCATAGACAACTTACTAGCAGCTCAGCTCTTAATTATAACCAAAAGTTACCGAAAGTTACCGAACTAACACAATCTTTCACGGTGGCGAGGGAAGGAAAAGAATTATCTACTGTCCAGCAACGCAATGAAGGTCTCGGAAAGGTATGTGCTGCCTTACACAGTGGGACAAGGACAGCGAATGTGTGTGACAGAGAACGCATACTACACAAGGAGCAGACCTTAAAAAACATACGTCATATTCACTCTGTACAGTAAAACCGAGAATATTCATGCACAAAAGTAGAAGCCGTCAGAATGTTTTTGAATGAGCTGTAACTGTACTGACATGGAGTGTCATAAACCTGTCCAGGTAGGGTGTGGGAACCTTCGCCAACCCCCGTGCATCTCAGGCCTCGGAGACTTTCTCTCCTGTGGAGGACAGTAGGCATCACTCAGTTTTCCCCCTCTTCCCGCCTCGCCTCTCTCTCTCTCTCTCTCTCTCTCTCTCTCTCTCTCTCTCTCTCTCTCTCTCTCTCTCTCTCTCTCTCTCTCTCTGGGCATGACTAAATATGATAAATCTACCATGTCTATGTCTAGTATCCGCACATGTTTTTAGAATTTTTATCGCGATATCAGGTCCATGTTATAATTTATACTGATGGGTCCAAGAGCTCAAATGGTGTTGGTTGTGCTTACGTGTGTGGAACCGAACCGTATACATTCGGATTCCACACTAGCACTTCCATTTTTACTGCAGAGCTTTATGCAATATACCGGGCCATTTTACACGTACGTCGACGAAAGAAGGGGGACTGCTTAATCCTGAGTGATTCCCTCAGTGCACTTCAAAGCCTACGGCAGCTGTACAACTACCACCCTATTGTACAGCGTATACAGGATGCCCTCCACGTTTTACACGCTTCTGGCGTTAACGTGGTGTGTGCATGGATCCCTGGTCACGTAGGCTTGCGGGGGAATGAAATGGCGGATTCGGCAGCCAAGACGGCTACCATGCACCCAGGGTTCGAGTACCATGTGTAACATCGGAAGATTTTAGGGCCGTATTGCCGAGAGCTGTGCAAACCTGCTGGCAGGAAGAGTGGTCCGCTCTCCGCAATAATAAACTTAGATCTGTCAAAGAACTTCCGATTCCCTGGGTTACCTCCTGTGGGTCATCTCGTCGCGAGGAGGTGAGTTTGGCTCGGTTACGTATTGGGCACTGCTTTTTTACTCATAGTTTTCTTTTTTAAAAAGGAGCCTTCTCCGCTGTGTTCGTTTTGCAATGAAGCGTTATCTGTAGGACACGTGCTGCTAGAGTGTTTTCACCTAGCAGACCTTAGGACGTCTCTGCAGCTGCCGGCCAGCTTTGCAGAAATGCTAGCGGACGATAACGCAGTAGTGGAGAAGGTTTTTAGATTCTTTTCTAGATTACACTTTAGGATTTAGTGAACGAAATTTCTAGTAGGTTTTCATTGATATTTCGTTTTCTTCTTCTTTTATATATATATATATATATATATATATATATATATATATATATAATTTTTATATCTGGCTTTTGCCATGACTTGTTTTTGTAAGGGCGCTGATGACCGCCGTTGTTGAGCGTCCTTATACACATCATCATCATCATCATCATCATCATCATCATCATCATCATCATCTCGGCAAGCGCCAAGCATTCACCCACGTGTGGACGTGGCTTGGATGCTATCTGGTTCTTTCTCTCCCCGCTTCTCTCTCTGTCTCGGCGTTCGCATGGGCACGGGCTGGCAGAAAACAATGCTTGGTGACAGTATTCAGTATTCATTAGACAGTATTCAGGGATTCCCCTATTCAGCATGAAATTCCATAGTTTTTCTCGTTTTACCGTATCAGAAGCCTTTTCAATATCATTTAATATTTGTACTTTTAAGTTAAGGTATAGGCCAAGAGAGGGAGCTAGATAAATGTCCATTGTGTGGAGAAGAGAATGCAGACTTCCATTGTATATTATATTGTAGTCAAACAAAGATATGGAGAGAGCAGGCCTGGCTACGTAAATGGGACAGTTTGGGGGGTGAAGTAGTAATTAGAAAAATGTTGTCAGTAAAAGGAGAAAAGAACAGGAGAAACATAAGGAATTATTTAGGGAAAGTTAAAGAGAGATGGCTAAGAACAATTAAGAGAAAAATGTAGAGTGAGATAGGTGAAATGACAGAAAGTGTAAAAAGGAGCAGAGGGCCTCCAGTACACAAAAATAGGGTTAGGTGTATGGGGACTGAATTACTATTCAATGGTGGGCAACATGATAACATGATAGGATTTTCAGGATTTAGGAATATATGGCATATTTCAGTATGGATTTTATAATTGTGATCTTGATTTTGTATTTCCATTTGTTGATGTAAAAGGAAATAAATTACTATTACTATTACCTTTAAGTTTTCTTATAATTACGCAACTGTTTCTTATATCATAAAAACAAATTTTACTATCAAGGACTATAACTTTCTTCTTCCAGACAAACGAAGGTAGTCGGGAAACGTCCTTTCGTCTTTACTATCTTGTAAAAAACACAAATACTGACTATGGTAGAAAAGAAGATCATAATAATGATCTGAGGATGATGATAATGATGATGATGATAATGATGATGATAATGATAAACTACCTTGAACTGTATAAGGGAAAGGAAGTATGCTGCAGACGCCCCAACCACAATCGGTAGCTATAAATGACTACGTCAATTTTTCTCATGTTTTCTGTCTCTGTTTCCTGGAGAAGCCAGTCAGCCAGCCACCCGCCGGTAATTGGGGATGACACAAATTACAACCTGCAACTTGTTCTCTGCCCCTAGATTTTATTTAATCCTCTCCCGGGGCTTAAACAGCTCGCCCATTGAACAGTATCACAAATTTAGTCAATTTAGGAGGTTAATATATCTACGTCAATTGTAATCAGAGCTGTAGTAGTTTAATACAAGTAATTGCTGGAATAACCAGGAACGGCAGTGATTGACTGCTCGTAAACTGGTGCTGGAACATAAATATCTTCTTCCAAATTACCACTCGTTCAAAATACGAGGCATTTTCAGAATATACCTGCACTCTTGTGAGTAAGTAGTGCTTACTTGTGACTGTCACTTTACAAAAACCATTTAATTGATTAAAACGAAAGTGATAACGCTTTCAGCAAAACAGCCAGTACCGGAGTACATATATAACTCACGATATAACGTGGTCAGTTGGAGAGTTTAATGTCATGCTGGCATCTTGCTATAGTGGCTCAATGATAAGATGAACCGGACGGATTCTGCGAGATTTGTGCTTCATATCCCGGCTATGGCATTGAATTTTTCAGTCTGGCTCTACCCTTCGAAAACCTTATCCTGCACTCGGCTAGTGTGAAAGAACAATTAATTTCCGCCAATTACCGTGGTAAGATTTTGTCTATCGCTTAGGGTTTATGTTATACAAAGCCATTCGGTAGGAAGAGCCCTTCAGATGATAGGATTTTTCTAAATTTTATTTCTGACAAAATAACTTAAACGTATGGTATTTTAATAAAAATTGTTAAAGTAATTTTTTAGAAAATACTTTAAAAAATTTTTCCGTGTAAAGGGTAGTCCAAGCGAAGGACATTTTAGAAAAATCTTCCTGTCGCATCCGTGGAATATGCCGACCAATAAGTACCATATTCCTAGGATATTTAAGTCATATCGGACGATGAATGAAATGATGTTCAAATGAGTACAGAGTACATAGAGCTTAGAGTTACCAGACATTCATCTTTCAGGATAAGAGAAAACCTCAAACGTTAAGTCATATCGGACGATGAATGAAATGATGTTCAAATAAGTACAGGGTACATAGAGCTTAGAGTTACCAGACATTCATCTTTCAGGATAAGAGAAAACCTCCAATGTTAAGTCATATCGGACGATGAATGAAATGATGTTCAAATAAGTACAGGGTACACAGAGCTTAGAGTTACCAGACATTCATCTTTCAGGATAAGAGAAAACCTCCAACGTTAAGTCATTTTGGACGATGAATGAAATGAAGTTCAAATGAGTACAGGGTACATAGAGCTTAGAGTTACCAGACATTCATCTTTCAGGATAAGAGAAAACCTCCAACGTTAAGTCATATCGGACGATGAATGAAATGATGTTCAAATAAGTACAGGGTACATAAAGCTTACAGTTACCAGACATTCATCTTTCAGGATAAGGGAAAACCTCCAACGTTAAGTCATATCGGACGATGAATGAAATGATGTTCAAATTAGTACAGGGTACATAGAGCTTAGAGTTACCAGATATTCATCTTTCAGGATAAGAGAAAACCTCCAACGCTAAGTCATATCGGACGATGAATGAAATGATCTTCAAATTAGTACAGGGTACATAGAGCTTAGAGTTACCAGATATTCATCTTTCAGGAGAAGAGAAAACCTCCAACGTTAAGTTATATCGGACGATGAATGAAATGATGTTCAAATGAGTACAGGGTATATAGAGCTTAGAGTTACCAGACATTCATCTCTCAGGATAAGAGAAAACCTCCAAGGTTAAGTCATATCGGATGATGAATGAAATGATGTTTAAATGAGTACAGAGTACATAGAGCTTAGTGTTATCAGACATTCATCTTTCAGGATAAGGGAAAACCTCCAACGTTAAGTCATATCGGACGATGAATGAAATGATGTTCAAATGAGTACAGGGTACATAGAGCTTAGAGTTACCAGGTATTAGTCTCTCAGGAGAGGAAAAGTCACGGAAACACATTATGTAGGGTACACCCTGAGCGAGATTCGAACTGGGGACCTCTTGAACGTGAGGGAGACACTCTACCGAGGCAGGCTCCGCACTTGGTGTTCTGAAAGTTACGTAGCTGAATTTCCCGCGAGTAAATTTACCTAGGGATTTGCATGATCCTGACATTGTGCTATTTGGTTTCTAGAGTGGCACTGTTTGGATATGGAAATCAGCTGGGCAAATTTGCAGCATCAGCCGGAGGTGTGAACATTGCAAATGACTGAGGTCGCGACATTCTTTCCACAAGTGGATTCGATAAAAACAGACTTCATACATAATGCATTAAAGTGCTTTCGGGTGTTTTATAAGCATCCAGTTGCTTAAACAAGAGAAGCGAATTAGTAAATATAGTATTTAAATTAAATGTGAGTTACATCTCATATAAATACTTGCTGATAAACTTGAACTGTGGGCATTACTTTTTTCACCATGTTTATTATTCACATGACCTCTCATACTTTTCCGAATAAACTATTTTTGCAAAAGCTTATTTCTATTTTTTTCACGATAATGGAGTTAAAATGTTACAGAATAGCTATAAATGGGATTTTTGAAGTAGGATGTTTATTAGCGAGTGAAAAATTTAAACGCCCGAGGTGTTGGTGCCGAACATGTGAAACATCAAACTTCGCTAATAATTTTATCCGTTACCAAAGAAAACTTCGACTTTTATTATAAAAAACATAAAAAGATTTAGTGAAGATGTTTTTACTATAACTATATACAACGAGAGAATAAAGTACTGTAAACAAAGCAGCGGTTTGTATCACTCCGCGTCCACGTACGTTCAGACTGACAGTACTGTTACCGCTTCAATAAGAAAAATATTTATATGTATTGATAATATGAATATGCATTTTCAACACAAAACACGTATTTATTCAAGCCAACCGCTTAATCGCTTCGTTAGGTATAATATTAATATGTATTAATAATATGAATATGCATTTTCAACACAAAAACACGTATTTATTCAAGCCAACCGCTTAATCGCTTCGTTAAGTATAATATTAATATGTATTAATAATATGAATATGCATTTTCAATACAAAAACGCGTATTTATTCAAGCCAACCGCTTAATCGCTTCGTTAAGTATAATATTAATATGTATTAATAACATGAATATTCATTTTCAACACAAAAATACGTATTTATTCAACCCAACAACTATATCGCTTCGTTAAGTATAATATTAATATGTATTAATAATATGAATATGCATTTTCAACACAAAAAACACGTATTTATTCAAGCCAATCGCTTAATCGCTTCGTTAAGTATAATATTAATATGTATTAATAATATGAATATGCATTTTCAACACAAAAAACACGTATTTATTCCAGCTGACCGCTTAATCGCTTCGTTAAGTATAATATTAATATATATTAATAATGTGAATATGCATTATCAACACAAAAACACGTATTTATTCAAGCCAACCTCTTAATCACTTCGTTAAGTATAATATTAATATGTATTAATATTATGAATATGCATTTTCAACACAAAAACACGTATTTATTCAAGCCAACCTCTTAATCACTTCGTTAAGTATAATATTAATATGTATTAATAATATGAATATGCATTTTCAACACAAAACACGTATTTATTCAAGCCAACCACTTAATCACTTGGTTAAGTATAATATTAATATGAATTAATAATATGAATATGCATTTTCAACACAAAACACGTATTTATTCAAGCCAACCGCTTAATCGCTTTGTTAAGTACAATATTAATATGTATTAATATAATGAATATGCATTTTCAACACAAAAACACGTATTTATTCAAGCCAATCGCTTAATCGCTTCGTTAAGTATAATATTAATATGTATTAATAATATGAATATGCATTTTCAACACAAAAAACACGTATTTATTCAAGCCAACCACTTAATCGCTTCGTTAAGTATAATATTAATATGTATTAATAATATGAATATGCATTTTCAACACAAAGAACACGTATTTATTCAAGCAACCCCTTAATCACTTCGTTAAGTATAATATTAATATGTATTAATAATATGAATATGCATTTTCAACACAAAACACGTATTTATTCAAGGCAACCACTTAATCACTTCGTTAAGTATAATATTAATATGTATTAATAATATGAATATGCATTTTCAACACAAAACACGTATTTATTCAAGGCAACCCCTTAATCACTTCGTTAAGTATAATATTAATATGTATTAATAATATGAATATGCATTTTCAACACAAAACACGTATTTATTCAAGGCAACCACTTAATCACTTCGTTAAGTATAATATTAATATGTATTAATAATATGAATATGCATTTTCAACACAAAACACGTATTTATTCAAGCCAACCGCTTTATCGCTTTGTTAAGTATAATATTAATATGTATTAATAATATGCATATGCATTTTCAACACAAAACACGTATTTATGCAAGCCAACCGCTTAATCGCTTCGTTAAGTATAATGCTAATGAATTTTCGACAATAGAGGCATATTTTTCGAGATAAGTATCACGTTGCACACTATTAATATCCATGAAAATTTACTGCTGCTTACGCCAATTGCATTCCTCCTAGCTGAGCTGGAAATTGGTTCAATACCCTGAGGTCCGACTTCTCCGTGTCGCTCGATCCATCGTCCCCTAGATGTTATCACTCATTTTGTTGTTGATTTTGTTTTTGGTATGCGTTCTAATCTCACATTTGGTAAGGGGGGCATTTTCCGTCACAATAACATTATTCGATTGTAATTTGGGGAGAATCTTTTCAACCCAGGGTTTGAAAACGTCACCATTCATTTCTTTATGATAGTCTCCCGTTGTTTTGGAGACGAACACAAGCTCGCCACCCTCGACAAAGCCATCATCACTTTGTATGTGGAATATAAGACACTTACCCCTCCCTGTAGAATGTTTAAGTCCTGCACTTTAACCAGATCGAAATGCATGTCTTCTTTATTTCACTCTGGTGTCAGTCCATACTTTACTTGTGTGTCCCTCTTAACTTATGTCTCGTCTAAATAAAAAACCTGCCGCGATTTGCGGAGTACATTTATATTTCGGAGAACATGTCTTGGCCATAAAATAGTATCATCTCTGTCCACAATGACACTCTGTCTTTTTCTGTTCACAAATTCGAATTCAATTTACAGGAGCAGGTTGTGGAGGGAAGATCGTTTGGGATCAGACTTATAGGGAGACGTACGAGAAAATGTTAAAAAAATCTAATTCTTTTTATTATTTTGTAAAATAGTATATAGTGTTAGCTATCATAATACAGTATTATGACTGTACGTGGTCTGTATGTACCTTCAAAAAATTAAATTCCCTAGTGTTGCATAGTAGCATAGTAGCAACACATAGTCTTCCTTCAGCTGTCTTGGAATCTATAAAGCCTACCTACCAATTCTTAGCACACCCAGACTTGCTAAAACAAATGACTCTATGGAGAGACACAAAACCCAAATGTAAGCCTCAACAGTTTGTTGTGGAAAAGGTGTCCCAAAACATCATTTGTATCTTCCATAGTGGTGACAATTGCTACATTTGATGCTGCAATTGTGTTTAATGATGGGAATGTTGGCAGAAAGAAAGTTATGCATCAGTTAGGGTATCAACCTGGTGTGTTTATGGAAACAATTTTGCAGAGTATCGACAACATTCGCATCGCTGGTGCAGAAAGAGCTATGAAATTAATGCAGAAAGTAGCAAGACAGAAGAGGAGTTTAAAAAGAAAGGCTGAAGAAGACCAGAATGAGGATACAGACTACGGATGTGGGAAGTTCTGACTTAGAATTAAAAGGCAAACTGAATAATACTTTAATTGCCTTTCCCCGTAACTTGCATTTTCTACAACTTCAACCCATTTTTCTCTCAAACTACTTCATCTACAGTGTTGCAATTTAGTACACAGCTTTCTTATGCCACAATGAACATTTTGTTGGTTCTAGAATTTAAGAACAAGCTCCAGATGGAATGTGATGATACAAAATATATGAAATTATTTTAATTTTTAAAGGATGCATATGATTAATATATTTTTTAAATTCTATACAGCTTCAATAAGAAATCTAAATCCAACAAATTAATTTTTAGTGTGTTTTAAAATTACATACCAAATTTCAGAAAGATAGCTTATGTGATTTTGAAAAAATGGGCTTAAGTTTGTAAATATCTCTGCATATAGAAAAAATATGTAGCATTAGTTATAAGCAATGGAAAATTATGAAACAATTGTGCATATTAACTGTATTATCTTAAATGAGTATACTAAGTTTCACTTCTCTAACTTGAAAACTTGGGATGTTATAGTTATTTATGTATAGTTGCATACGTCCCCCCTTAACAGCCACATCACTTTGTTTAAGGTGGGAGATTCATTGTTAGCAAAGAATTGATGAACTTTTTGGCGGATTGCTGACGTAATAAACCCATCACAGACAACATCCAACACTGATCTTGCACGTGGTCTCCCTATATAAGCCACGTGACATCACATCACTACGCGAGTCATATGCGTGACAATATGACATTTTAATCAAATTTAAGCTATTGATTAGAAAATAAAATACTTAGAAAAATGTTTAGTCTAAAGGCTAGTCTGGAGGAGAGGATTTTCTTCATAATCTTCATAAGATGCCTCACGTAAACACTGTGACTTTGTAGTTTCGTTGAATTAAAAGTCTAGTTTGCATAAGTTCAAAATGTTCTGTATTCAGTAGTAAATACACTTTGTATATCCCTTATAGGCTCTAAAACTGACACAACACACACCAACGCAGTCTCTCGTTGCTTCACCACACGTAAACAAACAAAAGAATTCACTTGCGGTACACTACAAACAGCCGCACACATAATTAACTCGGTACAGTTCAAATGTCAACACAGCTCACACACCACACAACTGCAACTGTCAATTAGCCAGCATACATAGTAGAAGGTGTGTGCCCCACCGAGGTCATATCGGTAGCCTTCCCATTTTGGAGTTGGTGCGCGTAAGTGGGGTATCCACTTCCATCCCGTCTTGAGTCCACAGGACCAGATGGGGGGCTTGTTTGTCTTTAGGTCTTGCTTTATGGAAAGCATCACGGAGGCGCCGCGCGCCCTTTTGGGACAGCTCGGTAACTCCCTGGTTGAAGGAGGCGCGGGTCCTTGGTCCTACTGGTCCAGGACTAATGGGAGTAGAACCTCTGGCATTAACGTGTCCATTAACAACTGCCTCACCAAGAGAGCCAAGAGCGAGTACAAGTCGTCCGGGTGCTCCCGGACGGTGGGTAGAGCGCCACGGTACCTATCCGCTGTGCAGATTTATCCGTGCGTTCTTATAGGATTTGTCTTTCCTCCAAAGCTTGGATGTCCTTGTGAACTGATGGATCTGGTTTGGCCTCTGCTAGTGCTCCTGGCGGCGGGATGAGCTTCCAAGTAGGAGGCCAGTGCCCTAAACCGCCACGCTATTGGCGGCCTGCGTTGCAGTGTCCGTCCAGCGTGTCGGGGCCAGGAGCGAGAGGTCTGGTGGTTGGGGACCGTTTAGGTTATGGTTCTCATCGATGTCACACAGGGGGACCTGACTGCCGGGGGTCAGCCGACGGGCCAGATCCAGCCCTAGTGTGGCCGGGACAGAGTGTAGTGTTGAGGGGATGAGAGGCTAGTCTCACCACCCAAGGGCGTCCTTGGGGAGGCGGTAGCTCTTTCTCCTCCTGGACACACGGTGGTCATATTGCCCTAATGTGTTCACTAGGTAGTTGGGATGGGATGTAATCCTGGCATACAATGAGCGCGAGCGTTCACGCACAACGTCCTCAACGTAAGGTATGCCAGAATGGGTGTGTAGGATGTGTGAAGGAAACATACGTTCGGTATCGTAGATCATCCTAATCGCCCTGATCTGCACGGTTTGCAGTATGCGGATGGTGGTACGAGCCACCGATCCCCAGACCTCGCATCCATACAGGATCAGGAGCGCGATGATCGCACGATACATCCGTAGTATCAGGCGAGTGGGTATTGTTGAACGGAAAATAGGGTACAACTGCCTAAGGGCTGCATGGCCGAGGCTGATTTTTTCTATTTATACCCTAGCGATTGTTTCTCGAAAGTTGCCTAAGCTTCACGGCCTTTCACGATGGCAACAGAAGCAGAGGGAACTATCCAGACATCTCTCTCTCTCTCTCTCGGCAAGTGTCCAGCGTGCGCATCACTATCTGTCTCTTTCCTACCCACGCGTAACCATCACTGGCTTGCGGCCGCGGCACCAAGCAACAATGCGATCGGCGACAATACCGATGTTTCGTTTTTGGGTTATGGTGTTCATACCAGAGCCCTATTTTTATAAAACGGTTTTTTTATCTAGAGAGTTTCAAAACATATATTTCTGGTGGCATACAATACCTCTCCTGCTTATTAAATTAGTAGAGAAAGACAAAGTAATTAAGTCGACATTCAGGGCTTCAAAATCTACTAGGTTAAACCGCATAAAGCATTATAACATTTTTACATAAATTCTAACTACAAGGTTGGAAGAAAGGGGAATAAAGAAATGACTCACAAGCAGCGATATAGAACAAAAGAAAGAAGCAATTTGTTTACTAATGACTACAGCAGGAACTTGAGACAGAGCGGAAAATAAAGTAATTTTTGCAATTTCATTGTAACTCTCAAGCTTCTGTTCTGCTAAATTTATTCATAGCTTAGTTGTCTCTTCTGCAGATATCGTAAAGTTTATTTGCGCCTCTTGTGTTGTGATTTTCTTTTCATTTGTAGAACTGATGCAGTTTTCTCATTTTCTTCTTCGGCCAAGTTTTACAGCGGGGAGGCCTGTCTTCTCTTGGAGGGGAGGAGGGCTTAATAATTTCATATCGAAGCACAGAAATCCAATTATTACTGTTTAATGGCTACGCTGAAGATACGAGATTGCGAGAAGATGACTTTTGATTACCGCAGGTTAATTAGTTGGCAAGGTTTTGCGTGTGCACAGAAGAGGGTAACGCCCTGGCAGCTTGATTGATCCTGTCTTCCTTCAAGTGGGGATTATCTACAGCCTGTACAACAAATATCACTTTTGTAAAATATGGCCACTCACCTCTGTAGCCACTCTCGTACAAATTCTTAAAAAAGCAACCTTATACAATCGAAAAAGCTTGTACATATTTCCTTGTAGGCGCAAGGAGAAAAAAATCGTTAGTACCCTTATCGAAATTAAATCAAGTTGGCGGTGAAAGCAAATTTACTTAAGGGTATGTATGACTTAAATTTTCAAATTCTGAACTAATAATGCTAGCTTTTTCAAATTTACACCATAGGTGTAGTATAATGTAAACACGTTACAACCTAAATTTAAACCATTTTTCTCCAGCAGTTTAGAAATTATGATACATTTTGTATATTTTTTGTTACGTCACTAAAAAAGTCCCTTGCGACAAAATATTTTGAATTTTGGTCTAATATTTTAACCCTATGTTCATAATACGCATACTTTTTGAAATTGCTCTGGGTTTTTCTGTGTCTCCTTTAGTTTAGGTCACAAAAGTTTTTTAATTTACAAATATTCTTTTTTTGTCTAAAAAGCTGTAACTTTTGTGTTTGAAAATTAAAAATATATGCTTATATACATTTCACAATAAAACCTAGGGAAATTTCCATTCCTCATGATATTCTAAACCTGTGTACGAAATTTCATGAATGTAGTACAAAAACTACATCGCAAGGAGCATTTTACAGGAAGAAAAATGCTGAAAATATGAACATTGAGAAAACAGCGATTAAAGATTTGATTGCATAACTCACATTAAAATCCACCAGGCTGATAGGTTGGACCCTCAGATTTCTTTTTCCTCTCCTCTGTTGCTGCTTTTCCCACCTTTTTCTTCTTTAGATGTTGCTTTTCTTCTGCACAACTTCGCTTCTTGCTTTGCAGGATACGAGTCTGATCTCGCTGCACTGAAGTTTTTCTTGCTGAGTCTACTACACTTTCACCTCTGATATTTTGCTGCAGCTCCAATGACTTAAGACTACCCATGTTAAACTCACTGATGCTTTTAATAACAGCAAGATCCAATTTTTGTTTTGATATGAAAACTTCCTTTGGGCACTTATTCCATATGACATGATGCAAAGATTCATTGGCATTCTGTGTTTTTCCTGTTTTGCACATCTCTAGTAATGTTGTAGAAGCCAGCCTCTGATATATTGGCAACATTTTAGGAACTATTTTGTCTTCTAAAGCCTTATTTTTCTTTTCTTGAATTGAAAAATTAAGAACGGAAAACAGACAAAGAATGTGGATGTAGGCAAAAGAGGGCGTGACTCTGACAGAGTTTAAAGGCCACCGACATTTAAATAAGCATTTAAAAATGGCGTTCGGAGGCAAATTAGGCATTTTTTACATTCGGGAATGTCTAAATTATTTTACAGAATTAAAATAAAAAAGCCGTTATTTTCACGATTTTCATGAAATTTCAGTCAGGCATACCCTTAAGGCTTAAATTAAGATTATTTGACTAAATCATTTTTACCACATGGTTGTCAATCTGAAAGGAAATTACTAAACCGTTTCTTGGGAAATATGGGTATCTAGTGGCCGCAGATTATAACCAACGAAGAACTACAGAAAAGAGCAGATCAGCACGAAATATCTAAATAAATTAAACTTAGAAATTGGAAGTTCATCGGGAATGATTTGAAGAGACAAAATGACATCACAAAAACGCATTTGATTAGAAACTCCCACGGACTGAGTAGATGTGGAGCAAGACCTAGAGATAGCATGGTGGGAGATGAAGAGAACACAGAAAGGAAAAATTGGCATGAGATTAAAACATTGGCAAGCAACAGAGTTCAAAGCCTTAAGACCTGGCCCCTATGCGATAGCTTAGAAACTTCATCCTCTTTACTTGACTAAGAGAGAAAAAATAATTTAACACGTACTATTTGAAAGAAGTGGAAAAATATATTTTGACATAAACTGTGTTAAGGAAAGCTATAGGTTGATTTTGTATCATAAATTTACGTAACAGTTTACAATTTATACATAAGTAATTGGGAATTCAGCGAAGGCCGTCTCTGTGGCATGGTGGAAGCGTGTCTCCTTCAAGTTCAAGAGCTATCAAGTTCGAAAATAGTAGGTGTGTTATCTGGACATGTTTTTCCTGGTTTTCTATTATTCTGAAAGATGAGTGCGTCCTACCTGTAAGCTTTATGGACCTTGGACTCATTTGAACATCATTTCATTCATCGTCCGATATGACTTAACGTTGGAGGCTTTCCCTTATCCTGAAAGCTGAATGTCTGGTAACTCTAAGCTCTATGTACCCTGTACTCATTTGAACATCATTTCATTCATCGTCCGATATGACTGAACGTTGGAGCTTTTCTCTTATCCTGAAAGATGAATGTCTGGTAACTCTAAGCTCTATGTACTCTGTACTTATTTGAACATCATTTCATTCATTGTCCGATATTACTTAACGTTGGAGCTTTTCTCTTATCCTGAAAGATGAATGTCTGGTAACTCTAAGCTCTATGTACCCTGTACTTATTTGAACATCATTTCATTCATTGTCCGATATTACTTAACGTTGGAGCTTTTCTCTTATCCTGAAAGATGAATGTCTGGTAACTCTAAGCTCTATGTACCCTGTACTTATTTGAACATCATTTCATTCATTGTCCGATATTACTTAACGTTGGAGGTTTTCTCTTATCCTGAAAGATGAATGTCTGGTAACTCTAAGCTCTATGTACCCTGTACTCATTTGAACATCATTTCATTCATCGTCCGATATGACTTAACGTTGGAGGTTTTCTCTTATCCTGAAAGATGAATGTCTGGTAACTCTAAGCTCTATGTATCCTGTACTCATTTGAACATCATTTCATTCATCGTCCGATATTACTTAACGTTGGAGGTTTTCTCTTATCCTGAAAGATGAATGTCTGGTAACTCTAAGCTCTATGTAGCCTGTACTCATTTGAACAACATTTCATTCATCGTCCGATATGACTTAACGTTGGAGGTTTTCTCTTATCCTAAAAGATGAATGTCTGGTAACTCTAAGCTCTATATACCCTGTACTCATTTGAACATCATTTCATTCATCGTCCGATATGACTTAACGTTGGAGGTTTTCTCTTATCCTGAAAGATGAATGTCTGGTAACTCTAAGCTCTATGTAGCCTGTACTCATTTGAACAACATTTCATTCATCGTCCGATATGACTTAACGTTGGAGGTTTTCTCTTATTCTAAAAGATGAATGTCTGGTAACTCTAAGCTCTATATACCCTGTACTCATTTGAACATCATTTCATTCATCGTCCGATATGACTTAACGTTGGAGGTTTTCTCTTATCCTGAAAGATGAATGTCTGGTAACTCTAAGCTCTATGTACCCTGTACTCATTTGAACATCATTTCATTCATCGTCCGATATAACTTAACGTTGGAGGTTTTCTCTTATCCTGAAAGATGACTATCTGGTAACTCTAAGCTCTATGTACCCTCTACTCATTTGAACATCATTTCATTCATCGTCCGATATGACTTAACGTTGGAGGTTTTCTCTTATCCTGAAAGATGAATGTGTGATAACCCTAAGCTCTATGTACCCTGTACTCATTTGAACATCATTTCATTCATCGTCCGATATGACTTAACGTTGGAGGTTTTCTCTTATCCTGAAAGATGAATGTCTGGTAACTCTAAGCTCTATGTACCCTGTACTCATTTGAACATCATTTCATTCATCGTCCAAAATGACTTAACGTTGGAGGTTTTCTCTTATCCTGAAAGATGAATGTCTGGTAACTCTAAGCTCTATGTACCCTGTACTCATTTGAACATCATTTCATTCATCGTCCGGTTTGACTTAACGTTGGAGGTTTTCTCTTATCCTGAAAGATGAATGTCTGGTAACTCTAAGCTCTATGTATCCTGTACTCATTTGAACATCATTTTATTCATCGTCCGATATGACTTAACGTTGGAGGTTTTCTCTTATCCTGAAAGATAAATGTCTGATAACTTTAAGCTCTATATACCCTGTACTCATTTGAACATCATTTCATTCATTGTCCGATATGACTTAACGTTGGAGGTTTTCTCTTATCCTGAAAGATGAATGTCTGATAACTCTAAGCACTATGTACCCTGTACTCATTTGAACATCATTTCATTCATCGTCTGATATGACTTAACGTTGGAGGTTTTCTCTTATTCTGAAAGATGAATGTCTGGTAACTCTAAGCTCTATGTACCCCGTACTCATTTGAACATCAATTTATTCATCGTCCGATATGACTTAACTTTGGAGGTTTTCTCTTATCCTGAAAGATGAATGTCTGTAACTCTAAGCTCTATGTACACTGTACTCATTTGAACATCATTTCATTCATCGTCCGATATGACTTAACTTTGGAGGTTTTCTCTTATCCTGAAAGATGAA
The DNA here is from genome assembly GCA_030765055.1 of Mantis religiosa. Lineage (NCBI taxonomy): Eukaryota > Metazoa > Arthropoda > Insecta > Mantodea > Mantidae > Mantis > Mantis religiosa. The sequence continues at coordinate 9,758,480 of CM060958.1, forward strand.
TGTCTGTAACTCTAAGCTCTATGTACTCTGTACTCATTTGAACATCATTTCATTCATCGTCCGATATGACTTAACGTTGGAGGTTTTCTCTTATCTTGAAAGATGAACGTGTGGTAACACTAAGCTCTATGTACCCTGTACTCATTTGAACATAATTTCATTCATCGTCCGATATGACTTAACGTTGGAGGTTTTCTCTTATCCTGAAAGAGGAATGTCTGGTAACTCTAAGCTCTATGTAGCCTGTACTCATTTGAACATAATTTCATTCATTGTCCGATATGACTTAACGTTGGAGTTTTTCCCTTATCCTGATGAAAAGTAGGGTTCGTCCCTGAAGTGGATTTTTCAATAAAAATCCAGGTCAGCTTTCAAATTCCGCATAACCCAGTCAGCGAATACACGGTGCAATCTGTGGTCGTTGGGCTTTAGTTCTAGAGTTAACATCATTTTGTAAGCGTGCAACTTCAAGTCCAGGTGCAGAATTCGCCAAGTTGTGGTCGGCGAAATCTTTAATTCTTGTGCTCGATGTGCAATGGTATTGTTTTCGTTCTCGTGCACACTCTCAGGAACGACGCCTACATTTTGGTTGAAGCACTTACGTCGATTACTTATAGGCGTTCTTTGATTGCTTACAAAACCAGTTATTTTAAATTTATCGATCAAACGCCGAATCGTTCACTCGCAGGGATGATTATGCACGCCGTAAACTTCACGTAATACACAGATTATCTGGCGAACAGATGATCCATTTTGATAATAAATTTTCAGAATTTCTACGCGTTGCTGAATGCTGTAATTTTGCACGGTTACTTCTTAATAATAACTGTAAGCACATGAAAAAAAATGACTGCGGTAAGTCAATAACAATGGCAGCTATTTCATGTTAAAGATAGGACATTCTTGTTGAAAGTTTCTTTTACTCCAAAACTCCATTTTAAAAGTGTAAGTATGCTATAAATAGTGGGAAGGAGATCACGATGCGAGAAGAAAGAGGTAAGAAGCACAATGGAGAGGTCGAAAGCAGCAAAAATATAAAAATGATGAAGTATACCAAGAAATAAAGAATAAGGTGGGTAGTGCATTATGAACCGCTGAGGTACGTAGAACTTTGACCATCATAGTTTTTGCTGAGTAATGAAACGAACGTACTTCTTTCTGTCTGTGACAAATATTTTTCATGTCTACCTTCCAAATTCCCACTCCTGCTTGGCTCTCACTTTCAGCAGGAATAATGTATGAGGTCAGGATCCCCGAGGGGAAAGGAACTCTGAAAGCACTCACGAAATGGGCACAAAGAACAAAGCTCGCCCTGTATATAATGTGAAACAGGACTTCTTCAGTTGTTTTATCTTCCGGCGTCGAGTCCACATAACCTTCGAACACAAACAGATGTGAAAATAAGATGAGATCACAGTGGGGGAGGTAAAGTGATGCTGGGATACGCTGTGTATATCAGTTCTTTTGATAGTTTTGTTAAGTGATGTTTTATAAACATTGTGAAAATATTCGAGTTTTTGCATTTCACTATACACTAGGGGTATGAAAAAAAAAGCTGAAATCTTGCTCTGCAGCGATACCTCGGCCTCCTTAATTTTGAGAGTCTGGTGCCTATTTTACAAACCGCACTGTGTTCCACTCTTTATTATAGCTTTTACGTTTGTTTACATTTCCATTTTATTTGATACCCCAGGAGTACTTACAATACTATCTATAATGTATAGTACGAGGCATGTTTTTTAAGTCAGTACCGTTTTGGAATTAAAAAAATGCCGTGCATGGATATCGCAATAATTTTATTTTTACATGAAAGCCTGTACCTTAATCTACTTTTCTACATAATTTCCGTGAATATTGAGGCACTTGTCATAACGTGGCACCAGTTTTTGAATACCCTCCTCATAAAATTCTGCCGCCTGACGTGTTAACCATTGTATCACAACTGTTTTGACTTCGTTATCGTCTTGAAGACGCTGACCGCCCAGATGTTTCTTCGGGTGCAGGAACAAATGGTAGTCGCTGGGCGCCAAATCAGGGCTGTATGAAGGATGATCTAGAGTTTCCCATTGAAAAGATTTGATGAGACCTTCGGTCCGATTAGCCACATGTGGACGGGCATTGTCATGCAGCAAAACGATACCCTTACTCAACTTGCCACGTCTTTTGTTCTGGATTGCACGGCGCAGATTGTTCAATGCCTCACAATAAGACGCTGCATTGATTGTCTCATTATGAGGCAGAAACTCCACTAGAAATACTCCTTTTCTGTCCCAGAAAATTGTACACATGATTTTCCGGGCAGAAATTGTTTGCTTAAATTTCACTTTTGTGGGTGGTGATGAATGTCGCCATTTCGTGGATTGTTGTTTCGATTCTGGTGTGACGTAAGCCACCCATGTTTCGTCACCAGTAACAATTTGGTCTAAAAAATGTTCATCTTCATTGTGGTACCGCTCAAGGAAAGTCAATGCACTGACTAAACGTTGGGTTTTGTGTAAATCGGTCAACATTTTCGGAACCCAACGTGAACACAATTTCCGGTACTTCAAGTTCTCGGTCACAATGCGATACAAAACACTGCGAGAATATTGAGGAAAATAGTCGCACAATGATGACATTGTAAAACGTCTGTTTTCTCTCACCTTTTTGTCCTCTTTCTGCACCAAATCTTCAGTAACGACCGAAGGACGCCTACTCCGTTCTTCATCATACACATTTGTGCGGCCATCTTTAAATACTCTCTCCCATTTCCTTACCATTCCATCACTCATAATCTTTTGTCCATAAACTTCACAGATCTCACGATGAATATCGATCGGTTTTACGCCTTTAGCACTAAGAAATCGTATAACAGCCCGTACTTCACAATCGGCGGGACTCACGATTGTCGGAGGCACGTTAAACACTCAGTAATCAACGTATACAATGAAGAATCAGACTGTAATGGCGTCAGAGCGTAGACAAGAGATGTAGGTAACCAGCGTGCATGCGCGGAACGCCGGCCGTCGCGCTGCGGCGGTGGAATCGCAAAACGGTACTGACTTAAAAAACATGCCTCGTAATATATTGACTTACTGTTACAATGTGATCTAATTCTATTTTAACCTAATGGCTTATATACTAATGTCATATCTGGTGATTGTTTTGGTCGGAAGTATTTTTTGTTCAAGGGTACCTTCCGCCGATGTACTTTTCTCTCGCCTTTGTTGAGAAGGTGTTATTAGCCCAAATCCAGAGTCGTCTATTCCTTATGATGTCATATATCGTGTGGTCCTGTACATGTGACATCGCTATTGTCCTTTGACGTATTGTAAGTGGGCATTCCCATACACGATGTTCAGGCGTTTCTACCGTTCCGCATCGGCAGTTTTCCGAGTCCTTCAGGTTAAATCTATGGAGGTAGCTGGAGTATGGGCCATGGCCAGTCATGTAATGGATTAGTCCTCTGGATGGTGCTAAGTATTTCATTTTAAAGCGTTCCTCGATGTGGGATAGGATGTCGTATTGGCACAACCTAGGGTGGTGACTGGGAAACATAACTCAGATGATGAAGGGAAGAGGAGTAAAGACAACTCTTAACTCACCATCATAACTATTTAGTTAGGACTGGCCCATAGTCAAAACATTACAAAGCCCTTCAACGTCTTGAAGAGACGTTGGGCTGCAAGTGAATTATCTAACAATATTCCAAAATAAGCTTACCCCATACGGGGCTTACCTTCGGAGTTGTGTGTCGTGATGGTCTCGAGGTGCTTCCGGCTGGGCTGACGGGCAGCGTGACAACCTCTTCTGATGATCGCAAAGACGCTCTCTTTGGTGAGGATCCAAGGACTATTATATAGGCCGTTGGATCCTTACCAACATGGCGTCGCTAACACCAAATATGACGAGCCAACGCCCAGAGCTTAGGCTAATTTATCCAATCAGAAGTGAGTATTCAAACTGTTCTAGAATATACGGACTGACGCACGAGGCTCAGGGTGCAGCTCAACATGTGCAAGTCATCACGTAGACAACAGGAAACTGCTGTCATCGGGAATCCTGGGGGTTTGTCACAGGAAGTGGTAACCCTCAGTATTCCCGTTACATGTTGAGCCTCTCCCAAGCCTCCATCAAGAAAGAGAATTTAACTAATGGAGAATGTATAAGAGAGTCAAATCCCAAAGAAATAATCATCCCAAATAAAGTTCTGAATTTTGATATGTTGCCCAGCCTTCCTCAACCAAGCACGTGACAGTATGAACGCCTGCCTGTTGTGTTTGCGTCCCATTCTTGTTGCCATTCAGCGACAAGTACTTCCTTAATTTCTAACTCATCTCGGACAACGCCGCTAGCTAATAGTGCTGTACGAGTGTTATGTTTCCGTAACCAGTAGCATGCAACTCTTCTGCGAATCTCCAGATCTAGTGGGATTAGTCCTAGCACGACGAGGAGAGCGTCAGTGGGTGTCGTAAATCGTGACAGACAGTTTGTGTTGATATGTCCTTGTTAGATCTTCTCTACGTAGTCAGCATCCAGTTTTACACATTTTCCCAGCCTTTCTTGATCTTCCGAATACCTTGATTGTAGAAGTCTGCAGAATTCGCTTTAAACCACTCTTCCACTTCATAACGTCATTTGTGTTGTCAAATCGGTGACCACGCAACGAATTCTTCATTTCCGGGAACAAGAAAAAGTCACTTGGTCCGAGATCGGGCGAATAAGGCGGATGCTGTAAGGTCTCAAACCTACATTCCCTTGTTTTGTCAACTGCAACTTGAGATGAATGAGCTGGTGCATTGTCAGACAGAAGACGAACAACTTTGGAGAGCATATCGCGTCGTTTCTTAATCAGAGCTGCTCGTAACTTGGCCAGAACATTGTAGTAGTATCTACCAGTGATGGTTTGACCCTTGGCAAGATAATGACCTTCCCAGTTGACATTTGTACCTTTTCCTTTTTGGGAGGGAGAATTGGCATGTTTCCATTCCATGCTCATGCTTTTTGTCTCTGAATCATACTGATACATCCAGGATTCATTCATTAATTCATTCACCAGAATCAAGAATGGAGAAGAATTCTGAGAACTTTCGCAGAAAATTCAAAAGACATTAATTTCATTCATAAAAATTCTTTAAATCTATTTTAATAAAAAATGTTCGATAAACTTTTGGGAGAATGAACATTTTTGAAAAAGTTTCATGTAAAGGGACTGGGATGCAGGAACTTAAATACCAAGTATCACGATACTTGCGTGGTATCGACATATGGAAAACTTGCGGAGTACTTTTTCGACACTTCGGTGGTGATTCTGCAATTTTTATTTTACCTTAAAATCAAAAAAATATTACTACCGCAAGTAGAACATTACAAAGTCCGAGAAATTGTCAGGAATGTGCTATCTGTACAGTAACATTATACAAGAAAATAATCGTGTGTCAACTGTCAGTTAACAGTTCACTACATATCTCACCTCCTCTTTCTAGTGTACTGCATTACCGGAAAATACACTGAAAATTTCATAAATTAAACAAAAATAGCCGCTAAATATTTGTATTGTCACACAATTATCAGAAGGGATGACCAACTGACGGCTGAGTGGTGTACAGGAGGCATTCAGCCCACGCCTCCACATTTATCTCGTGTCACTAACTGAGGGGATGGTTAGAAAAGTGTTACTGGTTGCTGGCCGCCTCTTTCTCCTCCCCCTGTCGTCTGGAACCTAACCCGGAACCTTCTAGATAGGTCAGTTGGTCTTATATAAGCGACGCGCCGCGCTGGAGAGAGTTCAGTTGTGGGGAGACGCATCCTGCCAGCTACCGAGGCTGTGAGACGTTCAGGAACGAACGTCACCGCCGCCAACTGGCAGCCATAGCCAGGGCAGGTCCCAGTGTGCAACCAGGGCCAAGACCCATCACACACCCTGCCCTGGTCAGAGAAGGTGTCTCCTTTGCAGGAGCCGCCGGAGGACGAACGGCACCTGTGCCACCACCAAGTGGTCCCCCTCCTACTTCACCCCCCTCCCAGGCACCTTCGAGTGACCTGGGTGGACTCAAGGAGTTGCTCTCCCTGATTAAAGACCTTAATATTTCGGCAATGCTGACCAAGCTGCGGCCTTTTATTGAGCAGTTTAAGCGCTGCACAAACACCTGGGACAAAGCAGAAGTCATTATATGCGCCCTCTCTTCCATCCTGGAGTAAATGGCTCAACCGCGGGGAGGCATAACTTTATCTCGCGCGCTCCTGTGGAATGCCGACGGCATCTACAGGCAGCGCTACGAACTTGAAAACTACTTGCGGCGTAACAAAATTGATATCGCATTCATTTGCGAAACTAAATTAAAACCGGAGCATACTTTTAAGCTCCAAGGGTTTCACATCTTTCGAACTGACAGATTTGGCAGACAAGGGGGGGGGGGAACCGCCATATTATTAAAAAACACAATTGCTCATGCTCCTGTTACGTTGCCAGCTTTGGCAGCGCTGGAGTGCACAGCAATAAAAATTCGCATAAACAACAGGACGGTGATGTTGGTAGCACTTTACCGGCCTCCCCACTCCCCTAACTTTATACAAGACCTCGAACAAATCCTCGCAGTAGAGGACCATGTTATAATTGCAGGAGATTTCAACGCCCGACACCCGTGGTGGTTTTCCCGTCGAGCAACCGCGGCTGGAAATGTCCTGGTTGAACTTATAACTGAAAATGACGATCTCGAGGTACACCTCCCACCGGAGCCAACCTTTTGGCATAAGTCAGGACACGATCCTGAAATTTTGGATTTCGCAATCACAAAAAAATGCGGCTGTTACAGACAATCTCATTGTGTATCACAGCCTGGATTCCGACCATTTACGTGTGCATTTCGAGATCTGCGGCTCTCTCGCGGCCGGTAGAACCGGTCCGCCGAGACGAGCAGAGACCAACTGGACAGGCTACACGATCGATATGCTCAGGATGGCGCAACCCAGACTGTCATACCACAGCGAGGCGGACATAGATGCCGCCATTGAAAACTTCACCGCCTCGCTGCACACGGCCAAAAGGAACGCTACCACATACACCGCAAGCCCACCCAGTTTCTGCACGTACCCTGAGGTGGAACGGCTCATTGCCCGGCGCAGACGTTTGACGAGACTGTGGCGGTACACCCGTCAGCCTGAGTTTAAAGCGCTAGCAAAATGGCTAAGCACAATCATTCGGCAACAAATTAAATTAAACAAAATTGAACAGTGTGATAACAAAATGCTGAGTACCACCCATTCGGACCATAGTTTGTGGAAATTATTAAAGGCATTCAAGGTCTCCTCAAACGCCAACACCGCCACTGAGGCGCTCCAGACTCAACTCGCCCTGCACTTCTCCTCCAAGGAGAAAGCCGAGGTTTTCGCTGACTGTCTGCAAGACAGATTCAGCGAGAACGCAGCCACCAACCCCCAGCTGGAGCGGGAGGTTAATACGTGGGTACAAAACTGGGTGGCGCAGAAGCATGAGCAATATCTGCCCCTCACTACACCGCAAGAAGTCTACAAGCTCATTAGGAAATTACCTAATGGGAAAGCCGCCGGCCCGGACAAGGTGACTAATGAGGAACTAAAACACCTCCCTAGAAAAGCCCTGGTGCAACTCACCAAAATCTTCAACGCTTGTTTGCAGCATAACCACTTCCCCGACACTTGGAAACGAGCCAAGGTGATAATGTCACCGAAACAGGGGAAAAGCATAAGGCAACCGCAAAACTACCGCCCCATTAGTCTCTTGTCTACTGTTGGAAAATTGCTCGAAAAACTCATACTTTCTCGACTGCAAAAACAGGTTTCGAACATTGAAATATCAAATTCTCAGTTTGGATTTAGAAAAAGCCATTCTACTGAATTACAACTTCTACGGCTAGCTGATGACGTCACCGAGCAATTTAACAACGGGGCTGCCACGTTGGCGTTATTTTTGGACGTAGAAGCTGCCTTCGACCGGTGCTGGCACAACGGCCTCATTTATAAGACGCACCGGAATTTTCCCGGCCTCCAAATTGCAACACCTATGCTGCACAGTTTTTTGAAAAATCGGCGCTTCTACGTCCAGGTGGGTGGCTCCTCCTCTAAGGAGAGAGTCATGCAGGCTGGCGTACCACAAGGGGCGATCATGTCGCCGTTTCTGTATATACTATTCACTAATGACTACCCTGTGGACGCCAGATGCAGAGTGGCCATGTATGCTGATGACACTGCAATCTACAACCACCACAAAAATTATCGTTACGGTATTTTGGAAATGCAGCGGTATATTGACCGTTTCCTCTCATGGCTGCATGATTGGAAGATCAAAATTAACCCGAACAAATGTCAGCTTATTCACTTCACCAAGCGGCGCCCTTTGGCTATGGACCTAACGGTCGGTGGTCAAACATTGCACTACCGCCAGCATGTAAAATACCTAGGCGTGACACTGTCACGCACCATGAACTGGTCCACCCACATCAAAGACACCGCCAACAAAGGGCGGCAGAGATTAAAGTTATGCGCCCCCATCTTCAGAAGTAAACAAGTCCAATTAAAAACAAAACTGGTCTTATACAAGGCCTTCATCTTGTCGGTGGTCCTGTACGCGTGCGTGGCCTGGGCCAACGCCTCCAAATCTACAATAAAGTACCTCCAAACCGTTCAAAACCTTTCCCTAAGGAAGGTCCTATCCGCCCCTCTCCTCACCACCAACGCACAAATCCACAAGGAAGCGTGCATTCCTTCCATTCCCGAGGCCATACTCAAACGGGCCTCTTCCACCTGGGCGCGCATTAAGGGGCACACCAACCCCAACATCTACAACATCGGCAGGGGCGAGCCGCGACATCGCAAACATGCGAGAATAAGAATACTGTAGTTGTCGGCGGCTCGCCAAACTGCGCGCCCAGCATCCCTCGGCCCATGGCCGCACAATCTACAAGGCAGAGGCCGCAGTCACGGCCACTCGATCACCCCGCCTGGACCAAAGTGTAAGACACAAGCTTCGTGTGACAGTGTGTGTGTGTGTGTGTGTGTGTGTGTGTGTGTGTGTGTGTGTATAGGTGTGTGTGCGTGTGTGTGTGTGTGGATGTACGGGGGTGAAATAAACCCCCATGTATATATGTACATAGCTACTTATATTTAAAAAAAAACTTAAAAACTGGAAAGTAAGAAATAAACAGGAAAAGACAGAATCAAACTGTTCTCGGCGGTCGTGATAAGGCCGCCGAATGGGTTTGATATGACCCTCGCCGACAAAAAAAAAAAAAAAAATATATATATATATATATATATATATATATATATATATATATAAGACTAGAAAAATATAAATACATGTAAATTTTAGCCTGTAAGCCGGGCCCATTGTACCGGCACCAGGCCATACTTCTTAATAAAGAACAAAGACAAAGAGAGTTCAGTTCTTGGCGAGCAGCCGTGGAGCGCCGTGCTAGTGAACGGACTGGAAGACTGTGTACGTGCATCAGAGGAGTTGTACATAACTGTGAGTGTGAAGTGGACCTGTGACAGACGAACTGATGGATTTTAATTGTGTGCGCTACGTAATTCTATGTAATCGCCAAATGTTCCAACTGTAATTCGGTGGAAATAAAGAACACTTTGAGTTTGTGCAATTGGACTTTTAATTTCTCGAACCCACAAAGTCACAATATATTGCCCCTGCAACAGTTTTCTCTCAAAGACTATTTAGTACAGCGGGACACATATGTGTCAGAAATACAAGTAGACTTGACCCCGAAACAGTGAAAATGCTAGTACCTTTGAACAACAATTATAAAAGTAGACTGTTTTGCTTTTAAATGTCTAATGTAAAGCTTACAAATGAGAACGCTAATGGTTTTAAGTTTTGTTTCATTGAATATGTGATTCTATTTAATTTTATTGGCTTTACACACTTCTATTGAAACTAGAAGTGGGAATGACGGTATCGAGTATCGCGTATTGGGTATAGTGGAAAATATCGTGTATCGGTATCAAGAACGGAGAAAAATTGGTATCGACGCATTCCTTGATTATACATACGAGGGTGGTCTGAAAAGTTTCCGACCTCAACATGAAGATGGCAGCACTCGTAAATAAAAGCTAGTGAATTTCGTTGTTCATCTGTTGACAGTTACTCACCAAAGTTTCAGCCATTTTGGACGCTCAAATGTTATGTAACAGTCGTTCGAGTGTATTGATGTGAGTGTTTTTATGAAAATGGACAAATTGGAGTATCGAGCTGTCATTATAATTTAAATATTTTATCAAATATTACATATTTGTCTTTGAAAGGCAATAAGCCTACGCAAATCAAAGATTAGGCGGATTCTGTGTATGGGGACTCTGCACCATCATTTACCACAGTGAAATTTTGGGCAGCTGAATTTAAACGTGACCGTAAGAGTTTGGGAGACGATGAACGCCCGGGACGTCCATAACTGCAACTACCGACAAAAACATCGCCAAAGTTCACAAAAGGTGCTAGATGACCACCGAATTAAAGTGACAGAGATAGCAGAGGCTATAAACATGTCAAAAGAACGTGTTTGTCACATATTATATCAATATTTAGATATGAGAAAGCTGTCCGCGCGTTGTGTGCCGCTTTTGCTCACGTTAGACCAAAAACGTGTTCGAATGAAACTTGGATACACCATTATAAGCCCGAAACAAAAATAGAGTCCAAACAGTGGACTGCAAAGGGGGAACGGGCTCCAAAAGAAACAAAAACTTTTTTTTTTGGCTGGGAAAGCGATGACGACAGTTTTCTGGGATAGTCATGGAGTTATTTTAATCGATTATCTTCAAAAAAGAATTTCGAATACATGAGCATACTGCGCATCATTACTTGACAAGCTGAAGGCAGAACTTGCGGAAAAACGGCCACTTTTGCAGAAAAAGAAAATTCTGTTTCCCCAAGACAACGCACCGTTTCACACCTAACGGTTATAATGGCGAAAATCCACGAACTGCGGTTTCAACTGCTTGACTCACCCGATCTAGTCCGAAGCGACTTCTTTTTGTTCCCTCATTTGAAAATTGGGCTCGGAGGACAAAGATTTTCGTCAAAAGAAGAGGCAATCACCTTCGTGAACAATTATTTTGCAGAGAAAAACGCCGAGTGTTATTTGAACGGGTTACACAGATGGGAACATCACTGAGAGAAGTGTGTAGAGTTACAAGGAGACTATGTTGAAAAACGCCGAGTACTATTTGGACGGGTTACAGAGATAGGAGCATCGCTGGGAGAAGTGTGTAGAGTTACAAGGAGACTATGTTGAAAAACGCCGAGTACTATTTGGACGGGTTACAGAGATGGGAGCATCGTTGGGAGAAGTGTGTAGAGTTACAAGGAGACTATGTTGAAAAACGCCGAGTACTATTTGGACGGGTTACAGAGATGGGAACATCGCTGGGAGAAGTGTGTAGAGTTACAAGGAGACTATGTTGAAAAACGCCGAGTACTATTTGGACGGGTTACAGAGATGGGAACATCGCTGGGAGAAGTGTGTAGAGTCACAAGGAGACTATGTTGAAAAACGTCGAGTACTATTTGGGCGGGTTACAGAGATGGGAACATCGCTGGGAGAAGTGTGCAGAGTTACAAGGAGACTGTGTTGAAAAACGCCGAGTACTATTTGGACGGGTTACAGAGATGTGAGCATCGCTGGGAGAAGTGTGTAGAATTACAAGGAGACTATGTTGAAAAACGCCGAGTACTATTTGGACGGGTTACAGAGATGTGAGCATCGCTGGGAGAAGTGTGGAGAGTCACAAGGAGACTATGTTGAAAAACGTCGAGTACTATTTGGGCGGGTTACAGAGATGTGAGCATCGCTGGGAGAAGTGTGCAGAGTTACAAGGAGACTATGTTGAAAAACGCCGAGTACTATTTGGACGGGTTACAGAGATGTGAGCATCGCTGGGAGAAGTGTGTAGAATTACAAGGAGACTATGTTGAAAAGCGCCAAGTACTATTTGGACGGGTTACAGAGATGGGAACATCGCTGGGAGAAGTGTGTAGACTTACAAGGATTTTATGATGAAAAATAAAAATATTGAAAAAATATTTTTGTCTTAATTACATCGCAAAATTTTCAAACCACCCTCGTCGACCGCAATTTTACGCATTCTGAATGCTGAACAAGGGAAATTGACAAGTATGTACATGAACTTTCTGTTTTGGTTCAACTGTGAACAAATGCAAGATCTGTAATGCTGGCGTTTTTAGATGTGGAAAGGAAAAACGAGAAGATTGCAGCAGGTCCTGAGTTATTGAAGTTCGAAATGCCATAGGTTAGCGGCTTTTGCTTTCGTAGACGGCTCCACTCGTCATATATTTCCATATCGCATCTCTCCTAAGTGAAGGAACGAGGGGGAATCTCTGGCTGCCTTGTGCGCAGGCGTCGTCACAGCTGTCCACACCTCATTTATATAAACCGCCTATGTTGAAGCGCATGGCAGTTCTCTGCTACAAAGCTTTTGTTCAGCTGCAGACATCGCCTCTTGCACTTTCGTTAGAATATCAACTTTTTATCAGCTCGTAAAGAAATCGTGGACTACCTCTCTCAGTTAGTATTGGCAACAAAACAAAACAGGAATCCTTTGTTGCTCTGCCGAAATGTAAACATAGTTATGTCGGAGCGAAAAATAAATTCTAATAAATATTTTTAATTTCATTGGGTGGCTAAATTCCAGCCCGACTTATGTACAAAAAGCTGACGGTAAAGGATGAGTATGATAGAAAAAACATTAACAAAGAATGAAAGTTAGTGAAATGTTGACCAAACTGCATTAATGCTTTGGTTCTCTATGGTAATGCATAAGTAACAGAGCGAAATGGCTCAGGCGGTTTCGTCTGTGGCCTGTATTCCGCAGATCCGGCTTCGATTCCCATGGGCGACCTATGTGACCCATGGGTCCTTTAGGTGTTTTCTCAGGTCGCCAGGTTAATTAAACCCCTACATTTTATCTCCATTATCATTTGGTGGTCTTTCAGGGTAGAAGTGTCGGGGTTGTCTCGGCGCTGCATGTCAGGATGATATGATCATGGTAAACACTTCCTCCTTCGGTGGATGGTCTCCGGACCGACCTGATGGGTGAGTTCCTAACTGTACTGGCCTGCCGGGGAGTTTACAACTGGTCAATTGTAGGGACTGTGCCCTCTGCACAGTCGTGACAGTCGGCTGTCATAGGTCTCCTCTCACCTCACCCTTGGGACAGGAATTTGGGACTATTCGTCGTTAATTTATCTCCGAATACATCAGTCACACGTTCGGGCGCAATTTGGGACAGGATTTCTATGTTGGACGCACAATTCTTTCTCTTCTCGTGTGAGTTTTTGCGGCTATCTGTTTCCTCTGGTCACCAATTGTATCATCTTATTTTAACTAAGAGTCATGAGATTCTTGGTTTTAAGGCGTGTTTCGGAGAAGTCAAATTTTGTAACTATGTAATTGTATTATTTAGATTACATTTTATTTGAAGCCCCTTTCCCAGTCACTTCCAACATATCGATAAATTCTTACTTGGTTATGTTTATACAGATTCAAACTACTATTACGTAAATGTTCTTGATCTTGCACCACTATCAGGCTCACCATTACAAAACATCTCTATATACCCAGATTATTGATTTTTCGTAGCTATCGTTACTCCTCTCTTAATTTTGTGATTTGCCGATTTGATTCCACGTCACAACATTACGTCATACAATTACTACTACGGTCAATCACAAAATTACATATACTTTTATTTATTTAAATTACCAAATATATTTACATAATCGTTTTTTTATAAATTTATAAACTTTTCATAATTTTTCTGAACATAACCCAAAACTACTGTTACAGCCTTCCTTCCGGAGTCGTCACTTGGGCCGTAGGTATAGCGACCGCGCTTAAAGAATCCCCAGACTGCTGGCTTTGTACGGAAAAACTGTTCTTACTCCTAACCACAATGTCATAAACATCTTAAGATGCACTTACTGAGTTGGAGGGGTTAATGCCAGAGGATCTACTCCCATTATTCCTGGGCCCGTAGGACTAAGGACCCGAGCCTCCTTCGACAGCTACCGAGCTGTCCTAAAAGGGCGCACGGCGCCTCCTTGGGGCTTTCCATAGGAGTAGTAAAGAGGTGGATCATGCCAAACCGGAAGTCGGGGTTATACCAAAACGGAAGTCAGCAAAAAGCGGGAGATTCAAAAACATCTGGATCATATCATTTGACCTTGAAGGGCATACCATTTGACCTTGAAAATTCTGACCTTGAAGGTCATGCCATTTGACGCTGAAAAAAGTCACGCACAAGTTTTAGAGGCGGATTGGGTCAATTTCCGGTTTTGGTGTGGGAAATGCTGTTTTGCATGGTTTTGCCTGTGCATCTGCCACCCCTCCCCGGCACAACCCCACGCACCCCAATGCACCTCCTTGACTTCCTGTATCCCCCAACGCACCTCCATCCACCCCCTGCCACCTCCGTGCACACTCTGGACTGGCTGCATCCCACGTGCACCCCCTATCCACCCCGCTCAACCCGACGCACTTGACTCTCTGCATCTGCCATCCACCCCCCGGGGGGTTGCACGGGGTGGATAGGGGGTGTGTCAGGTGTAGTGGGAGTGCGTCGAGGGATGCAGAAAGTCAAGAGGGTGCGCGGGTAGGGTGGGGGTGTGCCGGGGTTGGGTGGCAGATGCAGATGCAAAACCACGCAAAACAGCATTTCCCACACCAAAACTGGAAATTGACTCAATCCGCCTCTAAAATTTATGCGTGACTTTTCTCAGCGTCAAATGGCATGACATTCAAGGTCAAATGGCATGATCCAGATGTTTTTGAATCTCCCGCTTTTTTCTGACTTCCATTTTGGTATAACTCCGTCTTCCGGTTTGGTATGATCCACCTCTTTACTACACATAGGACAAGACCTAGAGACTAACAAGGCCCCTCCCCCATCTGTTCCTGTGGTCTCAAGACGGGATGGAAGTGGATACGCCACTTACGCGCGCCAACTCTGAAATGGGAAGGCTACCGATATGACCTCGGTGGGGCCGCCTGGTTAGAGGGGTGACGAATGTTAGACTTGTGTTTACAGCTGAGACTACCCGTGGTTGCCGTTGTTTAAAGTAATGTTTAGAAGAGTAAAAAAGTAAAGCTGAATTCACTATACGAAATAGTCATTGATCTTTTCAAATAAATTTTAAATAGTTGATGTTTCCTATAATAATACATAATGCTACAACCTTTTATAACATAACTGAAAAGATATATATTACCTATGCTGTTATGGTATAGTACTGTGACTTTGTGGGTTCGTGTAATTAAATGTCCAATTGCACAAACTCAAAATGTTCTTAATTTCCACCGAATTACAGTTGAAACACTTGCCGATTACACAGAATTACGTAGCGCACACAATTACAATTCACCAGTTCGTCTGTCACAGGTCCACTCTGCACTCGCAACTACGCACAACTACTCCAATACACGTACACAGTCTTCCGGTCCGTTCACTCACTCGGCGCTCATCACGGCTGCTCGCCAAGAACTCAGCTGACTCGCCAACTGCAGGCCTTATATAGGAAAGATCGCCGTTTCTGGAAGGTTCGCGGCGCGCACAATTATCCCGAGGTTTCCAGACGTCTGGTGGGAGGGGAAAGAGACGGCACAAGGCTCGCGCCACTCTCCTAATCATCCCCCTCAGTTAGTGACTCGAGACAAATGGGTAGGCATGGGCTGAATGCTTCCCGTCTAGCCCTACTGCCGGCCGGTTCTATAGGGAGTTCTGACGTTCGGGTGACTACTGATATTACCTACAAGAACTAAATGAGTATTATTAACATAATATCCAATGAAAACTTAGTAAAACATTCCGATACCTTGATAGGACAATCATTACAATTTTAAAAGGGTTAAATTGCATCAGTGTGTATAAATTTGGGACGGATGTTTACTTGCAAATTAAAGAAGCACTTTGGATATTCTGGTAGTTAATAATAATTTATAAGCAAAGACTGCACGTTAGAGCTTTGTTTATTGCAACCGTGATCTGATTTATCCTAAAACATTTTCCTATATTTTATGGCAGCTACAGGTGGTGAATTTCAGTTGATTTTACAAAGCAGTAAATACCTCAAAAGTAAAAAAAAAAAAAAAAAAAAAAAAAAAAGAAGAAGAACGAACTAGAAATGAAAGAAAAACTAGTAAGGAAAATCTTAAGTGCTGGAAGCTTTTTACAAGGGTGTCTGCTAATTTTACAAGTTTGTATGAACTTAAGCAGTTGGGGGTGGGGGGCTTCTGTTAAATACAATTTAAATAAATAATCACTTACATTCCGCATAATAATGAAATGTCATAAACGCTTTAGAACTCCAGAAAGTTTAGAAGTACTGTTAATGAATGGAAACCCATGTTAGCATATCCATGTTAGGTTCTATTCCCAGGGTCTCCACATTTACACAAGTGCTTAAGGGTATGTATGACTGAAATTTCATGAAAATCGTGAAAATAACGACTTTTTTTATTTTATTTCTATAAAATAATTTAGACATTTCCGAATGTGAAAAATGCATAATTTGCCTCCGAACGCCATTTTTAAATGCTTATTTAAATGTCGGTGGCCTTTAAACTCTGTCAGAGTCACGCCCTCTTTTGCCTACATCCACATTCTTTGTCTGTTTTCCGTTCTTAAATTTTCAATTCAAGAAAAGAAAAATAAGGCTTTAGAAGACAAAATAGTTCCTAAAATGTTGCCAATATATCAGAGGCTGGCTTCTACAACATTATTAGAGAGGTGCAAAACAGGAAAAACACAGAATGCCAATGAATCTTTGCATCATGTCATATGGAATAAGTGCCCAAAGGAAGTTTTCATATCAAAACAAAAATTGGATCTTGCTGTTATTAAAAGCATCAGTGAGTTTAACATGGGTAGTCTTAAGTCATTGGAGCTGCAGCGAAATATCAGAGGTGAAAGTGTAGTAGACTCAGCAAGGAAAACTTCAGTGCATCCAGATCAGACTCGTATCCTGCAAAGCAAGAAGCGAAGTTGTGCAGAAGAAAAGCAACATCTAAAGAAGAAAAAGGTGGAAAAAGCAGCAACAGAGGAGAGGAAAAAGAAATCTGAGGGTCGAACCTATCAGAAATTAATGTGAGTTATGCAATCAAATCTTTAATCGCTGTTTTCTCAATGTTCATATTTTCAGCATTTTTCTTCCTGTAAAATGCTCCTTGCGATGCAGTTTTTATACTACATTCATGAAATTTCCTACACAGGTTCAGAATATCATGAGGAATAGAAATTGCCCTAGGTTTTATTGTGAAATGTATATAAGCACATATTTTTAATTTTCAAACACAAAACTTACAGTTTTTTTTAGACAAAAAAAGAATATTTGTAAATTAAAAAATTTTTGTGACCTAAACTAAAGGAGACACAGAAAAACCCAGAGCAATTTCAAAAAGTATGTGTATTATGAACATAGGGTTAAAATATTAGACCAAAATTCAAAATATTTTGTCGCAAGGGACTTTTTTAGTGACGTAACAAAAAATATACAAAGTTTATCATAATTTCTAAACTGTTGGAGAAAAATGGTTTAAATTTAGGTTGTAACATGTTTACAATATACTACACCTATGGTGTAAATTTGAAAAAGCTAGCATTATTAGTTCAGAATTTGAAAATTTCAGTCATACATACCCTTAACAAAGAAAAAGTAAAGAAAAAAAAGCGAACCAAAGAATTAAAGAAAAACTAGTAAGGAAAATCTTTTACTCTTTTTAAGTGCTGGAAGCTTTTTACATGGGTGTCGTCTAATTTTACAAGTTTGAATGAAGTTAAGCAGTTGGGGGTGAAGGGCTTTTGTTAAATACAATTTAAATAAATAATCACTTACATTCCGCATGATAATTAAATGTCATAAACGTTTTAGAGCTCGAGAAAGATTAGACATACTGTCAGGTATGTGTTACAAGTATGAATGGAAACCCATGTTAGCATATCCGTGTTAGGTTCGATTCCCAGGGTCTCCACATTCACGCAAGTGCCAAACGCTAATAACTATTAAACACTAAAAAATTTATAAAACTACACTAAGTAAAACACTAACTTCTATAAATATAAGCTCAATTAACACACTTAAGAAAGACGTGTGCACATTCTAGGCTAATAGAAGGTACTGAAGTTCAGAGGACACAAGAAAAACAGCGCACAACGCTTTAACTTGGTGAATTTAGTGAGAAGGACCACCTCACATGTTTGAGGGTAGAAGACCCCTATAATTGTTTCCATGTGAGGATCTATGGTCAGAAGTGAAAGCTTTGGTTTCGCTTTGATGCGGCCTTGGATGGAATGAACGCGTTTACTATACAATAGTAACTCCGCGCCTAGTCTCCTTCGCGACACAATCCAATGCAATCCATATAAAGTCTGTTTAGTTAACGCATGTGCAGTTCGGAGTCAAAGGAACCTGAGCCTCCCGCCCACTAATGACCGTCATAAATCTATCTCCACACTTCAGAAATGGAACACTGTCGTTGAGGACCAATAGCAACCCTGATTTTCTCTAAGTGACAGTCGCATGTCTACTCCACGTGGAGTCTCAGTTGCCAAAGTTCCAACTTCCAGTTAATCTGTTTCATTACGTGCAGAAATTCGTTGTGTGTCACAATGTGGAGACCGTGGGAACAAAATACAAATGAAGTAGTAGATAACTTTCAGTCACGTGAAAATAATCAAAGTGAAGACAGTGTGAGTAACTGGGCCGAGTTATATTACTGGAAAAGCCTCAAAAACAAAGTTATAACGGGAACTGTTTCTAAGCAAATTCAAGCGCTTGTTTTGAACACATATAAATATGTGCTGACAAATAATCTTGGTAAGGGGTCGTGCAATGAACATGATGATAAATTCTGGGTATTAACAGAAATACAGTAAGAAATATTGTGACGAAAGGAATACCAAAGACGCCAATCAAGTATGAAAACAAAAGGAAACGTTTCTCTAAAGTAGATAATTTCACGTGCGATTTAATTCGTCGGGAAATTTATAGATTCTATGCAAAAGGGAGAGCGCCCACTTTAGACGAATTGGTTGCACATTTGCTAAAAATGTGTGATTTTCCTTATGGGCACTGCACTTTGCGCGGTCTCCTAAAGGAGCTCGCTTTCAAATACCGCACTTTGAATAAGATAAGGGTTATTATGGAATCACGTAGAATTGTAGCTTGGCGATATATATCGTCAAAACTAAGGAAGTTTTGCAGTAATGGACATAAGATAATTTATTTAGACGAAACCTCGTACGATACCCATGACGTATCGAGAAAGGTGGCAACCTTGCAGAAAGATCAGGGAGAAGAGAGGTCGGCGGTTGTAAAACGATTATAAGGGTTCGTCAAAGGCAGCGGCCGACTGCACATGAGTTAACTAAACAGACTTTACTCCCATTAGGGGAGGGGATCCGTCCCATTCAACTGCCGTGGTACGGGTGCTGCGGACCCCTAGCACTCGTGGTACCTCTGGCGTTATTAGAGCAACCTCGGGCCGCATTCGAGCCTCTTCCTGAATGGGAGTTGTTCGGATTGGGTTGGACTCGAGGGGGTAGTGGTTCCCGATACCCGTGAAAGATCGGGTACGTCTCCGGACGGGGTTCAGGGAAGCCAT
The DNA here is from genome assembly GCA_030765055.1 of Mantis religiosa. Taxonomy (NCBI): domain Eukaryota; kingdom Metazoa; phylum Arthropoda; class Insecta; order Mantodea; family Mantidae; genus Mantis; species Mantis religiosa. The sequence goes on from CM060958.1 coordinate 9,778,126, forward strand.
TAATATTCCCGGGTACTAGCCAGCATAGCTAGTAGAAGGTGTGCTAGATCACCAGGCGGTCCTACCGAGGTTAATCGGTAACCTTACCCTTTGGAGTTGGCGCGCGTAAGTGGCGTATCCACTTTCATCCCGTCTTGACTCCATAGGACCACATGGGGGGGGGGGCTTGTTAGTCTCTAGGTTTTGCCCTATGGAAAGCCCCAGAGGCGCCGGGCTCCCTTTTGGGACAGCTTGGTAACTCCCTGGTCATTAGAGGGAGGGTCAGTCTTCACTCTGTGTGGAGTGCCCTGGTAGATACCCTCGGGCTTATATAATCCATGTACTCAGTAGGTACCCACTGCATTTCGTTAACAAGATTTCGAGTTATGTACACGTTTTGAGGTCCTCTGAATAAATTAAAAGCAAACTATGTTAGAAAAGTGTTTATGTGGGTGGTTGAGTGTCTACCTGAACAACATACCTCAAAGAAATACAAAAATATATTCCAGTCATCAACTGGAAGACCTTTAAAAGATCCTTCCCACAAAACATACAATTTTCGAAAAGTTTGATTATTTTTAAAAAAATGGCTCAACAATTTTGAACGATACCATAATGTTTAAAATATTTTCATAATAAATGAAAAGTAAATTTTAATTTTTCTGTGGATGTTCTCTGAAATAATCTTCAATCTGAATGACTTTTGCGTAATTGTTGAACCGTAAGTGATACACAAATGACGTAGACGCTATTAAAATACTCAATTTAAGTGATACACAATATTTGAAATACAACCTCCACTCCCCGAAGGAATATTCATATTGCAAAATGGTCCTTATGTATGAGTTTCTCTAAAATGAAAATTTTGACTAGTATACTAATCTTCAAATCCAAAGGTCACGGGTGGGAGCTTTTCTATAGGCAGCATTATTCTCCATTCTTCCCGGAGTCTGGAATAAATAAGAGTGTAAATGTGTGTGTGTGTGTGTGTGTGTGTGTGTGTGTGTGTGTGTGTGTGTGTGTGTGTGTGTGTGTTTTAATTTAATTAATAATCAAAAGTAATACACATCAAGAAATTAGCACCATTGCAAGGAGTCTTTCTGTTGACAAAAGAAGATATAACTTAGTCGATATGACGAATGTTAATAGCAGTATATAAATGGCACATACTGCACAAAAAAATCCACATCTTGTTAAAGCACATAGTTTATCTCAAATAACATTTACATGGCATTACCTTTTCCCCAGATATTTCCACAATGTTATATATAACATCTTTTTATCCTCTGTCTGCAAGAAAGGTTGTTTTTTTTTTTTTTTTCTAAAACGTTGTCATACTTTTTGTTACGGCCTGTATATATTTTTGTGAAGCTATAAATGAAGCAATCATAAAGTATATATTTGAACCTTTAGATGCTACACTTGACATTATGTTATAGAATTTCCATACAAATCAGAGTAAGACTAAAATATAATGAATAAATATCACACACAATAATGCCAAAACCGAGGAAAAGAGTTAACATTTACAAAGGGGACGTGGGCGGAATCAGTAAAATCAAAACCGAACACATGGATATATCAAAAATGTCACCCGGCTTTTAAAAATACCTGATTGACAAACATATTTGGCGGAAATGATTGTCAGGTGCCTATAGAACATTTATGTGATTTAATTAAAAAATTGAAAAGTCTTTGTCACCTAAAAGCTCACACGCTAGCGTTTGGTGGTACACAAAAGCAGTACGCCGCCCCCCCCCCCCCCACACACACACATATACACGAACCACGTACCCGCTGAAAATGTTGGTAAAATGCAGATGAAGTTGTAGGGATGGCATATATTATCACGAAATGAGGGAAACACCTGGAGTGCGATTAGTCTGATAGACGAGAACACAAACATAGTTGGGGCCCTTAATGTTTCCACGTAGAACGCATTCAACACCTGCCCGCCACATCCTCGTGTCTGCTTCACGTTCAACAGGCCCCAAGTCCGAATCTCGGTCAGGCTCAGTTATTATGGACTTTTCTGGAATTTTGCCTCGTTCTGAAAGATGAATATCGGTAACACTACGCTCTATGGATCTCGTGCTCATTTTAATATAATTTTATTCATCGTTCGATGTGACTTAACGTTGGAGGTTTTCTCTTATCCTGAAAGATGAACGTTTGGTAACTCTAAGCTCTATGTACCCTGTACTCACTTGAATATCATTTCATTCGTCGTCAGATATGACTTAACGTTGGAGATTTTCCCTTATTCTGAAAGATGAATGTCTGTTAACTCTAAGCTCTACGTACCCTGTACTCATTTGAACATCATTTCATTCATCGTCCGATATGACTTAACGTTGGAGGTTTTCCTTATCCTGAAAGATGAATGTCTGGAAACTCTAAGCTCTATGTACCCTGTACTCATTTGAACATCATTTCATTCATCGTCCGATATGACTTAACGTTGGAGGTTTTCTCTTATCCTGAAAGATGAATGTCTGGTAACTCTAAGCTCTATGTACCCTGTACTCATTTGAACATCATTTCATTCATCGTCCGATATGACTTAACGTTGGAGGTTTTCTCTTATTCTGAAAGATGAATGTCTGGTAACTCTAAGCTCTATGTGCCCTGTACTCATTTGAACATAATTTCATTCATCGTTTGATATGACTTAACGTTGGAGGTTTTCTCTTATCCTGAAAGATGAATGTCTGGTAACTCTAAGCTCTATGTACTCTGTACTCATATGAACATCATTTCATTCATCGTCCGATACGACTTAACGTTGAAGGTTTTCGCTTATCCTGAAAGATGAATGTCTGGTAACTCTAAGCTCTATGAACCCTATACTCATTTGAACATCAATTCATTTATCGTCCGATACGACTTAACGTTGGAGGTTTTCTCTTATCCTGAAAGACGATAGTTTGGTACCTCTGAGCTCTATGTACCTTGTACTCATTTGAATATCAAATCATTCATCGTCCGATATGACTTAACGTTGGAGGTTTGCCCTTATCCTGCAAGACGAATGTCTGGTAACGCTAAGCTCTATGTACCCTGGACTCTTTTGAACATCATTTCATTCATCGTCCGATATGACTTAACGTTGGAGGTTTTCCCTTATCCTGAAAGACGAATGTCTGGTAACTCTAAGCTCCATGTACCCTGTACTCATTTGAACATAATTTCATTCCTCGTCCGATATGACTTAACGTTGGAGGTTTTTCCTTATCCTGAAAGATGAATGTCTGGTACCTCTAAGCTCTATGTACCCTGTACTCATTTGAACCTCATTTCATTCGTCGCCCGATATGACTTAACGTTGGAGGTTTTCCCTTATCCTGAAAGATGAATGTCTGGTAACTCTAAGCTCTATGTACCCTGTACTCATTTGAACATCATTTCATTCATCGTCCGATATGACTTAACGTTGGAGGTTTTCCCTTATTCTGAAAGATGGATGTCTGGTAACTCTAAGCTCTATGTACCCTGTACTCATTTCAACATTATTTCATTTATCGTCCGATATGACTTAACGTTGGAGGTTTTCTCTTATCCTGAAAGATGAATGTCTGGTAACTCTAAGCTCTATGTACCCTGTACTCACTTGAACATCATTTCATTTATCGTCCGATATGACTTAACGTTGGAGGTTTTCTCTTATCCTGAAAGATGAATGTCTGGTAACTCTAAGCTCTATGTACCCTGTACTCACTTGAACATCATTTCATTTATCGTCCGATATGACTTAACGTTGGAGGTTTTCTCTTATCCTGAAAGATGAATGTCTGGTAACTCTAAGCTCTATGTACCCTGTACTCACTTGAACATCATTTCATTTATCGTCCGATATGACTTAACGTTGGAGGTTTTCTCTTATCCTGAAAGATGAATGTCTGGTAACTCTAAGCTCTATGTACCCTGTACTCATTTGAACATCATTTCATTCATCGTCCGATATGACTTAACGTTGGAGGTTTTCTCTTATCCTGAAAGATGAATGTCTGGAAACTCTAAGCTTTATGTACCCTGTACTCATTTGAACATCATTTCATTCATCGTCCGATATGACTTAACGTTGGAGGTTTTCTTTTATCCTGAAAGATGAATGTCTGGTAACTCTAAGCTGTATGTACCCTGTACTCATTTGAACATCATTTCATTCATCATCCAATATGACTTAACGTTGGAGGCTTTCTCTTATCCTGAAAGATGAATGTCTGGAAACTCTAAGCTCTATGTACCCTGTACTCATTTGAACATCATTTCATTCATCGTCCGATATGACTTAACGTTGGAGGTTTTCTCTTATTCTGAAAGATGAATGATTGGAAACTCTAAGCTCCATGTGCCCTGTACTCATTTGAACATAATTTCATTCATCGTTTGATATGACTTAACGTTGGAGGTTTTCTCTTATCCTGAAAGATGAATGTCTGGTAACTCTAAGCTCTATGTACCCTGTACTTATTTGAACATCATTTCATTCATCGTCCTATATGACTTAACGATGGAGGTTTTGCCTTTTCCTGAAATAAATGTAGCGTCAGGGAGAAAACTTGACAATGTCCACCGGCCAGTGCAACGTTCTTAAAATCATTGTCGATTCCTTCAACCTTGAAACAAATTTCGATCAAAGAAATGATGAGTACAGGAAAGGCGTGATGTAAAAGGAACCATTGCACCGGGGAAAGGACGGGAATAAGTGGTGTTTGGCAGTCGAAAGCGTGATCTCTCGAATGTGAGCGTCAGATTTACCGCGTGGTCATCTTGCTGGATACCTAAATAGCAAGTGTAACGTTTAACTAAACTTTATTTGAGATATGGTGCTCACACATGCATACATATGAACACAGACCTTGTGAAAAATGTGTGTTTTTTTTATCCAAGGTGTCTTAAAGTTCGTTTTACAGAGTAATCTGCAAATAAAATATTTACAATGCTTTTTGTGCTTACAATAGATTAGCAGTAGAAACCGTAAAAATATATACGAACAGTTTAAAGTGTAAATAAAGCAGAAACGGAAATCTGGAAGTTGTACGTTTCAGGAAAGCTAAATGGTTGAAACAAACAAAAAGAAGAAAGCAAAAAGCTGCTTTTTCCCCGGAACAATGAAAAAGGAAAAGGTGGCTCTGAATCCCACAGGGCCTGAGGGAGTCACAGTTTCCTAAGCTCGGATAACAGATGGCAGCAAAGTGGCTAGCGAATCTTTCAGTCAACTGAGTTCTCTTCGATACAACCAACAGTGCAAACATCGCTGCAAATAGAGACATTACTCTCAAATATATATATACATATACCTACATTTTATTACATCTACTGCTAATTTATAACAAATGGACGAAAATACATGAAGTAAATGAATGAAGAAATAAAAAAAATATATGTGTGTGTGTGTTTGAAAGAGTGTGTGTGTGTGTGTGTGTGTGTGTGTGTGTGTGTGTGTGTGCGCGTGTGTGTGTGTGTGTGTGTGTGTGTGTGTGTGTCTTTGAATAGCATAATTCAAAACAGAGATGTCAATTAATTTCAGCAAGTTTCAACGCGATGGTTTTGGAGAAATGTTGCATACTCTAGGCATGTTTCGGTTGACAATTCTCCATTAAGTTTTATTTTCTCAAAACATACCTCTAAGAAGTTTGATAAAAATAAATGTATAGGTTATACCAGGTGAGTCAGCTGTCCCTTATTCTCGAGTTTTATGTAATCCTCATTTTATGTTCCAACATGAAAACATCGACCCCATTACTAGGTTCTACCCGCGTATTTAACATGGATGTTAAATTAGTACTAATATAGATGTTATCACATCGCCTGTAGTATATTCGTAATTAGACAGTTGACGTTCGCACGTCTGTAAATGTTCACTGAAACAAGCGAATACTATATGTTAGACGGAATGTTTATCTCACACGTTACTAGATAGCTCTGTTAGAACTAGCACAAAACTGCGATGTCCTCTGTCTATTGTGAAATGAAATGAAATGTGTAGTGTTTAACGCCCGCTTTTACTACATACGGTACCGCAGGCGGTGACACTGATGATACATGAGATGAAGATGGAGCACCGTTGGAATGAGATGGCGGGGGAAACCGGAGATCCCGGAGAAAACCCGCCCAACGCCGTGTTGTCCAGCACAAATCTCACTTTGCGATCGCCTGGGATCGAACCTGGGCCGCCTTGGTGAGAGCCAAGCGGTCTAACCACTAAGCCACGGCGTGGCCTGTCTACTGTGAAGGTGGTTCAAATCCCCTGCATAGATATACTATTTTTTACCACAAAATATTCACAATTTATAAGTATTATTCTGAAAATTATTATTATTTTAAGTTTTAATTGTTGTATATGTATTTTATGGTATTGTTTGATGTTCCTTTATTGGTGAACTAGAAGTAGATAGTTGTTTAAACACGCCTATAGGTAGATGCAATTGAAATAATATCATTTATACACATTTGAATACAGAAAACAAAGAAATTACAATATCAGAGTTTAACGTGGAAGTTAAACACTATTTTGCAGACATAGAATTATTGTGCTATTAAAAATGACGTTTCAAATTGGTATGTTTTGTCTCGCTGGATGACCTTTTTCTATTCCTGAAATACGACTGCTCTAACGAAACAAGTGCTCGAGCTGATGACCTTCTTGGGTAATGCAAGCCCTCAGGGACTTTATAATTATTGTGAATTCGGTTTCCAAGTTTTGATGAACATAAAAGATAGCTAGAATACTGAGACTCGAACCTGATCCTATTGAGCTATTTCGAGACTTGACTGAAAGCACGTTCTGGGTTCAGTAGTACGACTTGTATGTCTAGTGCTATACCTTTGCCACCTCGCGAGTTCTCGTACTTGATTTAGCATTTTAAGACACTTTTAATCATTTGCTGAGCGTTTTAATACTTGAATGGCAAAAGCTCTAATGCTTGTTAATTGAGATGTAGTTTATGCAGAAATGTAAATAAACTCTTCTTTAATAACATGTCCGTTTTGACTGCACACGTCCATGATGGATGAGGCGTGTCTCTAGTATTTTCCTAATTTTTGGCAGCCAACCCCTTGCACTAAGTACAAGAATCCACCATTTTCTTTTTAGCTGACGTTGTTAGTGTACTCATATGATAGGTCCATTTTTCCGAGGCGTTTACTGAATTACTTTGCCATGTATACTCTAGTAAAGAGTTTGTAAAATCGCCTGGAAACCGGAATTGGCTCTCAGTAAAGGAGTCGTATGTTTTTGATGTGTACTTTAGCGAGCAGTACGTTTCGTCTCTTAAACCGCTATTCCCTGACGATTATTCACCTAATAGTGGTTAACTTCGAGGGCCTCATAAGTGATCTGCAATGTATGACAAATAATATTTTTTTTTTTTTTTTTTTTCAAGAAATGCTGCAGTTCAAAAGAGTTACAGATATTTGCGATGGAAGTGCATTGTAGATATTGTAGGTTTGTTTCTTGTTTTTCAGATAACTAAAGAAAAATTGAACATCGGACTAAGTAATCGATAGTCAAATGTCTTTGACACTATTAGAGTAGGTGATGTGCTTTTGTTTCGCAAATTTTAACTTTTTCCTTGTGCTTGACCTGCTATATTGACTCTGGTAGCGATAATTCGACTCTTTACAGAGATTATTCATGTCTAACAGTAAAAGGCCTACTTTTCAGTAACAAAAGTATCGTGTAATGATGTGTTTTTGTCTCATATTGACTATGGTACGGATAATTCGACTCTTTACAGAGATTATTCATGTCTAACAGTAAAAGGTCTACTTTTCAGTAACAAAGTATCGTGCAATGATGTGTTTTTTGTCTCATATTGACTCTGGTAGAGATAATTCGATTCTTTACAGAGATTATTCATGTCTAACAGTAAAAGGCCTACTTTTCAGTAACAAAGTATCGTGTAATGATGTGTTTTTGTCTCATATTGACTATGGTAGAGATAAGTCGAATCTTTACAGAGATTATTCATGTGTAACAGTAAAAGGCCTACTTTTCAGTAACAAAGTATCGTGTAATGATGTGTTTTTGTCTCATATTGACTATGGTGGAGATAATTCGACTCTTTACAGAGGTTATTCATGTCTAACAGTAAAAGGCCTACTTTTCAGCAACACAGTATCGTGTAATGATGTGTTTTTGTCTCATATTGACTATGGTAGAGATAATTCGACTCTTTACAGAGATTATTCATGTGTAACAGTAAAAGGCCTACTTTTCAGTAACACAGTATCGTGTAATGATGTGTTTTTGTCTCATATTGACTATGGTAGAGATAATTCGACTCTTTACAGAGATTATTCATGTGTAACAGTAAAAGGCCTACTTTTCAGTAACAAAGTATCGTGTAATGATGTGTTTTTGTCTCATATTGACTATGGTAGAGATAATTCGACTCTTTACAGAGATTATTCATGTGTAACAGTAAAAGGTCTACTTTTCAGTAACAAAGTATCGTGTAATGATGTGTTTTTGTCTCATATTGACTCTGGTAGAGATAATTCGACTCTTTACAGAGATTATTCATGTCTAACAGTAAACGGCCTACTTTTCAGTAACAAAGTATCGTGTAATGATGTGTTTTTGTCTCATATTGACTATGGTAGAGATAATTCGACTCTTTACAGAGATTATTCATGTGTAACAGTAAAAGGCCTACTTTTCAGTAACAAAGTATCGTGTAATGATGTGTTTTTGTCTCATATTGACTATGGTAGAGATAATTCGACTCTTTACAGAGATTAGATAGATAGATAGATAGATAGATAGATAGATAGATAGATAGACAGACAGACAGACAGACAGACAGGCAGGCAGGCAGGCAGGCAGGCAGGCAGGCAGGCAGGCAGGCAGGCAGGCAGGCAGGCAGGCAGGCAGGCAGGCAGGCAGGCAGGCAGGCAGGCAGGCAGGCAGGCAGGCAGGCAGGCAGGCAGGCAGGCAGGCAGGCAGGCAGGCAGGCAGGCAGGCAGGCAGGCAGGCAGGCAGGCAGGCAGGCAGGCAGGCAGGCAGGCAGGCAGGCAGGCAGGCAGGCAGGCAGGCAGGCAGGCAGGCAGGCAGGCAGGCAGGCAGGCAGGCAGACAGACAGACAGACAGACAGACAGACAGACAGACAGACAGATAGATAGATAGATAGATAGATAGATAGATAGATAGATAGATAGATAGATAGATAGATAGATAGATAGATAGATAGATAGATACTTTATTTCACTGCTTAGAGCATGGCCCGGTGGCAGCGCTGTCAATATGATATACAATTCTTTACAGTATAATATACAACTCCTTACAATATAATATACAATTCCTTACAACATATATACAATTTCTTTCATGCACTATGGTAACTATACAGGATTTATTTTTAACCTCTCTTTGAAATTATTTACATTTGGAGGCAAAGTCTCCAGTAATTCTGCAGTCAAATTGTTCCAGTCATTAATTGTTCTATTGGTAAAGGAAAATTTACCTATATCAGTTTTCTGTTCCCTATTTCTTATTTTTTTAGAGTGATCATTCCTTCCCCTATATGATGGTGTCAACAACCGCTTTGTTATATCTTTCCATGCAGGTTCCCCCTTATATGCTCTAAAAATTGCACATAGCCTTGCCCGTTTTCTACGTTTCTCCAATGATTCCCAGGAGGTAGCAGTGCCTGTAGGGTTTTCAAATCGCATTCCTCTATCATCAAATTTAGCTGCTCGTTTTTGGATTCTCTCGAGTGCTTGTTTTTGACCAACCCGATATGGATCCCAGCATGCCGCGCTATATTCTAATATTGGTCGGACTAAGGATGTGTAAGCTAAATTTCGCGATTTCCCATTGCTGCGTTTTAATATTCTCATTACAAAGTGTAATGCTTTGCAGGCTTTTCCAGTGTCTAACAGTAAAAGGCCTACTTTTCAGTAAAAAAGTATCGTGTAATGATGTGTTTTTGTCTCATATTGACTGTGGTAGAGATAATTCGACTCTTTACAGAGATTATTCATGTCTAACAGTAAAAGGCCTACTTTTCAGTAACAAAGTATCGTGTAATGATGTGTTTTTGTCTCATATTGACTGTGGCAGAGATAATTCGACTCTTTACAGAGATTATTCATGTCTAACAGTAAAAGGCCTACTTTTCAGTAACAAAGTATCGTGTAATGATGTGTTTTTGTCTCATATTGACTGTGGTAGAGATAATTCGACTCTTTACAGAGATTATTCATGTCTAACAGTAAAAGGCCTACTTTTCAGTAACAAAGTATCGTGTAATGATGTGTTTTTGTCTCATATTGACTATGGTAGAGATAATTCGACTCTTTACAGAGATTATTCATGTCTAACAGTAAAAGGCCTACTTTTCAGCAACACAGTATCGTGTAATGATGTGTTTTTGTCTCATATTGACTGTGGTAGAGATAATTCGACTCTTTACAGAGATTATTCATGTCTAACAGTAAAAGGTCTACTTTTCAGTAACAAAAGTATCGTGTAATGATGTGTTTTTGTCTCATATTGACTCTGGTAGAGATAATTCGACTCTTTACAGAGATTATTCATGTCTAACGGTAAAAGGTCTACTTTTCAGTAACAAAAGTATCGAGTAAAGTAGTGTTTTTGTCTCATATTGACTCTGGTGGAGATAATTCGACTCTTTACAGAGATTATTCATGTCTAATAGTAAAAGATCTACTTTCCAGTATCGTGTAAAAATGTGTTTTTGTCTCATATTGACTATGGTAGAGATAATTCGACTCTTTACAGAGATTATTCATTTCTAACAGTAAAAGTTCTACTTTTCAGTAACAAAAGTATCGTGTTGTGATGTGTTTTTGTCTCATATTGACTCTGGTAGAGATAATTCGACGCTTTGCAGAGATTATTCATGTCTAACAGTTGAAGGCCTACTTTGCAGTAACAAAGTATCGTGTAATGATGTGTTTTTGTCTCATATTGACTATGGTAGAGATAATTCGACTCTTTACAGAGATTATTCATGTGTAACAGTAAAAGGCCTACTTTTCAGTAACAAAGTATCGTGTAATGATGTGTTTTTGTCTCATATTGACTATGGTAGAGATAATTCGACTCTTTACAGAGATTATTCATGTCTAACAGTAAAAGGCCTACTTTTCAGCAACACAGTATCGTGTAATGATGTGTTTTTGTCTCATATTGACTGTGGTAGAGATAATTCGACTCTTTACAGAGATTATTCATGTCTAACAGTAAAAGGTCTACTTTTCAGTAACAAAAGTATCGTGTAATGATGTGTTTTTGTCTCATATTGACTCTGGTAGAGATAATTCGACTCTTTACAGAGATTATTCATGTCTAACGGTAAAAGGTCTACTTTTCAGTAACAAAAGTATCGAGTAAAGTAGTGTTTTTGTCTCATATTGACTCTGGTGGAGATAATTCGACTCTTTACAGAGATTATTCATGTCTAATAGTAAAAGATCTACTTTCCAGTATCGTGTAAAAATGTGTTTTTGTCTCATATTGACTATGGTAGAGATAATTCGACTCTTTACAGAGATTATTCATTTCTAACAGTAAAAGGTGTACTTTTCAGTAACAAAAGTATCGTGTTGTGATGTGTTTTTGTCTCATATTGACTCTGGTAGAGATAATTCGACGCTTTGCAGAGATTATTCATGTCTAACAGTTGAAGGCCTACTTTTCAGTAACAAAAGTATCGCGTAATGATGTGTTTTTCTTCTTATGGTAATGGATAAAAGGTATTTATGTTTGGTTTGATGCATACACCTAGACTTTTGAGTGTACTAAACTTCCTTAGTCTAATATTCAGCTAATCAATGCAGTCTAAGAAGATGTAGCAGGCAAAGCCGTATAAACGTTTCAGTATAGATGAGTCTGGTGGATTAGACATTACTTAGGAATTGAGACGTCATGGGAGGTGGTGCTCTATTAAGAGAAAGTCATGGGTTTAGGAAGAATTGTTTGTAACCCAAAGAAGGTGACGTCGTAAAGAGAGTCCCCAACATCAAGCTGATGTCATATATCTTGGGCTAAATATAGGAGCCTCTTCTCTGCCAACGTTAATTTTTTGTGCCTCCGAGGCCGTTGTCATAAGCGTCGTATTGTCTATTGCAGTCATTTGCACTTGATAAACAAGAGACATGTTAAATATGAAGAGAAAGGTCATAATATTACATTTCGTTGCTGAAATATCAAAATATAAAGAAAAGATCTCAAAATAAATAAAATATATGTTTTAAATCAAACAATTTAAAGGTTTGGAGCAAATTGATTTCATCAGATAAGAGGGAAAAAGAAGAAACATTATTAATGCTAAATTTTTAAAGAATGGCATTTACACCGAAGGTTTAAGAACTGTTTATATTGGCTTAGGATGCAAAGATGGTTCTATAGAATGCTCTCTTGTGTACAAATCACGACTGATATGTTGGACAGCGAATGTGAATGTCACTTGAAAATACATCAAACATAGATTTTAATTTATTTCTCTTTATAGACCTTTATTTTAAATTATTCCTTCGTTTTAATTCTTTACGATCATATTTTTATACTAATTCTTCTTGTTCTTCTTGCTTCTTTCATGGATCCTCAGGGGGATGGCTCAGTGGTTTCGTCTTTGGCCGCATTCGGAAGGTCCGGGTTCGGTTCCCGTGACCGACCTACCTGATTCATGGATTTTTTTAGGGTTTTCCCGAAATGCTGGGTAGATTAATTATATCCCCCGAATTTCTATTTCATTTCCATTATCATTTCAGATAATGGAGGTATCTTTCAGGGAAGAAGCGTCGGCGGGTGTCTTGGCGCTGCATGACAGGATGATATGCTCATGGTAAGCACTTCCTCCTTCGGTAGCACGGTCTCCGGTCTCCGAACCCTGTCTAGTTAGGATCCGTACCCTTCAGCGGACCCCTAACACTCGTGGTACCTTTGAAGTTACCAGAGGAACCTCGGGCCGAACTGCAGAGCCCCTCCCGTCGGAGAGCCGTTCGGATTGAGTTGGTCTCGAGGGAGCAGTGGGTTCCTGACACCCACGGTAGATCGGGTACCTCCGGCCAGGCCTCTGCCGCCGGGAGGGGGCAGAGAGTTGTCTCATAAGTCCCGGGTACTAGCCTGCAGAGCTAGTAGAGGGTGTGCTAGATCACCAGGCGGCCCCACCGAGGTCATATCGGTAGTCTTCCCTGCAGGGTTGACGCGTATAAGTGGCGTATCCACTTCCATCCCGTCTTGACGTTGTTGTCGATGGTGGGGGGCTTTTTAGACTCAAGGTATTGCTCTGTGGAAAGAACCCCGGAGTCCTCCATCGTCTCCCGGGTCATAGAGGCCGGAGTCTTCGGACTCTCGGGTACACCTCGCACTTACATGTCTAGTGAGGCCCCCCGTAGGAGAGGGGATCCGTTCCCTTCAGCTGCCGTGATGCGAGCGCTGTGGATCCCTAGCACTCGTCGTACCTCTGACGTTATCAGAGGAACCTAGGGCCGAACTGCCGAGCCCCTTCCGAATGAGTTACTCGGATTGGGTTGGACTCGAGGGGGCACTGTGATCCCGATACCCGTGGGAGATCGAGTACCTCCGGCCAGACTTCGGCCACCCGGATGAAGCAGAGAGTTGCCTAAAAAGTCCCGGGTACTAGCCTGCATAGCTAGTAGAATGTGTGCTATTATGTGTTTCAAATAGGATAATGTTTGTCCTGAGTGCTACCAGGTGAGCAACCAATCGGAGTCCTGCAGTGTTGTCGTATTGCAGTCCCCTATGTGGTGTATGACGAGCGCCAGTCTAATCAATCTCTAATAAATACTATTCGCGCTAAGACAAAATTTCAGATTTTGCAAAACCTAATCCACGTGGAATATAGAGAGTAATGTATCTATCATGACCCTAAAAGCCTATATTTTTAGCTGAAATAGTTTCCCTAATACAAATAAATAATATATTATAACAATGCATCACGACATGAACATTGTAATAAATATAATTATTGGTTGGCATATAGGAATGAACGCATATTTCTAATTACTCAGAACTGAAACGTAAACATTTGACATGACGTGATAAAAGAATTACTTTGAATAAGCCAAGGTGTTTGTTAAATTCGAGCGAGAACAAACAATACACTTCGTGCTGGCTTGTACAATGGTACATCGACAGAACGTGACTTGTCACACTATATGTTTATGAATCGTACGTAATCTCTATTTACTCTAGAGAGTTCAAAGCAGTATTATTCACTTGTTCTTCTGTTTAAAAACCAGGGAAAGTGTATCAGCTGGATCAGCTTACAATTAAACTGAGACACGAGGTACTATAAAGCACCTTCCCTCTTACCACTGCCAGAACAATCCAATTGAGTTAACGTGGGCTCAAATTATGTTGCAAACAAAAATAATACTTTTAAACGGACTGACGCTGAACGACTTACTCACCAAGAAATTGACAAGGTTGCACAAGACTGGGAGAACTGCATGAGACATTCAGATAAACTACAAGAACACTGCTTTTGGAAAGAAATAGCACGTGATGAAAACTTGCAACACTCAGACGATGAAGACAATAACAATGACGAATTGTCTCTTAAAGCAAGTGACACTCACAGCTACATGGATGCGCCGCTGGCAGTTTCGTTGGATTAGAAAAATAGCTTATTCATAAACTGTAATTATTTTTTAAACTACATGTTTAAGGGTATGTATGACTGAAATTTTCAAATTCTGAACTAATAATGCTAGGTTTTTCAAATTTACACCATAGGTGTAGTATAATGTAAACATGTTACAACCTAAATTTAAACTATTTTTCTGCAGCAGTTTAGAAATTATGATAAATTTTGTATGTTTTTGTTACGTCACTAAAAAAGTCCCTTGCGACAAAATATTTTGAATTTTGGTCTAATATTTTAACCCTATGTTCATAATACACATACTTTTTGAAATTGCTCTGGGTTTTTCTGTGTTTCCTTTAGTTTAGGTCACACAAATTTTTTAATTTACAAATATTCTTTTTTTGTCTAAAAAACTGTAAGTTTTGTGTTTGAAAATTAAAAATATATGCTTATATACATTTCACAATAAAACCTAGGGCAATGTCCATTCCTCATGATATTCTGAACCTGTGTAGGAAATTTCATGAATTTAGTACAAAAACTGCATCGCAAGGAGCATTTTACAGGAAGAAAAATGCTGAAAATATGAACATTGAGAAAACAGCGATTAAAGATTTGATTGCATAACTCACATTAAACTCCACCAGGCTGATAGGTTGGACCCTCAGATTTCTTTTTCCTCTCCTCTGTTGCTGCTTTTTCCTCCTTTTTCTTCTTAAGATGTTGCTTTTCTTCTGCACAACTTCGCTTCTTGCTTTGCAGGATACGAGTCTGATCTCGCTGCACTGAGGTTTTCCTTGCTGAGTCTACTACACTTTCACCTCTGATATTTCGCTGCAGCTCCAATGACTTAGGACTACCCATGTTAAACTCACTGATGCTTTTAATAACAGCAAGATCCAATTTTTGTTTTGATATGAAAACTTCCTTTGGGCACTTATTCCATATGACATGATGCAAAGATTCATTGGCATTCTGTGTTTTTCCTGTTTTGCATCTCTCTAGTAATGTTGTAGAAGCCAGCCTCTGATATATTGGCAACATTTTAGGAACTATTTTGTCTTCTAAAGCCTTATTTTTATTTTCTTGAATTGAAAATTTAAGAACGGAAAACAGACAAAGAATGTGGATGTAGGCAAAAGAGGGCGTGACTCTGACAGAGTTTAAAGGCCACCGACATTTAAATAAGCATTTAAAAATGGCGTTCGGAGGCAAATTATGCATTTTTCACATTCGGGAATGTCTAAAATATTTTATAGAATTAAAATAAAAAAGTCGTTATTTTCACGATTTTCATGAAATTTTAGTCATACATACCCTTAAAACATTTGCGTAATATTGTGACCGATAAACTGCATTGCTTCCACTACAAATTTACCACGATGTGACCATACTATCAAATACACCTTAAATGCAATTTTGAAAAGTTGTCATCCTAAACATCATTTACAAAAATTCGAATATTACGTCCAACTTACAAAAATTCTTTCAGAAAACTAATCTTTCAATATCGCAGCAATTATAAGCTTACTTCACAGACGAACACTAATACAAGTATCACGTGAAATATACCATAAATCTCCACACTATGGCACTAAAGTAATCATTAATACACAAATTGCAAAATCTTATGTATCTATTACAAAAAAAGCTATCTAATATTGAGTAGATGACTTGAATCCAAGGGAGAACACTCAACACGTTTTCTGAAATTTATAACACGTGGTTTTACATTTTTTATTGTTACACTATTTCTACATATCACGAAAGATTTTTTTTATTTGAATTTTCACAATGAACCTTTAAAAAAATTATACACGGCGCCTAACACCAATATGTGCCGACCCGATCTTAGTTTGTGAATATTAAGGAACACGTGGTCAGGTCGAACACGGGAGCAAATACTCAGGGCGCAACTACATGCTTTAGGAGAGGTTGGGATCTTTTCTATAAAGGTTCATTGGTAAAAAGGTAGGGTAAAGCTAATTAAAAGTGGAATTCACTTAATAAGAATATTTACTACAACAAACAGATTACAAAAGCGCCCATAACCTGCCTCACTAGGCATTTCATTTCGAGGTTGTAACTACTAAACCTTGCAATTCACATTCAATACCAATGTTGCTTGCATTATCGTTAGAAAACCTAATTTGTTCCTCTGTTAGATCCTGTATGTTTCTACGAATACAATTTGTTTCCGTAGAGAAGTGTTCCTGCATAGTTTCTATTCTATTACCTAGCTGTTCTTCTGTGCTAGTAATCTGATTTCTAATTATGCTTAGCTCCAGATCAAATTTGTTACTAAGCATTGCACTCACATTATCTATCTTAGCATCTAATTTGCTACTGAGTTCTGCATTCTGATTTTCTATCTTCCTATTAAGATCTGCATTCTGACTTTCTATTTTCCTACTCAAATCTGAATTTTGACTTTCTATCTCATTATTATTTACGTCTTCTAACTTTCTACTGAGTTCTGCATTCTGATTTGATTTGATTTATTGATTCATCCATTAAAACATGTACATGTTATAGGATACGTCAAATTAAAAACTAAGTACAATATTTATAATTAAGGTAGCTAACTAAATATTTAAAAATTTAAAAATTCATCCACGCTGTAGAAGCTATTGGCTCTAAGGAAGTTTAATAACAATTTCTTAAATTGATGTTGTGATTCAATCTTTTTTATAGATTCAGGTAGCTTATTGTAAAGATATGTGAAACTATTTTCATATATCTTTGTTTTGTGTGACTTCACAAATAAATTATTCTTTGCTCTAGTGTTGTGTATATGAATTTCAGAATTTGTTTTGAGTAAACTTAGGCTTGCTTTCATATGTACAAGAGTTTCATATATGTATATACTTGGCAGTGGTAAGATACCTAATTTACTGAAGTATGGCTTACAACTAGTTGTGCTTGAGACATCTGCTATGATTCTAATTATTTTCTTTTGGTATCTGAATACTTTTATACTGTCTTTAGAATTTCCCCCAAAAATTATACCATATGCCAACAAACTGTGTATATATGAAAAGTACACTATTCTCTGAACTGTCAAGCTTGACATGCCTGTAATCGCCCTCATTAAGAAACACATTTTACTAAGCTTTTTCGTCAATGTCTCTATGTGAGTTTCCCAATTTAAATTTTCATCTAGTATTAGTCCCAGAAATTTGATAGTTTGTACGTAATGTATTTGGTCTTGTCCCAGCATTAATTTTTGGATACAATTGACTTCCACTCATTTTATTATAGAAGCTTAGGGCTGCTGTTTTCTCCTTACTCAATATTAACATATTGGCACTAAACCATTTTTGAATATATTTTAGATTATTTTCAATATGTACATCTGCCCCTTCCTTATTCACCCCTTTGATAAAAATATTTGTATCATCTGCAAAAAGTGTAACATTTATATTGGTTCTGTTTTCTACATTATCTGCCAAATCATTAATGTACACTATAAATAAAAGAGGTCTTCTAACTTGCTACTTGCTTACATCTGGTGATTCGCTAACATGTCCCTCACCCCGTGCAAGCACGCAACTGTACACTAAACTGATGGCGATGATCCATCCTTTCTGGCAATTTACGTCCGCTTCGGAGTCTCATATATTGAAGTATTTTAACTTGCAGTTGGTCGTCTTAATTCTCTAACGATGTGTAGATAATAGTTGGAAGTTTCCTTTGACCGTTGTGTAAATAATATTGCTATATTTTTCCATCGTCATGAAACCAGATTGAAGAACATATATCTATCTCAAAATTATTGATTTTACGTAATATCGTTACTCATATATTAATTTTGTGATTGGCCGATGTACTGCTACGTCACCGCATTACGTAATACAATTATTACTACAGCCAATCACAAAATTACACATATATTTGTTTTTAATATGTCATTACATGGCCTACTTAGTCATATCAGAAAACAATATTCATATAAAAAGTTCTAACTAAAACATATCCTTACAATGTCTACCGAAAAGTCCGAACATTGTGATCTCTCTCAAACCGGGAGCGATGGAAGACTCCGGGGCCCTTTCCTTGGGGCAATATCGTTTTAGCCAAAAAAGGAACCAAGATAACTCTAACAAGCTGCCCAGAATTATTGTACATCTGAATTAAAATAATCATTAACAATAAATTCAGGAAGAAGTTTTATGACCACCCGACGACTCAAGGAAAAGGAAAAACGGATTATACTGTTAGAGGATAAGAGCACACTTCCTACACTTCCACGAAGGGAAACGGTGGCAGCGTTCCGGAAAGTTACTGGCTATGACTGCCTTGCGGAACACCTGCACAGAATTGGGATCTTCCCCTCACCGAAGTGTGTTGTATGCAAAAGAGAGAACATCAACTGGGAGCATCTAAGAATCGGCGAAAGACTGCAATATTCTCACGGGATGTCAGATGGAAAATTGTATTAGGAAGTTGATTATGTATCAAGTGTCTGAGCAGATGTGTTAGAGCTTTCAGCGTTGCCACCTCGTTACCCCCAGTTTTTTATATTTCCCTCTCTCTCCCTCTTGTATGTTCGTGGCGCTAGACGTAAGGGAACGCAAACTGAATTCTCCAAAGCTTTATAATAATGCAGTTGTTCAAATCACAATTGCAATATGATATAAGTATATTGTCACAAATGACTGTATTAATTACTCTCTGGTGACTCAAGTAGGTGTGACGTCACTCCCTCCCCTCCTTTATGAATAGATGAATAATCTTTAAGCGATAGACGCTCTCTCTGTAACTGCCAGCAGATGGGGTAGGATGATTTTGTAGGCAGCTCCACTTCTGGACAGGTAAACAGCCATTATGGCCACCTTTGTAAATTTGTTTGTTGTAGTAAATATTCTTATTAAGTGAATTCCACTTTTAATTAGCGTTACCATACCTTTTTACCAATGAACCTTTATAGAAAAGATCCCATCCTCTCGCTAAAGCATGTAGTTCTGCTCCCGAGTGTTCGACCTGACCACGTGTTCCTTAATTATTCACAAAGTAAGAACAGGTCCTCACAATATCACATGCGAGATATTTACAGTTTTGCATCCGATTGATTATTTTATCTTTCGCTGTTATTTTCGCTCTTACTGACTGACATTTTTATTTTGTTTTATTAAGGGTATGTATGACTGAAATTTTCAAATTCTGAACTAATAATGCTAGCTTTTTTCAAATTTACACCATAGGTGTAGTATAATGTAAACATGTTACAACCTAAATTTAAACCATTTTTCTCCAGCAGTTTAGAAATTATGATAAATTTTGTATGTTTTTTGTTACGTCACTAAAAAGTCCCTTGCTACAAAATATTTTGAATTTTGGTGTAATATTTTAACCCTATGTTCATAATACACATACTTTTTGAAATTGCTCTGGGTTTTTCTGTGTCTCCTTTAGTTTAGGTCACAAAATTATTTTTAATTTACAGATATCCTTTTTTTGTCTAAAAAACTGTAAGTTTTGTGTTTGAAAATTAAAAATATATGCTTATATACATTTCACAATAAAACCTAGGGCAATTTCCATTCCTCGTGATATTCTGAACCTGTGTAGGAAATTTCATGAATGTAGTACAAAAACTGCATCGCAAGGAGCATTTTACAGGAAGAAAAATGCTGAAAATATGAACATTGAGAAAACAGCGATTAAAGATTTGATTGCATAACTCACATTAAATTCCACCAGGCTGATAGGTTGGACCCTCAGATTTCTTTTCCTCTCCTCTGTTCCTGCTTTTGTCACCTTTTTCTTCTTAAGATGTTGCTTTTCTTCTGCACAACTTCGCTTCTTGCTTTGCAGGATACGAGTCTGATCTCGCTGCACTGAAGTTTTCCTTGCTGAGTCTACTACACTTTCACCTCTGATATTTTGCTGCAGCTGCAATGACTTAAGACTACCCATGTTAAACTCACTGATGCTTTTAATAACAGCAAGATCCAATTTATGTTTTGATATGAAAACTTCCTTTGGCCACTTATTCCATATGACATGATGCAAAGATTCATTGGCATTCTGTGTTTTTCCTGTTTTGTACCTCTCTAGTAATGTTGTAGAAGCTAGCCTCTGATATACTGGCAAAATTTTAGGAACTATTTTGTCTTCTAAAGCCTTATTTTTCTTTTCTTGAATTCAAAATTTAAGAACGGAAAACAGACAAAGAATGTGGATGTAGGCAAAAGAGGGCGTGACTCTGACAGAGTTTAAAGGCCACCGACATTTAAATAAGCATTTAAAAATGGCGTTCGGAGGCAAATTATGCATTTTTCACATTCGGGAATGTCTAAATTATTTCATAGAATTAAAATAAAAAAAGTCGTTATTTTCACGATTTTCATGACATTTCAGTCATACATACCCTTAACATAAAACCTTTGTAACGCGGGGGAAATATATGAAAACGGGAAGAAAAAAAAATTATTGGTATGATGCAGTTCCCTTTTAGCGTTTCACTATACTTCTTTTTATATGCAATATTTTACTTCTGCACTGTAGGATTTGGTTTTTAACAACCCGATGACAAAGCTTCGTAAAAGTACATGAATGCGGCGACAGCGAATTAAAAATCGCTTCAATAAATACATTCAGATGTTACCTTTGTGAACTAGATCTACGTTACGTAAATGTCGAGAGAAGTGGTGAGTTTACAGTACACAGCCCAGTTTGTTCATTGGTTCTGTACCACACACCAGCCGTTACACCACTGCAGAAATTGAGAAATTGGGATGGCAAGTCTTACCTGACCTGGCGCCATCAGACTTCCATCTGTTCGGGCCACTAAAGGAAGCTCATCGTGGGATTCATTTTGAAGATGAGGAGGCTGTGAAAACGTCCGTGCGTCAATGGCTTAGGAAGCAAGACCGCGTGTTTCACCACACTGGAATACATGCCTTAGTTAAAAGGTGGACCAAAACTGTGGAAAAGGACGGAGATTATATTGAATAGTGACAAATTAATCGTCAATGTTGTAGTTTTCAAGCTATGTAGATTGGATTCAATTTTCTTGGTAATTAAAAGAGGAAAAAAGGAATAGGAGGCATTACTTTTTGACGCACCCTCGTATTTGTCTTTCTCAACCCAAAATTAGTAGTGGTTCAGGTTTATATGGATCGAAGTTATAGCCTAGACATTCTAGATTATAGGAACTGTAGCTTTCCTGACGGCGTGAGTATTCCAAGTTCTCTCGGGCTTTAAGCCAGGTGTAGATGTGATGTCCCTGAAGACGGGACAATGTATGCTTCCGAAACGTTGGTACATAATGTCACCCAAACGTCGGAACTCCATATAGACCCGACTGGCAGCGGCAGCAGGAGACGGAGGCGTTCGGACACACCCACCCATTAATTTAAGTCACTAACTGAAGGGATGATTAGGAGAGGGATTGCGGGCCACTGAGCCGTCTCTTTACCCTCCCCTTAGGTTCTCGAACGTGCGGGTTGTTTCATCTAATCCAGAGACTTCTAGAAGACGGTGATATTCCTATAAAAAGGGCTGCAGTGAGTGAATTCAGTCAGTCAGTGCTTGACGAGCTAGCGAACGGACGAGAAGACTGTGTACGTGCATCGGAACGGTAACGGACGAACTGGTGGATTGTAATTGTGTGCATTACGTAACTCTGTGTAATTGGCAAGTGTTTAACTGTAAGTCGGTGGAAATAATGAACATTTTTGAGTGGTGCAATTGGACTTTTCATTTCACGGACCCACAAAGTCACAATAACCACATCTACACCTGGCTTGAAGCTCGAGAGAACTTGGAATATTCTAGATTATGTTAAATGCTAACTTTTTCGATGCAGAATTTTCTGTACACTTCCGTTTACATTTTTATTGCGAGGGGAAACTAATGTTGTTCGCCCGGAATTGTAGGATAGATAGATAGATAGATAGATAGATAGATAGATAGATAGATAGATAGATAGATAGATAGATAGATGGATGGATGGATGGATGGATGGATGGATGGATGGATGGATGGATGGATGGATGGATGGATGGATGGATGGATGGATGGATGGATGGATGGATGGATGGATGGATGGATGGATGGATGGATGGATGGATGGATGGATGGATGGATGGATGGATGGATGGATGGATGGATGGATGGATGGATGGATGGATGGATGGATGGATGGATGGATGGATGGATGGATGGATGGATGGATGGATGGATGGATGGATGGATGGATGGATGGATGGATGGATGGATGGATGGATGGATGGATGGATGGATGGATGGATGGATGGATGGATGGATGGATGGATGGATGGATGGATGGATGGATGGATGGATGGATGGATGGATGGATGGATGGATGGATGGATGGATGGATGGATGGATGGATGGATGGATGGATGGATGGATGGATGGATGGATGGATGGATGGATGGATGGATGGATGGATGGATGGATGGATGGATGGATGGATGGATGGATGGATGGATGGATGGATGGATGGATGGATGGATGGATGGATGGATGGATGGATGGATGGATGGATGGATGGATGGATGGATGGATGGATGGATGGATGGATGGATGGATGGATGGATGGATGGATGGATGGATGGATGGATGGATGGATGGATGGATGGATGGATGGATGGATGGATGGATGGATGGATGGATGGATGGATGGATGGATGGATGGATGGATGGATGGATGGATGGATGGATGGATGGATGGATGGATGGATGGATGGATGGATGGATGGATGGATGGATGGATGGATGGATGGATGGATGGATGGATGGATGGATGGATGGATGGATGGATGGATGGATGGATGGATGGATGGATGGATGGATGGATGGATGGATGGATGGATGGATGGATGGATGGATGGATGGATGGATGGATGGATGGATGGATGGATGGATGGATGGATGGATGGATGGATGGATGGATGGATGGATGGATGGATGGATGGATGGATGGATGGATGGATGGATGGATGGATGGATGGATGGATGGATGGATGGATGGATGGATGGATGGATGGATGGATGGATGGATGGATGGATGGATGGATGGATGGATGGATGGATGGATGGATGGATGGATGGATGGATGGATGGATGGATGGATGGATGGATGGATGGATGGATGGATGGATGGATGGATGGATGGATGGATGGATGGATGGATGGATGGATGGATGGATGGATGGATGGATGGATGGATGGATGGATGGATGGATGGATGGATGGATGGATGGATGGATGGATGGATGGATGGATGGATGGATGGATGGATGGATGGATGGATGGATGGATGGATGGATGGATGGATGGATGGATGGATGGATGGATGGATGGATGGATGGATGGATGGATGGATGGATGGATGGATGGATGGATGGATGGATGGATGGATGGATGGATGGATGGATGGATGGATGGATGGATGGATGGATGGATGGATGGATGGATGGATGGATGGATGGATGGATGGATGGATGGATGGATGGATGGATGGATGGATGGATGGATGGATGGATGGATGGATGGATGGATGGATGGATGGATGGATGGATGGATGGATGGATGGATGGATGGATGGATGGATGGATGGATGGATGGATGGATGGATGGATGGATGGATGGATGGATGGATGGATGGATGGATGGATGGATGGATGGATGGATGGATGGATGGATGGATGGATGGATGGATGGATGGATGGATGGATGGATGGATGGATGGATGGATGGATGGATGGATGGATGGATGGATGGATGGATGGATGGATGGATGGATGGATGGATGGATGGATGGATGGATGGATGGATGGATGGATGGATGGATGGATGGATGGATGGATGGATGGATGGATGGATGGATGGATGGATGGATGGATGGATGGATGGATGGATGGATGGATGGATGGATGGATGGATGGATGGATGGATGGATGGATGGATGGATGGATGGATGGATGGATGGATGGATGGATGGATGGATGGATGGATGGATGGATGGATGGATGGATGGATGGATGGATGGATGGATGGATGGATGGATGGATGGATGGATGGATGGATGGATGGATGGATGGATGGATGGATGGATGGATGGATGGATGGATGGATGGATGGATGGATGGATGGATGGATGGATGGATGGATGGATGGATGGATGGATGGATGGATGGATGGATGGATGGATGGATGGATGGATGGATGGATGGATGGATGGATGGATGGATGGATGGATGGATGGATGGATGGATGGATGGATGGATGGATGGATGGATGGATGGATGGATGGATGGATGGATGGATGGATGGATGGATGGATGGATGGATGGATGGATGGATGGATGGATGGATGGATGGATGGATGGATGGATGGATGGATGGATGGATGGATGGATGGATGGATGGATGGATGGATGGATGGATGGATGGATGGATGGATGGATGGATGGATGGATGGATGGATGGATGGATGGATGGATGGATGGATGGATGGATGGATGGATGGATGGATGGATGGATGGATGGATGGATGGATGGATGGATGGATGGATGGATGGATGGATGGATGGATGGATGGATGGATGGATGGATGGATGGATGGATGGATGGATGGATGGATGGATGGATGGATGGATGGATGGATGGATGGATGGATGGATGGATGGATGGATGGATGGATGGATGGATGGATGGATGGATGGATGGATGGATGGATGGATGGATGGATGGATGGATGGATGGATGGATGGATGGATGGATGGATTGGCATAATGGACGAATTGGAATGGAAAGGAAATCGGTGGAACGTGCAATTTCAGTACAAAATGTAATAATGAGAACAAAATAACACATTTCTGCACTTGTATGCAGCTGACACTCATATGAATTGCTTTTTTCCCATAGTACCAACACAGATTACGTGGTAACATTGTCCATTTTTCTGGACATATTTGATCATTATTTCACGCTGTCACTCATCTTCCAATATAACTTTACGTTGGAGGACGGGATTTAAAACAAATGCATATATAAAGTAATAAAACAAAAGCTTAAAGGAGCTGTAGGTGGTTCCAGGTTAAGCTGTTTCTCATATCAGTGTTCTCTCAGAAACCATTTGCGTCTGAACGAAGTGGAACATAAAACAGTTGACTGCGTCTCTACTTCTTCCTACGCCCATTAAGCAAATCCCATCATGCTCCGTGATCTCGTGGGACTATTACTCTCATTCTGCTCTTCCGGAGTTCGTATCCACACTTCCGGGAAACTGGTTCGAGTCCTTGGGGAACTCGCTCGTCCGTGGGTCGCAGGATATTTTCGTGCTTCACGCCGAATAAGGGCCGAGCTAAACACGCCTAATCATATTTCGAGATATTGGTAATCGATGTATTCCCTTGCGCACAGAAGGCAAACCCTCCATGCATTTCTCTTCCCTCTTGATCGAATTATGGGGAAATGTAATCAGTGAGGGCAGCTCCTGAATGCGGCAGCATCATCCCCAGAAAGTAAGCGAAGTTTATGAAACGGAGCTTTGCCTTATCGGAGACGTTCACTTCTGTACTTCAATTAAAACGAACTGATGAGAAAACAGGCTTCATGGCAACACCTGCTTAGCATCCATTGGTTCTTCTACATGTGTAGGGGCCCACCTCCGGGATAGTAGCGTGTATGCCTCACGGACAAGGGTCCCGAGTTCGTATCTCAGTCAAGGGAGTTATGTGCATAAGGTTCTTCCTTTATCCTGATGGATAGATGCCAAGTAACTCTAAGCTCTTTGAATCCTGGGTTCGTATGTGAGCATCATTTCATTCTTCGTTCGATATGACTTAACGTTGGAGCTTTTCCTTTATACTGAAAGATGAATGTCTGGTAACTATAAGCTCTATGCACCCTGTACTCATTTGAGCATCATTTATTCCTCGTCCGATATGACTTAACGTTGGAGGTTTTCTCTTATCCTGAAAGATGAATGTCTGGGAACTCTAAGCTCTATATACCCTGTACTCATTTGAACATCATTTCATTCATCGTCCAATATGACGTTTGTTTTCCCTTATCCTCATAGATGAATGTCTGGTAACTCTAAGCTCTATGTACCCTGTACTCATTTGAACATTATTTAATTCATATTCCAATATGACTTGACATTGAAATGTGTGTAGTGTTTAACGCCCGCTTATACTACATACTGCACCGCAGGCGATGACACTGATGATACATGAGATGAAGATGGAGCACCGGTGGAATGAGAGGGCGGGGGAAACCGGAGGTCCCGGAGAAAACCCGCCCCAACGCCGTGTTGTCCTCCACAAATCTCACTTTGCGGTCACCTGGGATAGAACCCGGGCCGCCTTGGTGAGAGCCAAGCGGTCTAACCACTGAGCAACGGCGTGGCCTTGACGTTGGAGGTTTTCTCTTATCCTTAAAGATGAATGTCTGGCAACCCTAAGCTCTGTGGACCCTGTACTCATTTGAAAGTCATTTAATTCATCGTCCGATATGACTTAATGTTGGAGGTTTTCTCTTATCCTGCAAGATGAATGTCTGGTAACTCTAAGCTCTATGTACCCTGTACTCATTTGAACATCATTTCATTCATCG
This sequence comes from Mantis religiosa, assembly GCA_030765055.1. Lineage (NCBI taxonomy): Eukaryota > Metazoa > Arthropoda > Insecta > Mantodea > Mantidae > Mantis > Mantis religiosa. Next base: position 9,805,287 of record CM060958.1, read on the forward strand.
TCCGATATGACTTAACGTTGGAGGTTTTACCTTATCCTTAAGGATGAATGACTGGTAACTATAAGATCTATGGACCCTGGGTTCATCTGAGCGTCATTTCGTTCAACATCCGATATAACTTAACGTTGGAGAATGCAAATAAATTGATGTTCTGCAGGTGGATGTAGCAGATTTTACTTTCTGTTGAAACGTAACTTGCTCCATCCAGAAATACATGATTTGATTCCCCGCGATAAAGATATAAATGTTCAGATGTGATTTTTTTTACAAACAGCATAACTAGTACAAAATGTAGATTAACGATTGCATTTGCTAGCACTGTTCAAAGAAATCTTAATTTACAAAAAAGCTTGAAACACAAAGTAGTTGCATGCCTTTATCACAGGCTTGTGTTCTTAATCCAACTGTAAGTCAAATTCGACGTTGAATAAAATGGATAAAATGATGTTCAGTTGAGCCGAAGGGTGCATAGAGCTTAGAGTTAAAAGACATTCATCATTTAGCATGTGGGAATATACGGGAAAATACCTTATCCAATTAACTAACCCGAGATTCGAACACGGGACCTCTTGAACATGACGCAAAAGCGCTCTCAACCACGCTTTAGAGGGTGGTTTGCCATTCCTTGAAATGCAATCAGAGGTAGAAATTAAAAAACATGACTGGACTGATCCCTCGATTGTTTTACATGCAAATTTGTTGGTCAATATAAAATAGATCTGCAACGCCCCCTCTATTGCCTTGCATTAATTAACTAACTTTTCCAATTTTTGTTTGAACGGAAATTTTAATGGATTGCGAGCAGGGCGAAGAGGGTTGTAAATTATTTTGCCTCTCTGCAGCTGTTGAACTAATTATAAAAGTTAGAAGTGTGTTTTGTGCTGGTATCACGAGGAATCTGTGGGATGTAGAGATTGCAATTGATTCCTCGGAGATTCCTTCACTGCTCTCGCTTCAACTTTGTCAAGTTCAGGACAACTTTTGACTCAAAATGGGATAGCTGGAAATGTCAGTCACAGTCGACGACACGTGACGTCGTCCCCTTTGATTTGGAGTTGAGGAAGCAAACCTTCCATGATGTCACGTTTTGGACGGTGCAGTGATTACTATCCAACTGATTTTGACTTTGCGACATTTGAAGTGGAATTACGAAACCAGTACATCAAAGTTCTGCTGTAGAGCTTATCCCAGGCAACACTTCCAAGAGAACTATTTGCAATTTCACTTTCTATATCATGCATAAGTACCTAGGTAGAACAGCTGTTGCATTCCATCCAAATGTCCGCATCTGTGGTGTAGCGTTAGCGTATCTGCCGGAGGTTCCAGTGCCCCGAGTTCGAATCTCGGTCAGGCTGAGTTATCTGGATAAGATTTGTCCCGGGTTTTCCGTTATCCTGAAAGGCGAATGTCGGGTAACTCTAAGTTCTATGTACCTCTACTCATTTGAACATCATTTCATTCATCGTCCGATATGACTTAACGTTGGAGGTTTTCCCTTATCCTGAAAGATGAATGTCTGGTAACTCTAAGCTCTATGTACCCTGTACTCATTTGAACATCATTTCATTCATCATCCGATATTAACGTTGGAGGTTTTCTCTTATCCTGAAAGATGAATGTCTGGTAACTCTAAGCTCTATGTACCCTGTACTCATTTGAACATCATTTCATTCATCATCCGATATTAACGTTGGAGGTTTCCTCTTATCCTGAATGATGAATGTCTGGTAACTCTAAGCTATATGTACCCTGTACTCATTTGAACATCATTTCATTCATTGTCCTATATGCCTTAACGTTGGAGGTTTTCCTTATCCTGAAAGATTAATGTCTGATAACTCTAAGCTCTATGTACCCTGTACTCATTTGAACATCATTTCATTCATTGTCCGATATGACTTAACGTTGGAGGTTTTCTCTTATCCTGAAAGATAAATGTCTGGTAACTCTAAGCTCTATGTACCCTGTACTCATTTGGACATCATTTCATTCATCAGCCGATATGACCTAACGATGGAGGATTTTCCTTATCACACTTTCCTATGATAACAAACTTTCCTGTGTCTTCTTAAACTACATTAGTTTCCGGCATTCTCTGTACATGGCCAATCTACCTTATTCTTCCTTGTTTAATTTTTACTACTATATTTGTTTGTCCAAATAGCCACTGTGACTCCAAGCTATTCCTCATTCTCCATCCAATCATCCAAGTTCCTTACCACTCCAAATATATTTCTAAAAATCTTCCTTTCCCACCGAAATAACCACTGTTCTTCTCTGATTGTCAACACCCAGCTTTCTGAACCATACATTAATATTGGTCTCAGTACAGTTGTATATATTTTAGGTTTAATATTCCTACTAACGTTCGTTGATTTAAACACATTCTGCGAGGCATGAAAATATGTTACCACTTGCTACCCTTTCTTCAGTTTTCACTGATGATAATATCTACTAATATTATTAATCCCAGGTATTTAGCGTTTCAACTCTTTGATATTAATTCTCGTGTAATTCTCTTCTTCTTACACCCTATCGTCTCTTATCTTCAAGTTTAATAGTATACTACTTAGTATTTAGTACTATTAAAATTATTATTCTTTCTAGCCTCCAATTCTTACACTAATTTTAAATTTGTCTTAAGTAACTTATTAATTATTTTAATACTATTTCTGTTGCTTTAATTAGAACCGTAAGTACTTTAAATTGTTTAATCCATCAACTAACCTATTAAACAAGGTTTATAATATAGTTGAATTCTTTGTTTAGGCAAAGTGTGTCTTCCAAATTGTATGTTGTTAGGGCAATTTTATTACACAATACGAGTATATACGAGGGTGTTCTGAAAAGTTTCCGACCTCAGCATGAAGATGGCAGCAAGCTAGTCAATTTAATGTTCATTTGTTTACAGTTACTCACCAAAGTTTCAGTCATTTTGGACGCTCAGTTGTTATGCAACAGTCGTTTGAGTGAGTTGATGTGAGTGTTTTTATGAAAATGGACAAAACCAAGTATCGAGCTGTCATTGAATATCTGTTTTTGAAAGGCAATACGCCTACGCAAATCAAAGATGAGATGGATTCTGTGTATGGGGACTCTGCACCATCATTTACCATAGTGAAATTTTGGTAGCTGAATTTAAACGTGGCCGACGAAACGTCACCATAGTTCACCGAATGGTGCTAGGCGACCGCCGAATTAAAGTGAGAGAGATAGCAGAGGCTATGAACATGTCAAAAGAACGTGTTTGTCACATATTAAATCAACATTAAGACAGGAGAAAGCTGTGCGCGCGTTGGGTGCCGCGTTTGCTCACGTTGCTCTGTTGAGGCAGTTTAGGCGCAATAAATCCGAGTTTTGGCGCCGCTTTGTTACTGTAGATGAAACTTGCATACATCATTATACGCCTGAAACAAAAATACAGCCCAAACAGTGGACTAAAAAGGGAGAACCGGCTAAAAAAATGTATTTTTTCGCATGGGAAAGTGATGGCGACTGTTTTTTGGGACAGTTATGGCGTTATTTGAATCGATTATCTTCAAAAAGGAAAAACCATTTTAGGAGTATACTACACATCATTACTTGACAAGCTGAAGGCAGATCTTGCGGAAAAACGGCCACATTTGCAGAAAAAGAAAGTACTGTTTCACCAAGAGAACGCAACGTCTTATACCTCAGCGGTTGCAATGGCGAAAATCCACGAATTGCATTTTGAACTGTTTGACTCATCAGATCTAGCCCCAAGCGACTTCTTTTTGTTCCCTCATCTGAAAATTGCGCTAGGAGAACAGAGATTATCGTCAAATGAAGAGGCAGTCAGCTTCGCGAACAATTATTTTGTAGAGAAAAACGCCGAGTACTATTTGGACGTGTTACAGAGATGGGAACATCGCTGTCTTGTATCTCTGTTAGGTCGGAAACTTTTCAAAGCACTTATATATGCTGTTCCGATGTTTTTGTGGTCAGACTGTACTATATTCCCGCTTTTTCTGACCTCCCTAAACTTCTATCTGGTTTGCTATTTTTCATTTTTCATGAAGCTTAGTGGCAGAAAGTACATTTTCTAAGTAATGGGTGGTGAAGTTTTACCCAAATCTTGGTAATCCGCTGCAGTGGTGCAGCATTATATATTCTCAAACACTCCTCTTGGTGTTAAATTTATGAGCATGTGGCGCTTCGTGACTATTTCTAGAAGCTTGACAATTATTTATGGTCTCTCAGGGGATTGAAGTTTTGAGCGTTTGGAATTGCTTAATGAGGGTACGTGCATTGCAAATTACAAGGCAGATCCTTGTGGGAGTTACTTGTCAACCCAGCATCATCATTTCATCCTTGTAACCCAACACTACACAGCTCAGCATGAGATTACCTCTATCTATTTGTGGCAAACACTGAAGGATCTTCTTTGAGGCCTTCACCATCAAAATGAAAATGAGAAATTTCCACCAGAAAAAGGCATTGTTTTAATAGTGTATCCTAGAAGAATGGTAAAAGTTATGAATATAATACGTTTTATGATATAAATAGCACGTAATGAAATGCTGTTGAAAAAGAGAAACAAATTAAGGAAGGATGATTTGAGGAAGAATATAGAGTAAATAAAAGCTTGTGAAGCAAGTATTAATAAATTGGAAACAGTTAGGAGATGACATCTCTGAACATTATTGTTACTTTGTGGGTTCGTAGAATTAAAAGTTCAATTTGCAGAAAATAAAAACCGTTCTTTATTTTCTTAGGAAAACACTTCAATTCTCACGTAACAACTTTACGTCATATACATAGTCTAGAACGTTCTGGTCAGCTCTTAACACTCGTGTTACACAACTACTGACTCTCTTTCAACTCGTCACGTCCTTAAATACCTCATTCATAATTCGATGGATTTTCAGAACAATAAAGAACCGAAATAATCCAGATGCTACCAGAAAATTCCGTTTATCTCAGTTTGTTTGTTTCGGTAAGTCTTTTGTCACATCTAGCTCCTTTTGCCGGCCTTTTGTGTGCACTAGCCGCGCTATTGTTAACTTCTTATGCAAGAAATGCAGGGGTACCCCAAGGCAGTGTTCTGGGGCCCTTGTTATTCCTTGCGTTCATTAATACTCTTCCAGCCTATAGAGGCTGCAACTTGTATTTGTTTGCAGACGATACAGCTCTGACGGCCACTTCCAAACATCACATGAAGCGGTGAAGCGGGCACAGACATATGCTGATATGCTGTCCGCATGGTTCATTACCTGGCGCCTAAACGTTAACGCCACCAAGTCACAGGCTATAACATTTACCAGAAGGAATCTACAAGATGTGCCTAATCTCCGGCTAGCAGGAGAACAAGTGCCATGGTCCAACACAGCGACCTATCTAGGGGTCACCTTAGATATGAAGTTAACATGGAAGCCCCACATCACAGCACTGGTAAACAAAGCTAGCCGAAAGATGGCAATGACGTACGCACTGTACAATAGAAAATCAACAATGGCGTTGAGGAACAAGATCCTCCTATACAAGCAGGTTCTGAGTCCTGCACTAACATATGCCTGCCAAGTCTGGGGTATTGCCGCTAAATCACACCTGTACAAATTACAAGTGTTACAAAACCGCTATCTCCGTACCGCAACTCATGCCCACTGGTACATTCCCAACGATAACATCCATTCTGATCTTAAATTTCCTAAATTGACAGACCATATCCTGCAACTTTCCCGCAGCTTTTACGCTAAGCTTCCTGACAGCTTCAACGATCTAATCCGCGGCCTCGGGGAATATGACCTCGACCCCGGAGAAACGTATAAAAGACCCAGACTTGTGTTAGGACCGCCATAACCACGAAATTAACAATACCAAAACACAAAGAAAAACACGTTCACTGAACTACACAAACAATCCCAAAAAACTACACCACCATCTGACCACCATCCATTAATTGAATCCCCATCTCTATGCCAGTAAGGGATCCAATCCCGGAATGGCAACATTCGAAGGATCCTCCTTCGCGGAGGAGGACCCCCTTCAACGACCTCTATGTTGCTGCTCCTTATTACCGTGAAAAGTTATCCGCCGTCTTTTATCTTTTTGCGCCGAAACTGTTTATGCCTGCTACCGCGACATTATTGTTTGGAAAAGTAAGAAATACGATAAAAAATTGATAAAATTTATTTAACTTTCTCATTCCATTCCTTAACAAACGATACTTAAAACATTCTTCTCTGCACTTCATGATCATCGAGCTTAACTTTTATAGAAATGCGTTCGGGAGGTACGGGTTCGATTCCTGTGGCCGGCTTACCTGTCCCATCGGTTTTTACGTGGGTTTTTCTGGGTCGCCAGGTGAATGCTTGGTGGGTTAGTTACATGCCCCGAATTTCCTAACTCTCCATTTCATCTCCATTATCATTTCACATCATGTTTCATGTGGTGGTCTGTTTCAGGGTAGAAGTGTCGGCGGGAGTCTTGGCGGTGCATGGCAGGATGATATGATACTGGTAAACACTTCCTCCTCCGGTAGTACGGTCTCCGGTCTCGGAACCCCTTCTGGAGGGCCCTTTACGAACTACAGTGGGGTGCGCTTGAACATCGAGGTCTACCAGAAGGTCCAAAGACTCCAGCCTCTTACAACCCGGGAACAATAGAAACTCCGGGGGTCTTTCCAACGGGCAATACCTTAATACCTTGAGTCAAAAAAGCTCCGCCCCCCATGGACAACAACGTCAAGACGGGTGGAACTGGATACACCACTTACGCGCGTAAACCCCGCAGGGAAGGCTACCGAGTAACCTCGATGGGGCCACCTCCGTGCGGCCGAAGCCTTACCGGAGGTACCCGTTTCACCCGCAGGTGTCGGGAACGCACTGCCTACTCGAGTCCAACCCAATCCGAACAACTGCTATTCAGGGAGGGGCTTGAATGTTCGGCGCGATGTTCCTCTGGTATCGTCAGAGGTAAAGTCTGTTTAGTTAACGCCTGTTCACATCGGCCGCTGCCTTTGACGAACCCTTATAATCGTTTTACAACACTGACCCTCATTCTTCCAGATCTTTCTGCAAGGTTGCCATCTTTCTCCATACGTCATGGGTATGGTAGGAGGTTTCGTCTAAATGAATTATCTTATGTCCATTACTGCAAAACTTCCTTAGTTTTGACACACACACACACACACACACACACACACACACACACACACACACACACACACATATATATATATATATATATATATATATATATATATATATTTCTTACTGTATTTCTGTGAATACCCAGAATTTATCATCAGGTTCATTGCACGACCCCTTACCAAGATTATTTGTCAGCACATATTTATATGTGTTCAAAACAAGCGCTTGAATTTGCTTAGAAACAGTTCCCGTTATAACTTTGTTTTTTGAGGCTTCTCCAGTAACATAACTCGGCCCAGTTATTCACACTATTGTCATCACTTTGATTATTTTCACGTGACTGTAAGTTATCTACTACTTCATTTGCATTTACCACTGCATTTCCCTCCCACGGTCTCCACATCGTGACACACAACGAATTTCTGCACGTAATGAAACAGATCAACTGGAAGTTGGAACTTTGGCAACGGAGACTCCATGTGGAGTAGACATGCGACTGTCACTTCGAGAAAATCAGGTTTGCTATTGGTCCTCAACGACAGTGCTCCATTTCTGAAGTGTGGAGATAGAAGGAGGCCCGGGTCCTTCGTCCTTGGGGTCCAGGACTAATGGGAGTAGAACCTCTGGCATTAACATTCACATCAAGTGATTGTTGCGGCCGGAAGAAGTCATTGTTTAAGGAACACGTGACCTGACAAACGGATATTCCTCACAGGGTAAGACGGGTGTTCTTTGTAACGCAAAACGCATTTTTCCCTTGGTGTAGACATGTTTGTAATGACTTCGTAATATTTATTTTTACGATTTCCTAAGCATTTATTTTTGTAGGTTTAGGTTGCTACAATGAGTAGTAATCCGAGTAATTTTTTGAATCGCGCTAACAAAGCCAGACCCATAGGATCGTGTATATACGGATACACAAAGAAATACAAGGGACGTCCAGAAAGTAAGTTCTGTTTCAATTTATCTCCGCTGCAGTGCTGCGATCGCAGTTCCACACATGCGTGGTAGACGCCTGTATCAAGGAGAAGAAACGTGAGCCATTGTTAGATCTCTGTCAGCCACGTTCGTTTTGTTGTGCTTGTTTACAATGTCAGTGTTGATTGAAAATCCCGCCGCTTGTGAAATGAGATCTGTGATTCGTTTTCTGAATGCTAGGATTGCGCCGCGTAATACAGAATAAGCGCCGAGGAATGCTGTCAAAAGGTGTTGCACGACCACACACTGCAAATGCGACAAAAACATCCTATAGGGGTTTGGCTGGGACGTGTACAGCCCTGAACTCACTCCTAACAACTCTCATCTGTTTTTGCATCCCAAATCTTTCCTTGGCGGTCAACACTTCAACAATGACGAAGAGCAGAAAGAATATGTTTCCAACTGGTTGAAGACACAGGCGGCAAACTTCTATAAAGAAGGTATACAAAAACTTGTACCTCGCTATGACAAATGCCTGCAAAATTTTCGCAGTTATGTGGAAAAGTAGTTTAAGAGTTGTAGAATTTTGTGCAATAAATAATATTTTCGTATCTATACACAATTTAATTTTATTACCAAACAGAACGTACCTCGTATACAATTCTTTCTTATCTACCAGAGAGGTCAAAATTAGTTATTTTATTGTCATTCATGAGAGTAGGGTATTGCGCCTCATATTTGGCCCTAAGAAGGAACAAAATGAATCGAGAAAAATATATAATTTTGAATTGTATAAATTGTTTGATGAGCCAGATATTGTGACAGCTATTAAGACCAAGAGACTGCAATGCGCTGGGCATGTTCTCCGTGCAGAAGATCGGACAGTTAAGAAACATTTTAATGCAACCCCGGACGGCACAAGAAAAGCAGGCAGATCCAAGCTGAGATGGGAGGAGGATGTGAGAATGGATATAAAAATCCTGGAAATAAGGGATTGGAGAAGCACGGCTTTGGTAAGGGAAGAATGGCTGTCATGCCAGTGATGATGATGATGATGATTGTCATTCATGCACCCTACCGAGTATACTGATGCAATGACTGATAACAAGGGAATTATTTCTTTCTACAACTCGACAAAATCTGGAGTTGACACCCTTCACATGAAATGCAGTAATTACTATGTAAGCAGAAGGACGAGAAGATGACCTCTTGCCATATTCTACAATTTGATTGTAGTAAGTTCCAATAACGTTTATGTCCTGTACTTTTTTCGAGTGGAGGAAAAATGCCTTTATGCACTAACCCTGGTATTGGAGTGTGGGACTCCTCTGGGGGTTCGAACCGCCAGCCCTACCCACTAGAAAGCCTCCACCGGTGAGTATTCGGGAGAGGATGTGCAGCAGTACCTCTATTGCAGCTGGTGAGGATATAATGGCCAGGCGAGAATAAGGCGCCAGGACATGAGTATGACCAAGGTCCTCCTCGTGCCCTTTGAATTTCAGGTGTGGGAATGTCAGGAAATTCGCTGCCTCCAGCCGAGACTGGGTCCTAAGAAATATTAAGTCCATGGCTGTCCTGAAACAAAGAACGAAGTCAGTACTTGTACTTATGGTGCTCAGTGCCATACAGCTCCAAGCCCTACGTCATATTTACGAGGGCTGTTTAATAAAGAATGCCCACACTTTTTTTTTTTTTTTTTTTTTTTTTTTTTTTTTTTTTTTTACTACGTACCTTTATTCATCGTCATAATTTTGATAGTCCTTCTCAAAATAGTCTCCCCTGAATGCGATGCACTTGTCCCAGCGTTTCTGCCAGTCTTTAAAGACATGCTGGAAACCATTATTTGAGAATTCCTTCAAAATCGCCTCCGCAGCCTTCACCACGGCTTCTGATGATGGATAATGCCTCCCACGAAGGCGTTTCTTCAAGTTAGGGAATAGAAAAACGTCACATGGGGCTAAATCCGGACTATAGGGAAGGTTAGGGATGTACTTCCCGTTGATTTTTGCAAGATATTTAGCAACAACATTGGCAATATGTGGCCGCGCATTATCGTGGTGCAGCATCCAGCCCGCTTAATGGAAATTCGGTCTATTGCGCCTGATATGGACTTGTAATGTTTTCAGGACATCCCTGTAGTATTGTCCAGTTACTGATGTGTGTGCAGGTACAACATGCTGATAAAACATTCCATGAGTATCAAAGAATGAGGTGGCCATAACTTTCCCAGCAGAGGCCTTCACTTTTGCTTTATAGGGATTGTTGGTGATGAAGGAGATTTCAACAATGAGCTTTGCTGTTTGATCTCAGGATCAAAATGATGTAGCCAAGTTTCATCAGCAGTGATTACGTTTGAAAGAAACTACGGATCTTCCTCTAACATCAACTTTAACTGTATGTTACCTGCATTGCAGTGGTAGGTGATACTGAACATGTGTGAACTTGCCTGGTTCTCACAGGCGGGAACCAGGAGTATCAACAATGAAACTACTACGGCGTGTTTGTTTCACATTAAGCTATTAGAATGTAATAAGATTGAATTGTAGTGAGAAAAATTATGACCGTAATAAAATTATGATCATTCTTTATTGAACAGCCGTTGTAGTAAGTAGTGTATTAAATAGCAAATGTAATGTCTACGCTTGCATTGCAAGCTCTCAGTCCTATAATACTTAGGATTGTAGAACAATCCCTGTCCTACTTTCTATAAATAGTGTCAGTAATTGGTATTTAAGGTATGCTCATTGGTCTTGTAACATTTTCTTGTTTAATTTGTACGTTTAGGGGGACCCTACCCTAGGACTAGACTAGACAACAGGGACTTCATGGGCCACTTGTCAGGTCGATAGAGAACCCTAGCCATGGCTGGATTTTAAGGTGGTACTAACGTGTTTAGGAGGTCTTGGATATCAATCTCTCATTCCCTCAGGTCAAGTGTTCTGTCGAAAAGTGACAGTGGTCTTCTAAGTGTGTCGTGTTGTATGTGTCAAGATCTCGTATGAGTGGGTTTGGGTTTTTACCCTTCTTGTCGTTAAGGTTGAAGCTTAGTAATTTAATAAATTGTTCGATTGTGTGTATTTTTAATTCTTCATGTAGCTGAAACGCTGGAGCAACCGGGGGCAGCTTCGCAATTATTCTTGGAATTCTGTTTTGTAGTGTCTGAAGTCTGTTTATGTGTGTTTTGGCAGCGAATCCCCAGACGGGGGCTGTGTATGTAATAATTGTTCTAATTAATGTTTTATAGAGTGTAAGACCCATGTTAAGTTTCAATTGACTATTCAAGTTGATCATTGGGTAGAGTCTATTCAATTGTCCCTTTGCTTTTGCTCTGGCAGTATTAATATGTTTTTTCCATGTCAGACCTTGTTCCATTGTGACATCTAAGTAGGTGACGGTCTGTCCATTGGATACTTTCGCCACAGTATGACAGAGGTGGCTGCGCATGTATAGGGTATCTATGTTGTATTCTCTTCGTCAACATTATGGATTGACATTTATGTACATTTCCTGTACACACATTCTGAAAAAGCCATAAAAGTGAGCAGATTTGATTTCATACATGCCCTTGGAATACCTTTACGAAAACTCATTTACAACAAAGAATGAAGGTGGAAAATCAACCTGATGGCTTGAAAATTGTATGATAGAAGCTTTGAATGAAATTTATACTATCACTTTCACCGATATTGACGTCATATGACGTCCAAGTTAGAATGCCCCAAACCGATATGGACGTGTATAGACGTCTTGCGCATACATGTATTTAATGCTCATTGAACGCCAATTATTTTAATCTTCCTATTTTACAATAAATTTAAATTAGTTCTATAAGGGATGTAAACATACCCTTAAAGGTTTCTTTTTGAACTGTACACCTCAAAAACTGGATAAACACCCAAGAGAACATCTGCAGATTCACACCAAATAATATTGGTTTCCTTGCGAAGTTTTTTTCGCAACACACTAGACATTTTCGAAATGGTTGCGAATTTTTTGGTTGTGGGTGGTATCCTTTTAGGAAAGTGTTTTCTCTCAACTATGAGGCCTGATTCTTAGTCCCCAGTTTAATGAGGCCTCTGAGTATTATAAGTACTCAATTAGGTTACGAGCTCTTTATACGCGCAAGTACAGGTAGATGAATGTCTTGCATGAATTTACAGCTCTGAAAATTACTAAACAATTGTGTATGGTTACATCCAGTGGTAAAAAGATACTTTACCATTTAACTGATTTTCGTAAAGAGGGATAGCTAGTAATAGCTGATCCGCATCACCCATATTTGACCCGCCATTAGCTAACAGGCCATCTGTAGACCAGCACACGTCACTGCTACGTATGTCCTAAAGATCTCCTTCATAATCGTACAACAAATCTTCCAGATTTTCTACAGTAGTATCAGAAGCCTGTATACATCATACGCAAGGTAATTTATTTGCTACATTACGAAGATAAGCCATGGATAACATTGAAATTTAACTATTTCAAATGTGCCATTCATTTAGCTCTTGATAGCTATAAGAAATCACTCTGAACACAGAGAGAGAGTATAAATAACTAAAATACTGAGCAAAAACAGCTGCATAAGGTTACATACATTGGTTCGTATACACACAAAACAAAATGATTCAAATATTAGGCGCGTTCGGCGCAAAGAATGACTTTTGCTACAGTGAAACAAAGTAGTGAAATTTCAACGATTTATTAATGAAGTCTCTACTTTATTGTTACTGCAGATGTATACTGCCTTTAATGAGTTTTAAACCAGTTTTTGTTTCGTTTAAATAACTTAATAAATACGGAAGATATGGAATTGTATTTATGATGCATTTTTACAGCATTTGACAATTTAAATGTCTTGTTCTGTTTATTGGGTATCCGTTTCCGGCCCCTGAAGGGTTTAAATGGTCCTCTGCGAAGCGACTACACAACTAACAATTCGAAGAATCAGAACTCCAGAAGAAGGATCAGCACAAGGGGAAATAAGGAGTGATAAGCTACCAAAAAGAAAGAACTGTCGTTATTGCATTTATCAGAAGAGCAGAATGACAAATTACCATCTCATAAACGGATGTGCCATATATAAGTATAAAAAATGTGTCCATCTTTGAGATGGATGTTCCTCATAAAGATGTAAAAAATATGTTCCTTTCTAGGGGTTAATATATCAAGTATCATATTTATCTAAGGGGTTGCTGAGAAGTCTAGGAAATATTTTATATAATAATGATTTAAGAAATGACATGGCGAGAAAAAATGCAAGAAGTTTTGATAATGTAGAGATAAATAATTGTTATTAATTTAACTGAAAAACAGTCGCTGAAGTTTCATGTTAAGATGAAATGAACATCGGGAAAGAAAAATGTCATAGACAAAGCTAATGAGGAAGAAAGAGAGGATATATAATGGGCAAAAACAGGTGTGTAGTAGTCAAAAGTTGAAAGAGGGGGGAGTGCCCGTTACGTAAAGGAAAAGAAGACTTAGAACATAACACTGAATTGTAAAGAAACTGAAAACTGGGGAAATTAATTCATTAATTTAAGTTTGAAAGGGACAAAGGAAGAACATTCCTTCGTAATGAAGAGCAGGGGATGTGAGACATTTATTTAGAATTAAAAAGAAGTGTAAATGAGCAGTGGAGAGAAAAAAAGAAAATAGTTACAAATAATACAGGGTGTATATAAATGAATGTCGGGGTTTTAACTCATTATAATATTTATTATATTAAACTTACACTTATAAAGGATATGTCAAATGAAAAAGCTACTAAAACAGTTTTGTTTTTTGGCGTCAGTGCACATGTACGTGCAATGTTTCTGCCACAATCCGCTAGACAGCGGTAGTAGCAAAGATGGCGACTAGTAAACAGAAAGCGATTTGTGTTTTGCAGTTTGCAAATACCGAATCTGTAGTTACTGTACAACATGCGTTCCACATTAAGTTCGGTTGTGATCCTCCTAGTGTTAAGATACCGGCTGACTTTGTAAAGGGAAGAGCAGGGGACCACCAAGAGTAAGTGAAGAGACTGTTGAGCGAGTGAGAGAGTCGTTCATTCGTAGCCCGGAAGACTAGTCGTGGACTACAAGTTCCTGTGTCGACTGTTTGGAAGGTTGTAAGAACTTCTAGGTATTAAAGCAGCTGTGGAGTGGATAGAACAACAGAAAACCGGTAGCACAACTTTCGCCATACATGTTGACTCAATGGCCGCTCTCCTCGCCATTGCACACAGAAGAACAACCCACCCCTTGGCCGTTCAGCTCAGAGAAAAGATCATCACCCTAAACAAGGCATACAACGTCACTCTTCACTGGGTCAAAGGTCATGCAGGTCTACGGGGGAATGAAAGAGCTGATTACCTCGCTAGGATTGCTGCCAGTCACAAGACCACCTTAGACTACAAATCAATTCCCATAACTCGGGGCAAGAGCTGCTAACCGAATACTATACTACAGTTTGGAACTCCATATACACCAGATCCAACAATGCCTTTCATACCAAACTTTTCATTCCCAACATACAACACCGTCTGTCCTTATCTCTATGGCCCAATCACATAACCACACAATTCCTCACTAATCACGGCCGTTTCCAGGCCTACCTACATAGAATGAAAATAAGAGCCTCGCCATCCTGTAACTGCACTGAAAAACACCCACAGACGGCTCTGCATTTGATGACAGAGTGCAGTAATTTCTCAAAAGATCGACCAGACGTTTTATGTTCGGCCCCTCTACTCGTGGTTCTGAAGATTCACTTCAACACAGTTCAAGTATCAGGATTCATCAAGAGCATCTACCGCACACTTGAATAAATCTGTATAGTACTGTGTAAATAACTACTGTAAATAATCCCGTGATATACCTTTAGGTGAAACACGGGCTGTAAAATATTGTTTAAATAAAAAAAAAAAGGTTGTAAGAAGACGCTTACGGCTGCGTCCTTACCGTTTACAGTTATTACAGTCTCTAAAGCCGACAGACCACGGATTACGTGCCAACTTCGCAAACGACATGTTGTTTCACGAGGATGACGATTTTATGGATCGTGTTGTCATCAGTGATGAATCGACCTTTCACCTTAGTGGACATGTTAACACTCATAATGTGTGCATCTGTGGCTCAGAAAATCCTCACGAGATGGTAAAAATGCAATGAGATTCCCCTAAAGTGAATGTTTTTGTGCCGTATCCTGGCGAAGAGTTTATGGGCCTTTCTTTTTTGGTGAATCTCCTGAAACTGGCACTTCTTACCATGATACACTAGAGCAATGACTCTTCACTCAGTTTGAAGAACATTAGCCAGAGAACTTCATTTTCCAGCAAGATGGTGCGCCACCTCACTGTCATAACGAAGTAGGCGATTGGTTGAACGTCACTGTACCCGAACGCTGGATAGGCCAGAAGGGTCCCAATGACAGGGCTTGCTCTGCATGGCCTCCACGTTCTCCCCTTCCCCCCAGGGGCCTACTTCGGTAGGTACGGGTTTGGCGCACCCGGGGTCCCGAGTCAACAGTCTCCCTCGTGTGGGCTCCTCTTCGTGGTTGAGGGAGACGGTCAACAGGCCCACCCACGTATCGGCCGTGCGTAGAGATCCGTGGAGAAGGTTTTTAGATTCTTGTCTAGTTTAGAGTTTAGGATTTAGTGAAAGAAATTTTTAATAGGTTTTGATTGATGTTTTTTATGTCCGTGTATTTTAATAGGTTTTGTTATACTTGTATAGTTTTTAGAAAGTTTTATATCTGGCTTTTGCCATGACTAGTTTTTTAAAGGGCGCTGATGACCGCCGTAGTTAAGCGCCCTTATATATATCATAATCATCATCATCATCATCATCATCATCATCATCATCATCATCATCATCATCATCATCATCATCATCATCATCATCATCATCCACGTTCTCCTAACGTAACGCCATGTAACTTTTACCTTTGGGTCTTCATCAAGGGTCGTGTGTACGTGTCTCCGCTACCAGCTGACCTCCCTGAATTAAGAAACCGGATTGAAGCAGCTGTTGCTACAATTACTGAATACACACTTATCAACGTTTGGGAAGAACTCGGCTATAGACTTGATGTGTGCCGTGTGACAAAGGGTAGTCACATTGAACATTTATAAGGTTCTTGGTAAAATTGTTTGAGTTGCTTTTTCATTTGACGTATCATTTATAACTGTAAGTTGAATCTAATAAATATTATAAAGAGTTAAAACCCCGAAATTCATTTATCTACGATCGCGTGGCTTGTTTACACAAAAGGAACTGATAGGCGGGCAGTGTGAAAACCAAGAACCAGCAGACAAAGGTAACAGTCGGATTGTGTATCACTGAGACAAGACTTATCGACACAGATAAGTGACGTAACTGGAACATTCTAGTGATACTCTATTGACAGAGAAAAGTTATTTTTCTTTATTGTTCCGGAAATATCTCGAACTTAGAGATGAGGTATTTAAGGGGGAACACACGAGAAAATGTTCAAAAAATCTATTTTTTTATTGTTTTGTAAAATAGTATATAGTATTAGCTATCAAACACCAAAATATTATGACTGTACGTGGTCTGTATGTACCTTTAAAAAATTAAATGCCCTAGTGTTGCATAGTAGCATAGTAGCAACACATAGTCTTCCTTCAGCTGTCTTGGAATCTATAAAGCCCATCTACCAATTCTTAGCACACCCAGACTTGCTAAAACAAATGACTCTATGGAGAGACACAAAACCCAAATGAAAGTCTCAACAGTTTGATATGGAAAAGGTGTCCCAAAACATCATTTGTGTCTTCCATAGTGGTGAAAATTGCTACATTTGATGCTGCAATAGTGTTTAATGATGGGAATGTTGGCAGAAAGAAAGTTATGCATCAGTTAGGGTATCAATCTGGTGTGTTTATGGAAATAATTTTGCAGAGTATCGACAACATTCGCATCGCTGGTGCAGAAAGAGCTATGAAATTAATGCAGAAAGAAGCAAGACAGAAGAGGAATTTAAAAAGAAAGGCTGAAGGAGACCAGAATGAGGATACAGACTATGGATGTGGGAAGTTCTGACTTAAAATTAAAAGGCAAACTGAATAATACTTGTTGTATTTTTAATAACCTTTCCCCGTAACTTGCATTTTTCTACAACTTCAACCCCTTTTTCTCTCAAACTACTTCATCTACAGTGATGCAATTTAGCACAGTGCTTTCTTATGCCACAAGGAACATTTTGTTGGTTCTAGAATTTAAGGTTAAGCTCCAAATGGAATTGATGATACAAAATATATGAAATTATTTTAATTTTTAAAGGATGCATATGATTAACATTTTTTTAAAAATTCTATACAGCTTCAACAAGAAATCTAAATCCAGCACATTCATTTTTAGAGTCTTTTAAAATAGCATACGAGATTTCAGAAAGATAGCGTATGTGAATTTTGAAAAAAAAAGGGCTTAAGTTTGTAAATATCTCTGCATATAGAAACATATGTAGCATTAGTTATAAACAATGGAAAATTATGAAAACAATTGTGCATATTAAGTGTATTATTTTAAATGAGTATACTAAGTTTCACTTCCCTAACTTGAAAACTTTGGATGTTATGGCTATTTATGTAAGACCCTGAATATATGTTCCCCCTAAAGGAAGTGCCGACTCGCCAAGAGTTAGTAGTAAACAGAGTGAGTAAGCAGAGAACAGCTGAGAGTGTTGTTGTAAAGACAGTTGTGTAACGAGAGCTTATGTAATCAGCTGTCACTGTTTGTCATAGTCATCGACCTTGGAAGAGTGTGTTGTATAGGTGATGTGATGTAGTTACGTGAGGATTGAACAGTGTATCTCTACGGAAATAAAGAACATTTAAATTTCGGCGAACTGGACTTTTAATTCTACGAAGCCACAAAGTCAACCCTGTAGTATAAATCATTTCTATATGTAACGTAAATTTGCGATGAATGAGTGGCTAGGGCCCGCCTTGTGGTAGCGTGTCAGGATAAGTTATTTGGATAAGGTTTTCCGGTGTTTTCCCTTATCTTGAAAGATGAATGTCGGATAATTCTAAGCTCTATGGACCGTGAGCTCATTTGAACTTCATTTTATCCATTTCATTCACGTAATAGGTATATGATTTATCCTTGGAGGATGTAAAATCAAAAAATTAATGCTAGCCATACAGAGAAAACGGAATTTTCAGGCGTATCATAGCGGCCAACTGTTGCAAGATTTGATCTTTACTTAAATCTCTTGTATTTCTATGATACCTAAAGTAAATAAGATGTAATATGCAATGTATTACGATTTATTGTCCCCAGATGCAAAACTCATGCTAAGGGAACACTTTAAGGATAATTAAAATCATAGCAGCCAAACAGCCATTAATAATAAATACGTAAAATATGATGCTATTAACAGTGAATTATACAAATATATACAAATATAATAATTTGTAACTTAAAACTTCACTTATCTTATAAGATATGATGAATGATCTCTTATAAATTGATTAGGATCGCGATTTTCTGAATATTTTATTCACATCATCAGCTACAGGCTTCAACAATCTCGTTATCAACATTACAGTCGTTAGATGTCACTATGCTTTTGTCAGTACTACCAAAATCTGAAAACGAAACAAACCTAAAAACAGAATCAACTGCTGGTATTTCAAAATTCACTACGCGATGTTAAATTTTTAATATAAATATATTTTCCCAAACTATTAAATCTATTGGACCATTTAATTGTTTAAATAACCTAACTTCAGGATTTATTTCATAGTTAAATGACCAAAAGTGATCTGCTATGACCGATTTATCAGTCTGTTTGTACTTAATGTTACGAAAATGTTCTTTCTTCTGGTTTCTAAATTACGTTTTGTCTTTCCAATATAAACCTGATCACAATCTAAACTACTAAATTGATAAGTACCAGAGTTTTTACTATCAGGAATTATATCTTTTTAGAGAAGCACAGTAAATGTTTAATACTATATTTATTTTGAGGAACTAAATAATCGTCTTTTATTTTTAAAGGTAGAAGTATCATTAACAGTTTTTTGATATTTTTATTTCAATTTATCACGTGTTAAGTCTTTATTATAAATATTAATTAAATCAGTATTAATAATATGTTTATATTCTATATTAAATTCCACTTTATTCATGAGTATATTTATTAATATATAAATCAAACTATTGAAAACAGCAAATTTATTTGAAAAAGGGTTAAAACTTTTATTTTTGTGTAACTATCGATCTGAGTAGACTTCCTATAAATACCAAAGTGTAATTTATCATCATTTCTTATTAACTTTAGATCTATAAAAGGAAGAAATCCATTAATATCAGTCTTTAATGTGAATTTTATGGATTTATCTCGTAAATTTAGTAATTTGGAATCATCATTTATGTGTATCAGGAACAAAAGAATAAATATCATCAACATATCTGCACCAAAATTTAAAAATTAAAGGGAATGCTTTAGTGACTTGCGTTTCGAAAAACCTCATAAAAAGATCAGCAAGAAAAGGTGAAAGAGGATTACCCATTGCTAAGCCAGAAGGTTGTTGAATGAAATTCACCATTAAAAATGAAATAATTTTTATCTAAACAAAAAGTAGTAAGTTTAACAAAATCAACTATTAAGTGCTCATGTAAATATATTGAATTTAATCACTTTTTAAATAAATTAAAGGTTTTTCTCTAGGAATACTAGGAAATAAGACAGTTACATCAAAAGAAACAAGTTAATCTGTTTTAGATAATACGAGGTGTGTCCAAGGCGCTGGAGCCGTGAGGAACTCTATTACGCAAGATCCGGCAACACTGGCGTGTAGCTTGGTTTCACCCCTTCATTTCCCCACCACAACGAACCCGTTGCAACTATTAGTCTTGGCTGGGCAGCCGTTTGCGATGGAGCTTCCTATCACTTCCGCCGCCAAGTGAGAGTTGCGTGCAGTGATCCGTTTTTTGAGTGCCAAGGGCACTACCCCCCAACTGAAATTCATTGTCAGTTATACGAAGTCTATGGGCCACAGTATATGGACGTGCGAAAGTGGGTCAGAGAATTCAAAGACGGACGTACAGACGTCCAAGACGAACAGAGTTCTGTTCGGCCTTGGGTTTCAGCCGAAACAAATGCAAAAGTGAAGCAAGAAATGCTTAAAGATCGGCGTGTGACAGTTCGCGAGCTGTGAGAACTTATCTCTGATTGACTACGATTGACAAGATTTTGACCGAACATTTGCATTATCGCAAGGCTGATCTCTTGGCCCAGTTCGGATGGGATATCCTCACCAATCTCCCCTACAGCAACACCAACTCCAATACTCAGACCATAATACAGATTCCAAGATGGCGCCCGTCGAAGCCCAGCTGCTCTGGTTACGCAGAATAGGAAACTATACACAATGGACATAATATAATCCATATTACGGAGCAGAGAGGTAACTCCTAAGCATTTATCACTTTATACTTTCAACTAAAACGTGTAATAACATAAATAAAGAGCATCATGACAAATCCTAGGAGCTTATCACATTATATAGTAGCACGACCAGTACTATGCATTTTATACTTCCAATCAAAATTTAATTTATAAGGCATGACAACTCATAAGCATTAAACACAGCAAACTTTATCTTATTGGACTGTATCATCCTATCGTCTGTAGCAAGTGCTAAAGTTTCTTTTACATTGTTTACATAGTAACCTTTTCTGGTTAGGACATAGGTACTGCTTATACTATAATATTTAAGAGAACTCACCAGATTGTCCAGTTTACTCCAATTGTCACGTTTGAAGGTGTCAGTTCCCTCACACTGCAAGATCCATTTAACATTTTCCACTGGTAGGCTCATAATATTTCTTTTAGGTTATGAAATACTTTGAAACTCATTAAGTGAAGGAACATCAGTGAAGCTGGGATCTTGAATGTTATAGAAAAGAACGTAACTAATCGTCTTTAATAATGACTATCAATGGGTTAAAATCTCCTCACCACTTCGGTTCAAAACTGTCAATAACATCTTGTGCACACCAAATATTAAAATTATCTTTACTCTCTGTAAAATGTGTTGGATGCATTCTTCAGGATTTCGTCTTTTCTGGTTGAGCTTTAATGTGTGATAGGATGGCTGATTCTTAAAAATCGTGGGGTAGGCATCATCTATTAATTTTGGTACTTTTCGAAGGGCGCGAATTGGTTCAGCATCATTTACAGGAAATATGTCTTCCTTAACCTCAAAGCACTGTTCAAAATGATGAATACAAAATACAGTTTTGTCATTTACTTTAAAATCTTTACGATGTATGTTCCTGGTCGACTTATCCCATTACGATTTTTCCTTCGCAAATTTAAATGTCGTGTGAGGTGCACTACCATAGTTAGATTGCAGCTGGGAACACAACAACGACGCATTTCGACAATACTTCACAGTATATATTTAGGTAAACGTTATCACCTTATGTTAAATACTCAACTATAAACTAACTCGTTAGTCACTAATTGCCACTGTAATATGAATTACATTAATTCTTCAAACACACAATCAAAGTAAACAAACACACACTTTACTCTGTAGATATAACCACAACATAACAAGCTGGGCCACGAGCGCCGCCATTTTTCCTACAATCGATTCTCGTATTATGGTCTGAGTATTGAAGCTGGTGTTGCCTACAGTCAGACTTAGCACCTAGTGATTATCATTTGTTTCTTGAGTTGAAGTCACAGCTGGGTCGAACACATTTCCAGACCGACGATAATTTGAAAAACGAGGTTGAGCGCTACCTGCGCAACTTGGCGGGAGATGGCTATGACAAGGGTATACAAATACTGCCACAGCGCATGCAAAAGTGCATCCATCAATGTATCATTCATTGACATTAAACTTGTTTTATATATTAAATAAAATTGGACACCTTATTTTACGCACACGCCTCGTATAACTCTGTTAATATTTTTTACCAATTGGAAAGAAATGTTAATACTTAAACTCTCAAATTTATCAAAATTACTAAATTTTTAAATAGCCATTGAGCTAAATTATAAGTTGGTAAATTTACACAATTTACAATAGGTCTCATTTTATTTCCAGGTTTATGAATTTTAGGAAGGGTATAAATTCTAGGTAAAATAGGATTACTAACTTTTATCAAATGTTTTTCTTTATTTGATATAATTTTCACCTTTTAAATTTTAAATTTTATTTTTTTAAATGTTAAATTTTTAATTTTTCTTATAAGATAAGTGCAGTTTTTAAGTTACAAATGATTATATTTGTATATAGACATTAATAATATTTATAATGCATTCGTATAGTAGGAATTAATTACCGTACATAAATAGCATGTATGTAAAACAAAGAAAAATACAAACATTCGCTATAATTGAAGAAATAATAAGAGCAGAGAACACTGCAGAAAGCTACATATTCAGTAAGACATTAACATATAATTTTTAACCAGACCAGCTATAAATGAGTGACAGTTTGTCAGCTGTCAAAGTAATAATGATGAAATGTTAGACGAAGTAAGCGTTTGTAGGGAGTAGAGTGTATCACATCATGTTTGATTTCGGAAAGTGGACCAACAAGAATTCCCCTGAGTTGTACCATCCGCCACTGAAAGTTACGGAACGCTGCTTATTGGTGCCATGATGTATAATTCACCGCAACAGTTGCTACACCGTGGCGGCTAGTGTATAATTAGGTTGCTTCCCCTGGGATTCAACAGGACAGCGGAGACTAGGCTGAAATGTCAAGCACCATCACGTCAGCTAACAATGGCGGCTACACCAACTATATCTTCGCAAGAGAAGCCTCAAGTAAGGTATTCAAAAAGTTTATAAAACCATATTCTTGTTCAAATTTGTTACAGATCCGCAGGAATCTATTTGTATTTATTTTCTCTTATTTGTAGTAAGTAAAGTCTGCTCAAACATTCGAAAATACCCTGAATTAAAAAGCATTTATAAATAAACAGCCTCGTATGTGAATATAATTCCCACTAATATAAATAGAGACTTTTATTTATTTCTTTTTTGGGGGGTTGGGGGAGCGTACGTGCTTCTGATGACTGACACCATTTCATCGGTCGTTGGTTGTTTGCTCTCTCTGCACCTCGTGTTTTGAATACACGTCCTCCAAGGTTAGGGGAAAGTAGCCTAATACGGGGTGGTCCGCAATTTGGGGTACCGTGGTATCTCAGTTGCATAGTTCTCTGAACCTTGCTAGAAATGTGATTGACTAAGAGAGTTTTGGCGACTAAGCATCCTGGGGTTACGTCATGGCATTCCAGTTTGAGATCGTGTCACGGTGAGGTGACAAAGGAAGTTTGCTCCTTGAAGTTATTTGCTGTTGTTGACATCTGTGTATACAAATATAATAAGATATTTGTTGTTTTAAAGACACCTTTGCTGAAGTTGAAGTATTAAGATCAATAAGTGTTCGGAAGCTTTCACGGCCGGAGTCAGAGTTAACATAAGAAATTTCTTCCGGGCTTGGGAGCCGTGGTCTGATGGAGTTTAGCTGTCCATACGTTTCGTCCAACCCTGCGGTGAACATCATGGTCTCAGTCTTCTCGGTGAAGGCTGAGACGCCAAGTCCAAGTCGTATACTTGCAGGCTGTTAACAGCCAGAAGGTTTTTGCTGCGTACCCACCCAGGTTTTGGGTCTGACCGCAGGTTGATAATCGTGATGTTTACAGGATGATGTGGTATTTTTGTTGAGGAAATTTGTTGAGGTAGCTTTTTGCTCCTTTTTAATTTTGTACAGGATGCCAAACCGTTTTTTTTTTGTTTTTTTTTTTTTTTTTTTTTTTGTTTACACCCTGGTGTTTTATTTTTCTAAAGTGGGGTAAATTTTGTAGCCGAACAGCTCTTTTGGATTTTTGAAATTTAGCTTGTGCTGCTGTATGGATTAACTTCTTTGTTACCTCGGATGCTCGCAAGCCATACGGGGTACCCGGTAACGCCTGAAGCGGCGCCTCGCAGCGTTGTGGTCTCCTAGAGACCGAACCAGGGCGCTTCTATGAGCAGGAATTTTATCGTAAGGCTGAGACGCTCGCTAGAGGTGTCGTATTTATATCCGGGTTGCTCGTACGTGATTGGTTTGGCTGGAACAGCGAGTGTGTCCTCGGTGGGTGGGGTTTCCGCGTGATTTCTCTGCATTAGGTTTTGTTTTAGCTGTTCCAGTATCGGATGCCAGATGTTCAGTTTGAGAGCCTCTCCCTTTCTGTTAAAATTATTAGTGTGTTTGTAAATTTCAATTGCTTCGCGTTGTAGTCTGGCGTGGTAGTACGATGTAGAAGAAGGCACCTTTGTCTCATTATAATGGATAATATGTTCGCCATCGGCCCAAATGGCATGTTTAGCGACAGTTCCTGCCATATTTTAAAAATGTGACGGACAGAATTGAACGCCTACTCAAACGCTTCAAGGATAAAACTATTTGCAAGCCCACGAGACAGATTAATTCTTTGTTACGCTCATCCAAAGACCCCAGGGACCCTCTCGCTTCAGCCGGTGTCTACCGAATTCCTTGTTCCTGCGGTGCTGAGTACGTCGGTACCACTCAACGCAGCATCAGCACCCGGTTTTTAGAACACAAACGCAACTGCCGTCTGGGCCAATCGGACAAGTCCGCGGTCGCTGACAACACGTCTCAGCCAAATCCCTGTAGGATGTTTTTCGTCGCATTTGCAGTGTGTAGTCGTGCGTTGTCGTGAAGAAACACAACACCTTTTGACAGCATTCCTCGGCGCTTATTCTGTATTGCGCGGCGCAATTTCCTAAAGTGTCTCGCAAGCGGTGGGATTTTCAATCAACACCGACATTGCAATCAAGCGCAGCAAAGTGTACGTGGCTGACAGCGATCTCACAATGGGGCATGTTTCTTCTCCTTGATACAGAGCGTCTGCCGTGCATGTGCGGAACTGCAGCGGTGCAGCGGAGATAAATTGAAACAGAACTTACTTTCTGGACGCCCCTTGTATAATATGTTTGTCCATTGTTTCTGGTTTTGAAGCTAAACAAATGGAAAACTTACGTTTCCTATTATTTTGCAGTCCGCTATCGTTAATTTTTGGTTTACATAAAATAAAGTAATAGTAATAAGTTGTTTAATTTGCCCTTTTTGCAACTAATTTATTTAAAGTTTAATGTCATTGAACCCGTAGGTCATGTCGAATGAGTGAAATGTGTGAAATTATGTTCAAATGTGCTCCGGATCTATCGAGGTTAGAGTCATCCGATATTCGCTTTTTCAGGATTATGGAAAACCTCGGAAGGAAGCTTATTCAGGTTACTGACGTAAAGCTATGTTTGAACTCGGGAACTCTTTAGTGTAAGGCAGCCACACTAACTCACACCAAAGAGACGGGGAAAAACTGAATTGTTAGTCAATATTTGCTTTTGTCTTGTATCTCTGCCTACATTTTGGCGACATTTATTTATCATATTTAGATTTCTGACATGATCATGTGGACATCTTCCCCACAAATAGAAGATCCAAAGTTTCAATGGAGTGAGTGAGTGAGTGTGTAGTGTTTTAGGGCCCGTCGACAACAAGGTCATTTGGGCCCGAAGTCAACTCTAAAAACTAAAAGCTACACAAACTTAAAAAGTAAGATAAAATATAAACTCTCAACTATTAAAAGCACATAAAAAACCCATCCCAGTACTAAAAATTTAAAATATCTAAAATTTATAAATATAAAATACAAGTCAGACTTGTTTATTAAAACCGAATTTAAAAACAAACCACAGAGCCTTATCCACGGCCACTCGGTCGTCCCCTAAAATATCGTGCAAGTTAGTTCTTAGGCCCAAAGACTGGCGAACGCGGGCGTACTGCGGGCAATCCAGCAATACATGCCGCACAGTGAGGCGTACTGCACACGGAGCACACACAGGGGCCGGTTCCCCTCTTAACAGATGGCCATGAGTCGCTCGTGTGTGTCCAATTCTCAGCCGCTGACTATCACCTCGGCTCGCCGGTTATCCCTGCAGGAAGTTAGCCAGGGTTGTACGCTCTCCTTTATTGCCCGGAGTTGTGTGCCTTCCAAAGCTGTCCAGGAGTACTGCCAAGCAGATAGGAGTTGGCGACGGAAAAAACGTTGCACATCCTGGTATGGCACCGTAGTTGTTAAACTCCGGGGCAAACGGCAAGCGGACTTAGCAGCCGCGTCCGCCTCCTCGTTCCCGGAAAAGGCTCTGATACTATTGGAAAACTGAAGTGACAACAATTTGATGAAAATAAATACCGATAAAACAACATTCCAAATCTTTAGCTTAACAAATAAAATCCTTAAACTAAATCTGCAGCTCAAGAAAGAAAACCTGAGACAAACATATAAAACACAATATTTAGGAACAATTTTTGATTCAACATTATCTTGGGGACATCATATCGAAGCAGTAGTAAACAAATCAACAACAAAAATTTTCAGGTTTAGAAAGATTAGCTGGAGTCAAGTGGGGCAGTAATCGGTAGACACTGAACACCACATACAAAACATTCGTCAAGCCAATACTTCTTTATAATGCAGAGGTAATAATTACAGCAAACAGTTCTAGCATAAATCACCTAGAAGTATGCCAAAACCAGACCCTGCAACTAATAACCGGTGCAGCAAAATCAACTCCAATCACGGCAATGCAAGCCTTAACTCAGAACTATCCAATACATCTAACTTTAGAGGAGCAAGCACTAATACAACATGAAAAAATGTTGCAATTAAAAACAAAATAGAAGAAAATATTACTACAACCAATCAAGATGAAAACACAAACAAGTTTCCTACACAAAGTTACGGAATTAAAAACAGATCTGAATCTTCCTAAATCTAAAGAAAACATTTTAATCAAAGAAAACCCACTGACTTTTGAACCAATTAATATTCAATTAGAATTAGAAGAAATAGTTGCAAAATCTGAAACTTGCAAACCTGTACTAAAAGCACTAGCATTAGAAACTGTGAACAATAGATACCCACCTGAAGAATGGTTACATATCTACACAGATGGATCTAGCTTGGATAACAACTCAGGAGCAGGAATTAAGTGTGCACTGTTCTCATTCTATCAACCAGCAGGATACCACACAACAAATTTTGATGCAGAAGTAACGGCTATTCATATTTCACTCCAACACCTTCTATAGATAAATTTAAAAATGCTGTCATACTTTCTGATTCTAAAGCAGCATTATGTGCAATAAGTTCATATAAAATGAGGTTAATCCAAATTAAAGAATGTCACGAAATGATCCAGCAACTTCAAGAACTACAGAAAAGAATTATGTTACAGTGGATACCTGCACATTGTGGATGGAATTGCTGGAAATGAATCAGCCAATCTTCTTGTCAAAAACAGTGCAAATTTAATTCATAACAAAAATAAAAGCTTATCTTTTACATCCATAAAAATATTAACTAAAAGCAAATATAAAAACAAGCAAAACCAATCAATATCTAACAAACTCAAAGATAACAATGGGACATTTGAACTAAAAGCCCAGAAATTATTCCAGAAATCCCACGTAAAGCTGCAGTAGCAAAATATAGATTACTTATGGATCATCATTATTTGGCCAAACACACAGAATAGGAATTTATACAAGTCCAAATTGTCCTCTGTGCAACAAAGAAGAGGAAATGACTTAAGAACATCTTCTAACCTTTGAAGTCCTACCTGCCGAACCCACTACACAGAAATATTGGAGAGCAAGAGAGCTAATGGCTTCATTGCCAAAGCCTAGAATTTGACAACAAAGAAGAGGAAATGACTGAAGAACATCTTCTAACCTGTGAAGTCCTACCTGCCGGACCCACTACACAGAAATATTGGAGAGCAAGAGAGCTAATGGCTTCATTGCCAAAGCCTAGCATTTGACAACAAAGAGGAAATGACTGAAGAACATCTTCTAACCTGTGAAGCCCTACCTGCCGGACCCACTACACAGAAATATTGGAGATCAAGAGAGCTAATGGCTTCATTGCCAAAGCCTAGCATTTGACAACAAAGAAGAGGAAATGACTGAAGAACATCTTCTAACCTGTGAAGCCCTACCTGCCGGACCCACTACACAGAAATATTGGAGATCAAGAGAGCTAATGGCTTCATTGCCAAAGCCTAGCATTTGACAACAAAGAAGAGGAAATGACTTAAGAACATCTTCTAACCTGTGAAGCCCTACCTGCCGGACCCACTACACAGAAATATTGGAGAGCAAGAGAGCTAATGGCTTCATTGCCAAAGCCTAGCATTTGACAACAAAGAAGAGGAAATGACTGAAGAACATCTTCTAACCTGTGAAGCCCTACCTGCCGGACCCACTACACAGAAATATTGGAGATCAAGAGAGCTAATGGCTTCATTGCCAAAGCCTTGCATCTGACGACAACATATTTCTGAACCAACTTGAAATAAAAATTGAAAATCGATGCTTGCCGCAACTTTTTCTAAGCGAATTACATGTTGATGTTATCGCTTTTGTTTTTAGTGAAAGATTAAACATGGATTTGTGCGCAAATTTTTGGTGAATTTTCGACTATTGCAATGGTACGTACTTCAATTGTAAGCAAGTATAATTGCCTTCTTCTAAATTAGACTTCGCTACGTTCTGGAAGTAGTTGTATTGTTTAGAAACATTCCATAAATAGTATTACAGTTTTGTATTTTGCTGTTCACAACATTGCCAACGTATTAAAAGATTTTGCTGCATCATAGTTGGGATCACAAGGTTTAGTAATGCACTTAGGAAAACATAATAATGGTTTTGTTTTGTAATTAATTTCATTTGTTAGTTTGTAAGGTTCGGTCAGATGCACGCTTTGTGGTTCATGGAGGTTATTGTGAACGGTCGCCAACATTTAACCGAAACATACCGCGAGAGAGAAATGACTAATAGGGTAATTTAATAGGAGACGAGCGTCGGTTTGTGATACCGCAGCGAGTCGCAGTGAAACCCAGGGATGCTGTGGTTTTAAGATTTAATTTGAGGTTAGGTTAACTTTTTGTTTGTGTGTGTGTGTGTTTGTGTGTGTGTGTGTGTGTGTGTGTGTGTGTGTGTGTGTGTGTGTGTGTGTGTGTGTGTGTGTGTGTGTGTGTGTGTTGGTTTAAGATGCGGGTATGATATCAGAAACTGGTAATGTGTTACCTCTTAACATCGCTATTCTGATTGGCACGTGTGAAGTACAGCGCGATCCATATAAACCTGAACCATTTCAATAAGCCATAACTTTTGAACCAATAATAGGACTCACGTGCAACTTTAGGAGAACATAATTGAAGCAAAAATGTTTATGGGTGCAAATAAGTTGGCGAGCAAGGGTTACCACAATTGGGACGCCAATTTGATACAATAAGTTTTGTATCAAACAAAGTTCCACGTTGTCGCGACAATTTGTAACTAATAATATATGTGGCGACACACAATTCCACGTTGATGCTACTTTGAAGCTATTATAAAGTGTGGCTCAGGGTAAAACAATGAGGTTTCTCACAGGGTATGCGTGGATGTGTGTGAGAAGGAGATTTTAATGACACTGGAATGCCCGTTTCCAACTTATTTATTCACTGCTTCTTATTTTTTAGAACATCGAAATTAAAGTTGCCGACCAAGGGTTCCCAATATCGCTGTTTAGAGTTACTGACGGCAGAATGTTTATTACTCGATAAATTTGATTCGTTCCTCACGTATATATGAACCGACAAATATCCAAGACAGAACAAGAGGACTGCCCTACTTGCCCTCACGCCTCAGACTGTTTCAATCTGCTCCACGCCGAAGACTCTTTCAATCGGCTCCACGCCGAAGACTGTTTTAATCGGCTCCTAGCCACGAACTGCTCTAATCGGCTCCACGCCGAAGACTCTTGTCCACAGCTACGCGTATATGTCACTTTCACTTTCTGAAAGCCCTCTTCATTCAACCAAAAATCTCTTTGTGGCTGTTTTGTCATGCCTTTCTGAACGGTTCAAAGAATACCCTATTCATACAAGTCAAGTGAGCCACTTTAGAAATCTGCCAAGGACACTGTTTCTTACATTGCTTTTGTTATAACAACTTTCCCCCACAACTGCTATTCGCCTCAACAGGCCTTGCACGTATTGTCACAAAGAACCAACATTCCTTTGACATCCATCACGATTCTTTACTTATGGCAAACCTTAATTTCGGTATCATAATACACAATTGGGAGATTACATTACACTATTTACATCTCAGAGAAAATGTTGGGAATGTCCTCCACCAGCATCTATACATGTTTGTACTAGTCTAATTGGGGACGAGAAGCATAGGTAGATTACTGCAATAGGCAAGAGAGAGAAGGGTTAGCTTGGATGAGAACAGGAACAATATTTCTAAGAGGGATAAGAGGTAGGGAAAAGGGAATTTGTGAATTGTGTGGGGGGAAATATAGCATAGAACACTATGTAACAGAATGCGAGGAGGCTGTAATGTGGAGAAAAAAAAAGTGTGGGAGGAAAAATGGGAGAAAGTAGAGAAGAGGATAGTAGCTATAAAATGTTAACGGGAAGGGAGGATAAGAAGGTAAGAAGTATTGGTGAGTTCTTGCAGAAAGTAAAAGAAAAATGGACAAGAAATGTAAAGAATATAAGAAAGGAAGATGGGAGAAGAAGGGGCTAATTAAGTAACAAGGAGGCATGGAGGTTAAGAGCTACCTGACAGAGCAGAAGACCAGGGTGTCATGTAAGACAAGAATAATGTAGCCTAAAGTTGTAAATTGTAAAATTTTCGAATATGCACAGTAAATAATCTAATCTAATCTACATTCTCGTAAGTTCTACGGAGTGTATCCTCGCCAATGTTACTTATTTGGGTTCGAATGGATTCCTTGAGAACATTAATTGTCCGTGGTCTATTCTTGTACTTTCTACTTTTTAAATACCCCCACGAGAGAATATCCGAATGTAACCATTCTTCAGGTGAGTATCTATTGTTCACAGTTTCTAATGCTAGTGCTTTTAGTACAGGTTTGGAAGTTTCAGAGTTTGTAACTGTTTCTTCTATATCTAATTGAATATTAATTGGTGCAAAAGTCAGTACTTTTCTTTGAATAAAATGTTTTCTTTAAAATTAGGAAGATTCAGATCTGTTTTTAATTTCACTGCTTCAAAATTTACAACGTAAAAATAAGGTGCATCAATATTGACAATCCTTGGTCGGCAAGTTCCATCACTATGTAGCGACCCGCGTTTTAAAGGTACCGACTATACCTTTAGCATCCTGTATGTACATTGTACAACAAAACTTGAGGTGAAACCATTTCTACAAAAGTTTATCCACGTGAACGTGAAATGGGTAAAGCTTAGTTGAACTGCGATGTTTTTGGCTCCGAAACATAAAACGTAATAATAAGAACGTGAATCATAATAACTAGAATACCTCGAGAATTGTGTTTATGTTCCTCCTCCTGCTCCTCCCCCTCCTCCTCCTTCTCCTGCTCTAGTTCTTTTACTTTCCCCCGTCGTATTTTGTGAGCTGTATTTCACAAAGGTGCATGCGTAACTTTTTTTTTTTTAATTCTGGAGACATAAATATTTGTACCTAAAGTGAATATTATACAAATACCTATAACAATTTGTAACAAAAGCTTCATTTAACTTAAGAAAATGGTGTTAATTTTTCTTTCTGACATTCTTCTTTCTAATTGATTTTTTTTTTTTTCATTTTTAATGGTGAATTTTTTCAATAAACTTCTGGCTTAGCAATGGGTAATCCTCTTTCACCTTTACTTGCTGATCTTTTTATGAGTTCTTCTTTTTTTCGAAATGCAAGTCATTAGAGCATTCCCTTTGATTTTTAAAGTTTGGTATAGATATGTTGATGATATTTTTGCTATTGTTCTTGATAAACAAATTAACGGTGCTTTAAAATTACTAAATTTACAAGATAAAGGTATAAAATTCACATTAGAAACTGAAATTAATGGATTACTTCCCTTTTTGGATTTGAAGATAATAAGAAATAATAATAAATTGGATTTTGTTATTTATGGGAAATCTGCTCGTATCGATAATTATATAAAAAATAATTTTTTTAACCCTTTTCCACATAAATTTGCTGTTTTTAATAGTTTGATTTATGGATTAATAAATATACCTCTGAATAAAGAAGAATTTAATAAAGAATATAAACATATTATTAATTCTGCTTTAATTAATGATTTTAATAAAGACTTTATACAAAAGAAGATTTAAAACTTTAAATATCAAAAAACTGTTAATTATATTTCTACCCTTGAAAAATAAAAGACGATTGTAATTTAAAAAAAAAAAAGTTATTTAACATCCTTGGTTTGATAAAGAATTTCAAAAAGTTTTAAGGAGTTTGGTTGCTCAAAACAAATATAGTATTAAAAATTTACTACATTTCTCTAAAACAGATGAAATTCCTAATAATCAAAATTCTGGTATGTATCAATTTGATTGTTTAGATTGTGATAAAGTTTATATGGAAAGACAAAACGTAATTTGGAAAACAGAACGAAAGAACATTTTTGTAACATTAAGTATAAGGAAACTGATAAATCAGCCGTAGCAGATCATTTTTGGTAATTTTACCATGAAATAAATCCTGAAGTTAAATTATTAAAACAATTAAATGGTCCGATAGAATTAATAGTTTGGGAAAATATATTTATTTTAAAAAATAATCATCGTGTAATGAATTTTGAAATACCAGCAATTGTAGCTGTTTTAAGGTTTGTTTCGTTTTCAGATTTTGGTAATACTGAAAAAACATAAGAACAACGACGAATGTGTTTTCTACCGTTGTTTTCTTTGACTGAAGATGCGGACAAGTGTTCGCGAAATCGATATCAATTAGAAAGAAGACTTAACATTTCTTTTAAGTTAAGTGAAGGTTTCGTTACAAATTGTTATATTTGTATAATATTCATTGTTTCGCTGTAGTAGCAACCTTCAATTTCTACGTAACCTAAAGTGAAATCTTGATGTTGGAATTTTTAGTGTAATATTCTTCTCCTTAGAGGTAAGTTGTGAACAAAGAGGAAA
Organism: Mantis religiosa; assembly: GCA_030765055.1. Lineage (NCBI taxonomy): Eukaryota > Metazoa > Arthropoda > Insecta > Mantodea > Mantidae > Mantis > Mantis religiosa. Next base: position 9,838,334 of record CM060958.1, read on the forward strand.
CCTTTTGGCTCTCTTATTACGTGCGCCAAGTGAATAACAAAAAATAGAAAAGGGACAAAACTGAGCGAATTGAAAACCTAAGGAGACAAACTGGTCTGAAAGAAGAGATCGCTTGCGTACTGTCATAGTGGAGTCAAATTTCACAGCAGTGCATCATGGGAATCCAGTTGCAGTTTTATAGGTCAGGCACGTGGAGCATTAACACTTTATAGTTCTGCAATCAATCTAGTAAAAGAACACTCACTTTTCTGAGGAATTTCACAATGTTATAGAGTTTCAAATGCGTCATTCTGAGATTATTAGGAAAGTCACTTCTATCACTAGAGTTGCTCTTTATAACATGACCATAAATTCCCTAATGTAACTGTTATACTCGTTAAATTGAAGAGAAACCTTTATCTCCGCACTTAAAATAAGTGAGATGCTATCCCGTCTCTGTATCGTAGAGTGGTAGCGTGTATGTCTCACGTTCAACAGGTGCTGAGTTCGAATCTTGTCAGGGTGAGTTGTTTGAATAATGTTTCGTTCCCTTATGTCTGGTTTGTAAGATCTATAGACTCTGCTCATTTGAGCATCACTTCATCCTTTTCATTCATCACTCGAAACAATAACGTTGGAGGACTTTAATGTACATATACAGGGTGAGTACAAAATCAGACAACGCTTAGTATGTTGCTCAGGGCCGCACACTGATAACACTGGGCAAAAAAAAAAAAAAAATTAATGCTTCGAGCACTTCATGAGGCAATTCCTACTAATTTTGGGTTGAAAAAAAAAAAACAAATATTACAATGAAAAATATTTATTAGCTCTAGTTTGTATGATATACACAAGGTGGAAGTATTACATATTGTCACCCAATTAACGGAAGACAGGACCAACTGGCAGCTGGGTAAGGGACAGGAGCCTTTCAGACACGCCTACCAATTTATCTTATTGCGCTAACGAGAGGATGGTTGGAAAAACATCACTAGCCATCTCTTCCCCCTTACCTGACGTCTGGAACCTTCCGGAAGATTCACTGAACCGTGAGACTTCCAGAAACGGCGACCTTCCCTATATAAGGCCTGCAGTGGACGAGTTCAGTTCAGTCCTTGGCGAGCAGCCGTGAGGAGCGCCGTGCTAGTGTACGGACTGGAAGACTGCGTACGTGCATTGGAGGAGCTGTACGTAATTGCGAGTGCAGAGTGGACCTGTGACAGACGAACTGGTGAATTGTAATTGTCTGCGCTACGTAATTCCATGTAATCGGAAGGTGTTCCCACTGTAACTCGGTGGAAATAAAGAACATTTTGAGTTTGTGAAATTTGACTTTTATTTTCACGAACCCACAGTCACAATATTAACGGATTGAGAGAAAAGGATATATTTTAATTACATACACTAACAATGAAAGTGAATTTGATTATTTTTAACTGGTAATTACATGCTAAGAGTTATAAATTGCTGGAAAACTACTTCGCAGAGAGTTGTGTCTGAAGAGAACCATGTGGTCGTCTTTTAGCTTGCCTCTTGTGATGGAGTTCCGCAGAATCCCTATACAAAGACCAACAGTAATCCGCAAACATTACTTCATTCCAACGGCCCTGATATCTTTGTTCCGTAACAGAAATGTCCTGATGGAATCTCTCCCCATGTTCATCACTAACAGCTCCACAACTAGGAGGGGAAAAGTCTAGGTGGGGAGTAGAGAAAATGGATCTTAAGGGACATGTTGTATCCTGCAGGAGCACTGTCACCAAATGCTTGTAGTTGTCATCTGTTTTGTTGCCTAAACATCCATGAACAACACCCTTGTAGGCTTCCCAAGCTTCCTTTTCTTTCCCCTCCAATATTTGGTCAAATACAGAATCCTTTACAAGTTCTCTTATTTGTGGTTTGACAAAAATTACTTCCTTAACTTTTGCATCACTTAATTTCCAAAATTTCTCTCTAATTGTGTTTATTTGACAGGTGTGCCAACTCCCCCCCCCAAAATTTACTCAAATTTAAAATCTTCACTCTAAAACAAGAGCGTATCTGTCATTTTTATGTTGAATTTTGAATTCAGCAGATGTAAATACATGTAAATTCACTGTTTTTAAGCCCGAAACATTTTCATTGTTCGCCAGTGTAATTTTTAAGAAGCACCTCATGTCCTGAAACGCACGTTTTGGATACTGTAGTACAGGATCAGCAGCAGCGTGTACCCTCGTGCTGCCGTCTCTTCCGCATACACGCTCGTGTACTCGGTACTGTCGACGGAAAAGCAGTGGTGTAGTGGTGTAGTGTCATACTACCTCTTAGTCACGTTCAGAGACAATCGAAGTATACATTTTTCACATGTATTTAAATAAGTAATTATATTTTATATAATTGGGATACCAGTTATTCAAACGTCTCTCTTAGAAAATTTACAGACTAGCACAAATATATAATATACTCTAGGCCAGTCTTATTAATGCTGTGCCGAATAGAAGAACAAAATAATAATAATAATAATAATAATAATAATAATAATAATAATAATAATAATAATAATAATAATAATAATAATAATAATAATAATAATAATAATAATAATAATAATAATAATAATAATAATAATAATAATAATAATAATAATAATAATAATAATAATAATAATAATAATAATAATAATAACAATAACAATAACAATAACAATAACAATAACAATAACAATAACAATAACAATAACAATAACAATAACAATAACAATAACAATAACAATAACAATAACAATAACAATAACAATAACAATAACAATAACAATAACAATAACAATAACAATAACAATAACAATAACAATAACAATAACAATAACAATAACAATAATAATAATAATAATAATAATAATAATAATAATAATAATAATAATAATAATAATAATTAATTAATAATAGTTATAATATCATCACAACAGACAAAACAATAACAACAGCCGTACTGTACCTGTCGGTGTCCCGTAACTTCTCCAACATTGTGATTTGTTCATCACTTTCTAACCTGTCGTTATCACTAGCATGGCAAGTGTCACAGTGGCGCTGGAGATTATATTTCCGTATGCCATTCAGCACCTTATTGCACATTAAACATCGCGCAGCATTATCAAATGGTGTAAAAAGTATGCCTTCTCCTATGAAGGGTTAAATAACGTAGGGGTAGAAGACCTACGTGAACTTGTACACAACGTCCATACACAGGTAACTAACGACCCTATACTGATCACCCCACAGGTTAATAAGTTGCCCCTCTCGCCCCTACCCACCCGCACTGTACTGCATTCGCTGGTGCACTGCTTACTCTATACCCCTTTTAGCGTGTCGTGAAGACCACTGCTGTAGAACGTCCAAGTTAGACAACTGGTGTCCTAAGTACATGTTTGAGCGGATGAAAATCCACTGCGCAGATCGGCCAGTTACCAACACACGTTTAGTATCAACGTATGGACTGGAATAATTGATGGCCATGTCGTTAGTCGGTATCTGCTCCCAAACAGACTAACAGGACCGATCTACCTTGCATTTCTTAGTGATATTTTGCCTGCCTTATTAGAGGATGTCCCACTACACATTCGGCAAGCAATGTGGATGCTCCAGCACAATTTGAGAGAAATGTGCGGAATCATCTCAACTTTACATACCTAATCAATGGATTGGCAGAGGGGGACCAGTTCCATGGCCACACGATCACCAGATCTGACAGCGCTGGGCTACTTTCTGTGAGATAGTATGAAAACCATGGTATACACCACTCCTGTAAAGTCAGAGGAGGACCTCATTGTACATGTATATGGAGCGATTGCCGTTCTTTCAGGCCAACCACACTTATTGGAGCATGTACATGAAGCTCAGCGCCGCCGATGTAGGCTCTGCATTGACCTAGGAGGTATCCAGTTTGAACCCCCTTTGTTATGTTAAACTGCCTTTTTGTGCTGCATACCATTTGTTCGTTGTACTGACTAGCTAAGCTAGCTAGTGTTCTGGAACAACAACGGGAAACCGGTGACAAACTAGAGCAGATGGTGGAAGGGTGACTATGGTACTCAGCAATACTAGAAGACCTGGGAGCCAAAGAGGCTGAGCTAGCTAGTGTTCTGAGGCAACGGGAAACATATAACAAACTAGAGTAGATGATGGAAGGGTGACTATGCTACTCAGCAATGATAGAAGGCCTGGGAGCCAAACAGGCTGAGCTAGCTAGTGTTCTGGGACAACGGGAAACATATAACAAACTAGAGTAGATGATGGAAGGGTGACTATGCTACTCAGCAATGCTAGAAGGCCTGGGAGCCAAGCAGGCTGAGCTAGCTAGTGTTCTGGGACAACAGGAAACAGATAACAAACTAGAGTAGATGATGGAAGGGTGACTATGCTACTCAGCAATGCTAGAAGGCCTGGGAGCCAAGCAGGCTGAGCTAGCTAGTGTTCTGGGACAACGGGAAACAGATAACAAACTAGAGTAGATGATGGAAGGGGGACTATGCTACTCAGCAATGCTAGAAGGCCTGGGAGCCAAGCTGGCTGAGCTAGCTAGTATTCTGGGACAACGGGAAACAGATAACAAACTAGAGTAGATGATGGAAGGGGGACTATGCTACTCAGCAATGCTAGAAGACCTGGGAGCCAAGCTGGCTGAGCTAGCTAGTGTTCTGGGACAACGGGAAACAGATAACAAACTAGAGTAGATGATGGAAGGGTGACTATGGTACTCAGCAATGCTAGAAGACCTGGGAGCCAAGCTGGCTGAGCTAGCTAGTGATCTGGGACAACGGAAAACATATAACAAACTAGAGTAGATGACGGAAGGGTGACTGTGCTACTCAGTAATGATAGAAGACCTGAGAGCCAAGCAGGCTGAGCTAGCTAGTGTTCTGGGACAACGGGAAACAGATAAGAAACTGGAGTAGATGACGGAAGGGTGACTATGCTACTCAGTAATGATAGAAGACCTGGGAGCCAAGCAGGCTGAGCTAGCTAGAGTTCTGGGACAACGGGAAACATATAACAAACTGGAGTAGATGACGGAAGGGTGACTATGCTACTCAGCAATGCTAGAAGACCTGGGAGCCAAGCAGGCTGAGCTAGCTAGTGTTCTGGGACAACGGGAAGCAGATAACAAACTAGAGTAGATGACGGAAGGGTGACTATGCTACTCAGCAATGCTAGAAGACCTGAGAGCCAAGCAGGCTGAGCTAGCTAGTGTTCTGGGACAACGGGAAACATATAACAAACTAGAGTAGATGACGGAAGGGTGACTATGCTACTCAGCAATGCTAGAAGGCCTGGGAGCCAAGCTGGCTGAGCTAGCTAGTGTTCTGGGACAAGGGGAAACATATAACAAACTAGAGTAGATGACGGAAGGGTGACTATGCTACTCAGTAATGATAGAAGGCCTGGGAGCTAATCAGGCTGAGCTAGCTAGTGTTCTGGGACAACGGGAAACATATAACAAACTAGAGTAGATGACGGAAGGGTGACTATGCTACTCAGCAATGCTAGAAGATCTGAGAGCCAAGCAGGCTGAGATAGCTAGTGTTCTGGGACAAGGGGAAACAGATAACAAACTAGAGTAGATGATGGAAGGGTGACTATGCTACTCAGTAATGCTAGAAGACCTGGGAGCTAATCAGGCTGAGCTAGCTAGTGTTCTGGGACAAGGGGAAACAGATAGCAAACTAGAGTAGATGGTGGAAGGGTGACTATGCTACTCAGTAATGCTAGAAGGCCTGGGAGCCAAGCTGGCTGAGGTAGCTAGTGTTCTGGGACAACGGGAAACATATAACAAACTAGAGTAGATGACGGAAGGGTGACTGTGCTACTTAGCAATGCTAGAAGACCTGGGAGCCAAGCAGGCTGAGCTAGCTAGTGTTCTGGGACAACGGGAAACAGATAGCAAACTAGAGTAGATGACGGAAGGGTGACTATGCTACTCAGCAATACTTGAAGACCTGGGAGCCAAGAAGGCTGAGCTAGCTAGTGTTCTGGGACAACGGGAAACAGATAACAAACTAGAGTAGATGATGGAAGGGTGACTATGCTACTCAGCAATACTAGAAGACCTGGGAGCCAAGAAGGCTGATCTAGCTAGTGTTCTGGGACAAGGGGAAACAGATAACAAACTAGAGTAGATGATGGAAGGGTGACTATGCTACTCAGCAATACTAGAAGACCTGGGAGCCAAGAAGGCTGATCTAGCTAGTGTTCTGGGACAACGGGAAACATATAACAAACTAGAGTAGATGACGGAAGGGTGACTATGCTACTCAGCAATACTAGAAGACCTGGGAGCCAATCAGGCTGAGCTAGCTAGTGTTCTGGGGCAACGGGAAGCAGATAACAAACTAGAGTAGATGGCGGAAGGGTGACTATGCTACTCAGCAATACTAGAAGACCTGGGAGCCAAGCAGGCTGAGCTAGCTAGTGTTCTGGGGCAACGGGAAGCAGATAACAAACTAGAGTAGATGACGGAAGGGTGACTATGCTACTCAGCAATGCTAGAAGGTCTGGGAGCCAAGCAGGCTGAGCTAGCTAGTGTTCTGGGACAAGGAGAAACAGATAACAAACTAGAGTAGATGACGGAAGGGTGACTATGCTACTCAGTAATGCTAGAAGGCCTGGGAGCCAAGCAGGCTGAGCTAGCTAGTGTTCTGGGACAACGGGAAGCAGATAACAAACTAGAGTAGATGATGGAAGGGTGACTATGCTACTCAGCAATACTAGAAGACCTGGGAGCCAATCAGGCTGAACTAGCTAGTGTTCTGGGACAACGGGAAGCACATAACAAACTAGAGTAGATGACGGAAGGGTGACTATGCTACTCAGCAATGCTAGAAGACCTGGGAGCCAAGCAGACTGAGCTAGCTAGTGTTCTGGGGCAACGGGAAGCAGATAACAAACTAGAGTAGATGACGGAAGGGTGACTATGCTACTAAGCAATACTAGAAGACCTGGGAGCCAAGCAGGCTGAGCTAGCTAGTGTTCTGGGACAACGGGAAGCACATAACAAACTAGAGTAGATGACGGAAGGGTGACTATGCTACTCAGCAATGCTAGAAGACCTGGGAGCCAAGCAGACTGAGCTAGCTAGTGTTCTGGGGCAACGGGAAGCAGATAACAAACTAGAGTAGATGACGGAAGGGTGACTATGCTACTCAGCAATACTAGAAGACCTGGGAGCCAAGCAGGCTGAGCTAGCTAGTGTTCTGGGGCAACGGGAAACAGATAACAAACTAGAGTAGATGACGGAAGGGTGACTATGCTACTCAGCAATGCTAGAAGTCCTGGGAGCCAAGCAGGCTGAGCTAGCTAGTGTTCTGGCACAACGGGAAACAGATAACAAACTAGAGTAGATGACGGAAGGGTGACTATGCTACTCAGCAATGCTAGAAGATCTGGGAGCTAAACAGGCTGAGATAGCTAGTGTTCTGGGACAACAAAGGGAAACATATAACAAACTAGAGTAGATGACGGAAGGGTGACTATGCTACTCAGAAATGCTAGAATTCCTGGGAGCCAAGCAGGCTGAGCTAGCTAGTGTTCTGGGGCAATGGGAAACAGATAACAAACTAGAGTAGATGACGGAAGGGTGACTATGCTACTCAGCAATGCTAGAAGTCCTGGGAGCCAAGCAGGCTGAGCTAGCTAGTGTTCTGGCACAACGGGAAACAGATAACAAACTAGAGTAGATGACGGAAGGGTGACTATGCTACTCAGCAATGCTAGAAGTCCTGGGAGCCAAGCAGGCTGAGCTAGCTAGTGTTCTGGCACAACGGGAAACAGATAACAAACTAGAGTAGATGGCGGAAGGGTGACTATGCTACTCAGCAATGCTAGAAGATCTGGGAGCTAAACAGGCTGAGATAGCTAGTGTTCTGGGACAACAAAGGGAAACATATAACAAACTAGAGTAGATGACGGAAGGGTGACTATGCTACTCAGAAATGCTAGAATTCCTGGGAGCCAAGGAGGCTGAAGTGGCCAGTGTTCTGGGACAATTGGAAACAGATAACAAACTAGAGTAGATGAAGGAAGGGTGACTATGCTGCTCAGCAATACTAGAAGTCCTGGGAGCCAAGGAGGCTGAAGTGGCCAGTGTTCTGGGACAATTGGAAACAGATAACAAACTAGAGTAGATGAAGGATGGCTGACTATGCTACTCAGCAATGCTAGAAGACCTGGGAGTTAAACAGACTGAGCTAGCTGGTAAAAAATATTGTACCAATTTATACAATTACGTTAAGAAAATATCTCTGTCATGTATATAAAATATTGTAAATGGAAAGTTGTATAAATAAATTCTATTTTATTTTATAGGGGTGGAATGGATTTTCCTCACGAATGTTTGAAAATATATTAACTACCTCTCGTAGCTTTGCCTAACACGTAAATTTATTTAAACGTAATTGTAGTTTAACGTTAGTAGAACAGATTGAATACAAATGCTATTTCCTCCAGGTTTATCTCACTTCCGTGCTCACGATGAAATAACAGTTCCGCAAGGTTTATCCACACAGTTAAGCCTCTCCGTGGACAATGGAAAATTATGGATTTCTTCAAACAGCTTTCTTTCGCAGTGCTCTTTCTCTGCCCCTCCCCTTCCTCTTTTGTGAGATTTAATTAGGTGCCTTGTGTAACAGCCTGACGTAAGGAACGATCTCTGTTTCAGATTGCTCCCAAGCTTGCAGCTAGCTTTCTCCTTGTGACGTATGATAAAGTTGCTTGCTGTAAGGCATGGATGCGTTAAGAATTGCTCACTTATTTGTTGTGCACTTTTAATTTGTCTGCTGCTTATTAAAGTAATTGAAATAAGAATTATGTTGAACCCAAAAATTTTATATTTAGACTGCACCAGATATGCACGTTTTGAGACCACATGCGCCCTATTCACTCTGTACATTAAAGCCGAGAAGATTCATTCACAAAAGTAGAAGCCGTCAGAATGTTTTTGAATGGTCTGTAACTGTACTGACATAGGGTGTCAGGGAGGGTGTGGGGACCTTCAGCCAACCCCCTGCGTCTCAGGACCCGGAGACTTTCCCTCCTGTGGAGGACAGTAATAGTTCCTTGCAATACCAGAAATAGTACGTGATAGTTCCATATCAAATGTTCAACTGTGTAGCGTTTTTCCTCCACTCGCAGCAGATAGTATGTACGTTCGGGCGAAATATTTGTGGCGATATAACAGGTCGTCTCGTATCTCGACGATTAATCAGCCCCAAAGTTGGGAGCCATCTTTGTGACCGTCCATCTTAATCTTCTCCTTGTGCGTCCGGTTAATTCGTAATCTCATATATTAGGCTTCTGCAGGTTGAATTGTTTCTTGATGATTGGGTTTGATAACTATATAATTTGATTGTATAATCTAACGGCCACTCGCTACTATTACGAATATAATATATATTGTGACTTTGTGGGTTCGTGAAATGAAAAGTCCAATTGCACAAACTCAAAATGTTCTTTATTTCCACTGACTTACAGTTGAACACTTGCCAATTACACAGAATCACGTAATGCACACAATTACGATTCACCAGTTCGTCCGTTACCGTTCCACTGCACGCTCACAGTTACGTACACTCTTCCGATGCACGTACACAGTCTTCTCGTCCGTTCACTAGCTCGTCAAGCACTCACTTTTCTCCAGCCCGACGCGTTGCTTATATAAGACCAAGTGGCCAATCTAGAAGGTTCCGGATTAGATGAAATATCCCGCAAGTTCGAGAAATCAAGGGGAGCGGAAAGAGACGGCACAGTAATGTTTTTCCAACCACCCCTCTTTACCGCTATAAGACAAATGAGTGGGCGTTTCCGACGCCTCCGTCTCCTGCTGCTGCCGCCGGCCGGTTCTATAGGGAGTTCCAACGTTCGTGTGACAATATATATATATATATATATATATATATATATATATATATATAATTATATTCACCGCGGCATTTTTACCTTGTCATGAAACCAGATTAAAGAACATATATCTATCTCAATATTATCAATTTTCAGTAACTATCGTTACTCTATTAATTTTGTGATTGGCCGATGTACTGCTACGTCACCGCATTACGTAATAGAATTATTACTACGGCCAATCACAAAATTAAACATATATTTTCTCTTAATGTTGTCATTACATGACCTACTAAGTCATATCAGAAAACAATATTCATATAAAAAAAGTTCTAACTAAAACCTATCGTTACAACTGTCACTTTAATCTATGCAGTGACCGATACGACCCCGCACCCCTCTACGACCGCTTCTGCTATGGAGCTCAGTTTCTTTAAATTTTAATTTACTCCTACAACGTTAAGTGTATAGGACATTGAATAAAATGATGCCCAAACGAACCCGGAGTCCATAGAGCTTAGAGGATAAGGAGAAACTCTGGAAAACCCTTATGCAGATAATTCACCCTGACCGAGATTGGAACTCGGGACCTCTTGAACGTGAGGCAGACACGCTACCACCTACGTTTCAGAAGCGGACTAGGAACTCAGTGCTGGAATGGTTCGCGAGGGCAGATCAAATATCAACGGGAATTTTAATATAACCTGCTGTTGGTAGTATGCACACGTGCATACGTACATACATGTACACTTACACACGTACACAAGGCACGCGAACACACCTCGTATTTTGGTATTTTGTTTCTCTTCACAGACACAAATATAAACTATTTTGTATTCGGACTATCTCATTCTCAACATATCCGTGTTAAATCCCTCTATTTTTGTTTTTTATACTTCGTACTTGGTCTTAGTTTTAGTTATTAAAACCACGGTATTTCTAGTATTAATTCGTTTGGAAAGCACAGGCTGACCTTTACAAATGCCACGTTGAAACTCACTGCGGAGCACACAGTAGCCTCAAGTTATCCGCATCCAATTTTGTACCTCGAACTCTGATATAAAAGTATCTCTATGGAAACGTACAGACATACAGTCGACATAAAACGCTTCAAGCATGGTAACAAAGCGTTTGGATGATTATCCCTGTCTCACTGTTGTACTTCGTTAGCAACCACATGCTGATGAAGATGACAAAAGATGGAGCAGAGTTTTCATATCTTTAAAATATGTACTCTCATACGTTAGAAAGCACTGCAGTTATACAGTGTGATCCCTATAAACCTGAACCATTTCAATAAGCCATAACTTTTGAAACAATAATAGGACACACGTGTAACTTTGGGAGAATGTAGTACATAATTGGGAAATTACATTACACTATTTACATCTCAGAGAAAATGTTAGAAGTGTCCTCCACCAGCATCTATACATGTTTGTACTCGTCTCACCATATTCTCTGCAGTTTTACGGAGATGATATCGAATTGAGAGAAGGTTATTTCCAGAAAGATAGAGCAACGTGTCATACATCTAATGACACCATTAAACTTGTAGACAGTTTCTTTGATAATCGAATAATCTCAAAAGATCTGTGGCCCCCAGATCTCCTCACCTAACCTCAACGGATTTTTTCTTGTGGGGGTATCTAAAAATAGAAAGTACAAGAATAGGCCACGGACAATTGATGTTCTCAAGGAATCCATTCGAACAGAAATAAGTAACATTGGCGAGGATACTCTCCGTAAAACTTGAGAGAATATGGTGAGACGAGTACAAACATGTATAGATGCTGGTGGAGGACACTTCCAATATTTTCTCTGAGATGTAAAATGTGTAATGTAATTTCCCAATTGTGTATTATATTCTCCCAAAGTTGTACTTGTGTCCTGGATCGCACTATACAAAATTCATTCAGAATGGTGACTTCTCAGAAAATTAAATATAGTTGTGTAAATATCTTAAGCTTGAGTTAGTAGAAGCAAAAGCATTGCAAGCTCCTCCATGGAAACAGTGGATTGGTTTTCAACATTTTTGTTGAAAATTATATGCCACTGTTCCGGAAAACTCCTGTCGTTGGTATTAATCCAACATGACATATTTAGTTACACTGTTAACACGCACATGTGCGCGTACTCACACACACATCCAAGTAAAAATATTCTTTATGGTTCAAGAATTCAAAATGTGTATTTATGGCGAAGCCTCGTTAATTAGCTGTGTGTAACTACCATTGGTGTGTAGCAGAGAAAACAAAAAGGAAGATTGTTAAGGGTAGCTACATTTAATGTTGAGAGTTTTGTTTTCGTAGCATAAACAGTTTCCAAGATTCGCTACGTTTTCATCCACTACCACCAGAGGCAAGTGTTTTTGCTTTTAACGATTTTTTTGTGAATTTTTCCTTTTTCGAGAATAATATATTTTTTAGCGATAAATGAGAAAATGTATATTAATAGAATCAACACGAAAAATTCAATGCCACGGCCGGGATTTGAACCACGTAGCTTGCTATTTACTTCTTGGCAACATTGCTGCTCCCCACATGAAGAAAGAGGTGACCTTCACGTATCTTCTTATAAAAATCAAACTTCAGTTACCTTTATGCACAGTAATTTGCCATGCCTGACTCTGTAACACAAGAGGTAGCACATCTGCTTAGTGTTCAAGAGGTCCCAAGTTCAAATCTTGGTCAGGTTGAATTATCTGGATAGGTTTTTTCCAGTGTTAAGAGAATGTTGGGCAACTCGAAAGCTCCATGGACGTTGGGCTCATTTGAATTTCATTTCACCATTTCATTATCCTCTGATGTGCTATTGTTGGAGGACGTTATTTATGAAATAATGATAATGATGATGATACTGATGGTGGCAGCAGCGGTGGCAGTGCTGGTAAATTAACAAAATTACCAGATTATTTTTGAGGATAGAATTGTGATGTACAATGAAAAATCTAGATGCAGATGAACTAATGATTCATTAATATAATTCTGAGTCGAATCAACACTCAATGCTCCACCCACCGCCAGCACTCACCTGGAACGCGCCTCGGCAAGATCTCCCCCTCCCCCCAATGTCATCAGCTGTTGTCGACAGACGTCGACAACAGTTGATAATGCCAGCAAAATCCCAACGAAACGCGCCCCAGGAAAACACTAGCAACAAGTGGAGCATAGAGTACTAATTCGAGTCAAAATTATATTGATTTTGTGCTTCATTGTATCCAGATAATTCATCCTGACCAAGATTTGAACTTGGGGCCTCTTGAACATTAAGCAGATGCGCTACCTCTTGTGTTACAGAGGCAGGCATGGACAATTATTGTGCTTGAAGGTATCTGAAGGTCATCTGTTTCTCCATGTGGGGAGCCGCAATGTTGCCAAGAAGTAAATAGCAAGCTACGTGGTTCAAATCCCGGCCGTGACATTGAATCTTAATGTTGACTCTATCAAAGACTTATAGCCTATATTCGGCTAGTGTGAAGAAATGATTAATTTCCATCATGTAACTAAACTAAATTTACATTAGTCTGCATAGAAACATTTGCCTTTATTTCAAATTACATAAATATAACTTGAATTTAACATTCATATCTTCATAGCGAGAAACTAGAAGTCGTGATAAATATTTTAGAAACTTAAGGAAATCAAGATACAATTTAACACTTAACAAAGTCAATATAGTGACATCATCATGAGCACTGAAATAACAGCAAAGTGGTGCAACAATAAACTGACACCACAGCACCAGGCTGGTCTATAATACTGACGTTTGTCGTATGCTAACTAATGTTATTTATTGAATAGCACACCGTGTACAGAAAAAAAAGAAGCTCGTATTATTCTGACTAGAGGTACTGAGAAAGTTGAACTTCTTGGAAGCTACTCTCAGACATTACATTAACATGAAAATTTTGTCCCTCAGTGCTTAAAATGTGTTCCGAAAGTTAAAAAGCGAATACAAACAATACCCTACTGGAAACCACCCAGATTTAGAAGCTAAAAGTTCTGTTATATTCCTATACTTATACGAGGGCTGTTCAATAACAAATGGTCACAACTTTTTTTTGACAAAGTACCTTTACTGATCCTCATAATTTTGATGGTCCTTCTCAAAATAGTCTCCCCTGAATGCGATGCACTTGTCCCAGTATTTCTGCCAGTCTTCAAAGACATGCTGGAAACCATTTTTTGAGAGATCTTTCAAAATCGCCTCCGCAGCCTTCACCACTGCTTCTGATGATGGATAATGTCTCCCACGAAGACGTTTCTTCAAGTTAGGGAATAGAAAAAAGTCACATAGGACTAAATCCGGACTATAGGGAGGTGAGGGATGTACTTCTCGTTAATTTTTGTAAGGTATTTAGCAACAATATTGGCAATATGCGGCCGCGCATTATCATGGTGCAGCATCCAGCCTGCTTCACGGAAGTGTGGTCTTTTGCGCCTGATACGGACTTGCAATGTTTTCAGAACATCCCTGTAGTATTGTCCAATTACTGATGTTTGTGGAGGTACAGCCTGCTGATAAACTATTCCATGAATATTGTCGCCAGGTCATTGTTGATTGGAGCCAGCGCGGGTAACAAGATCAAAGAGACGGCAGTGCAGTGTGGAGACAAAAGCTTGCCGAAATGGATGTCGTCCAGGTATAGCAGGCAGGCGTCGTAACTCAGTTCTCTCATCACTGACTTCATGAGGCGTTGGAAGGTAGCTGGTGCGCAGTGGTTCTCGACCCTGGACCTGAAGTCGGGCTACTGACAGGTAGCTCTAGACCCGAGAGACAAGGAGAAGACCGAATTCTCGACAGGCCAAGGGCTCTGGCAGTTCACAGTTATGCCCTTTGGCCTCTGCAACGCACCAGCTACCTTCCAACACCTCATGAAGTCAGTGATGAGAGGACTGACTTACGATGCCTGCCTTCTATACCTGGACGACATCACCATTTCGGCAAGCTTTTGTCTCCACACTGCACTGCCGTCTCTTTGATCTTGTTACCCGCGCTGCCTACAATCAACAATGACCTGGCGACAATATCAAAAAATGAGATGACCATAACTTTCCCAGCAGAAACAACTACTTTTGCTTTTTGGGGGTTGGTAATGAAGGAGATTTCCAAACTGAGCTTTGCTGTTTGCTCTCAGGATCAAAATGATGTAGACAAGTTTCATCAGCACTGATTACGTTTGAAAGAAACTCCGGATCTTCCTATTACATCAACTTTAACTGCGTGTTACCTCCATTACAGCGGTTGACGATACTGAACATATCTGAACTTGCCTGGTTCTCACAGGCGGGAACCAGGAGTAACAACAATGAAACTACTACGGTGTGTTTGTTTCACATTAAGCTAACAGAATATAATAAGATTGAATTTAGTATGAAAAATGATGACCGGAAGAAAGTATAAACATTATTTATTCAACAGCCCTCGTATAAGTGGTAAACCTATAAAAGCCAGAACAGAAAATGAAGATGTCTTTGAAAATATAGCATTTATTTCAATAGTTTTTTGGGATCGGGCAGTTTTTGAGTGGATATGTGTTGACAGTGGATGTGTTTTTGCAGGCAGCGACGAAGGAAGGATACCTGATGAAGCAGACATGGTCTTTCCAGCGCTGGAGACGCCGCTACTTCAAGCTCAAGGGGCGCAAGCTCTATTACGGAAAAGACACCAAGGTAAGTACCTTTTGTTGGTCTGTGTCAAGTACACTGCACTCTGTCAAGGGTAGCTTCACCAGATAAAGGCACCAGGCGTGTTTAATTATCCATTCTAAATCCCCTCTTCCTACCCACAGCTTCAAGCAAATTAGTTATTAACGTGATATGTCCTACTACTACCCTGTGTGCCATGTGTGCAGGAGATTTGCATGACAGATAATTTCTGGGAATGCTCTTCCAAGTCCTCTTCATTGTTAATGACTGCCGTAGAATTTGTGAAGTGTAAGAGATGTACAAAGTCGTGCTACATAAAAATTGTTGAGCTCCTTAAAGGAAAAGTTTATGTCAAACGTTTTCGTCACAGCCATTTTCGAAATATTCTTCTTTATTACTTACAATTTATAAATGCTTATGCAACGAATTTTCTCTGAAACTATAGTGAGTTCAAATTATCTAGCTCCCGACGGACCCCTAAACGTCACTCACTCACTCACTCACTCACTCACTCACTCACTCACTCACTCACTCACTCACTCACTCACTTATTCAGACATACACTGAATCACTCATCTTCAGTAAGAAGAGGAGTTGTTCAATTACATCTATGAGTTCAATTTGCCCGCCTCGGTAGCGTGGATGGTAGAGTGTCTGCCTCACGTTCAAGAGGTTCCGAGTTCGAATCTCGGTTAGAGTGAGTTACCCGGATGAGGTTTTTCCGGGATTTTCGCTTATCCTGATGAACGAACGTCGGGTAACTGTAAGCTCTATGGACCCCGGACCTATTTGAGCACCTGGTGGGGTGAATAGCGAAGTCGCGGTGGGGATGATTGTGGTATGGTTAGTTCGCGTAAGGTAACGTGGAGGGGTGTATATGAGTCTGTGCTTAAACTCTCATGTATGAATATAGAGTCTAGGGTTCGATATCTATTAGGTTTAGTGTATGATATATAATGCAATATCGTTATTCTTTAGGTATAAGAATATCGAGAGAATGGTTAGGTAGGTGTACTGGGAGAGATTTATGAAATAAATGTAATAAGACATTCTGGTAAGGGGTGCACCATCCGATATGAATTAACGTTGGAGGACATAAAGTATATAAAACGTGAGTTCAATATCTAGATTTCATACGAAATACACGTTATTTTGAAGGACCAAATTGTCTGCCTGTGAACACTATAGCTAGAAAAATGGACAACTATCAACTTTGATAGGTAGAGTCAGACTGAAAAACTCAATGCTATAGCCGGGATTTGAACCACGGATTTCCCTTTTCCGTCCGGTTACTCCTAACCTCTGAGCTACTATAGCAATATGTCAGCATGACATTAAATTCTCCAACTGACTCGTAATTCTCCCTCCGTCACTCCGTCCCTCCATCCACCAAGCCCTCACTCACTCACTCACTCACTCACTCACTCACTCACTCACTCACTCACTCACTCACTCACTCACTCACTCACTCACTCACTCACTCTCACTCACTCACTCACTCACTCGTATTTTTCGTTTAACTATGAAATCTGGGACTTACGTAGTTACAACATAGTCACCTCAAAATGTATGTAGCTCATTGTATATGAGAACTCCTAGTGGTCTACCGGCAAAAACACGGCGGGTGAGGTGCCGGTGGTGCTGCCCTCTGCACTGCCTGTAACTCCTTGGGTCAGCCTTCCTTTGTCTCCTGTCGCCTCATCCTTCTTCCCGGAGGTGCTCCACTTGGGGCTTAGGTACAATAAACCACAGGTTTCGGTGCAGACTAATTCTAATTATAATCCTAAATATAAAATTTAATAAATCCTTTCATGGAAGTGTTGAAAGCAGTGTTGTTGTATAAATTAAATTAATTGGGAGTCGATTAATAACACAAAACAACACTCACTTTTAAACTTTCCCGGAACATGTTTCTGAGGCCTTCCCTCTATCTTCAGCCGGACATCGACTTGTTCTCATTGGTGTAGCTGACAATATTTTGTCATCAGTCTCCTCTGGTGGTGGTTCGAGGAACTTGCTGAACAAATCTTTCTGGGGGATGTCGAAATTGAATACTTTGTTCCTATTTTTTGAAATAAAGATTTGTTCCCATGTGGACAGTTCTTCTTTCCTGATGTATGTTTTAGTAATTTTGGTTCTGGATTTATGTTGTGGTTTTTTTTTCCAAAAATGCGAGGCAACTGCTGATTTTTCTAATTGTTTGTATTTTATGTTCCTAAAGTGTTCCTTTGCTCTTGTTTCTAAATTTCTTTTGGTTTTCCCAATATAAATTTGACTACAGTCACAGCATTCAATTTGATATATACCAGACTTCTTGTTAGATGGAATGGCATCTTTGATGTTTGAGCAAATTAGGTTTTTTAAGGAGTAATGGTTCAGTGGAGCTAGTTGAATGTTTTGTTTTTTGACGACTTTTTGGAATTTATCAAAGGCCCATGGATGGTAAGTGAATTTTTTGAAGATCATTTTAGTTTCTGTAGCTGAGAGGGTTGTGGTTTCCTTTAGTAGTTTCTTCTTTTTTGCTAAGTTCACTTTTTTGTCTACTAGTGATTTGGGAAAGTCATTTTTCTGTGCTTTTTCAATAATTTTGTTGTATTCTATTTTGTATTCTTCTGCTGTGAGAGGGATATTGACCAGTCTGTGTGCTAAACTATTACAGATTGCCTGTTTGTGGGATCTTGGGATCTTGGATTGAAATATATATATTATATATTATATATTATATATTATATATATATTATACCTAGAGATGTTTTTATATACACTTCTTTTGTAACGTGACGTTTGTTCTTTATCGATTATATCCACCTCTCAAAGTTAAGTCCATTTATCCATCTCACTCTGCTGCAGCAGATATCCATTCTCTATTCTCTTTCTTTTCCCATTCTTTTCTGTACCTGTCTGCTCTGTAGCAACATTTCTTTACTCCCTCACCCCCATCTCTCAGATCTTAGAAAGTGTGTCAGTGCTTTAGGACTCACAATACTCATTTGCCTTCCTTTTCATCTACCAACTTTCACAAGACGAATTTCTTTCTGTGCCTTCCTTCCTCTCTGAACTTCCAGAATAGCTTGGCATTCCTTGCTGTTTCTGACACTCTTTGTCAACTGCCAATTCGGTTACTGGTATCAATGTAAACAGCAATAACTAGTCATTAGACCTCCGGTGTTTAGACTGTTAGAGAGAAATTTTAAACAAATAAAATGGGCTCTAACATTAAGATCTGACTTGTTACACTCATATGACTTTCTGTACCCTCTCTTAGACCAATCATTCTTACAGTTAAGTGATGGAAATTAATCATTTCTTCACACTATCCGTATGTAGACTGAAGTTTTGGATAGATAGAGTCAGCATGAAAAATTCAATGCCAGGCCGGGAACTGAACCACGGATCTCCTAGTTTCCATCCAGTCAATCTTATCCATTGAGCTACCATAATGAGAGCCCCTAATGATTTACCGGAAAAATATATGAGTGAATTGGAGAATGCAATGCCATGTCGGCAGCTTGGCCATTGTAGCTCAATGGGTAAGAGCGACTGCACGGAAACCAGGAGAACCGGTTCAGTTCCCGGCCGTGGCACTGGATTTTTGAGGTTGACTCTATTTGAAACCTTAGCCTATATAGGCTAGTGTGAAGGGATAATTAATTTGTATCGCTTAACTTAAATAATAAAAGTTAAATGAGGAAGCGTGGGACTCAGGTAGTTAAATAGTAAGTCGCCACATACGATGTATCTCTAATACGTGATTTACCGGGAAAATATGTGAGTCAATTGGAGAATGTAATGTTATGAGGGCACTTTGGCCATGGTAGCTCAATGGCTAAGAGCGACTGGACGGAAACCAGGTGATCCGTGTTTAAAATCCTGGCATTTTTCAGTTTGACTCTATCCAAAACAGCCTATACACGACTAGTGTGAAGAAATCATTAATTTCTATCAATTAACTTAGTTTAATGTACAGTTTAAAAATAAGAATACTGATGGTTTTAAGTTTTGTCGCATTAAAGATATGCATCTAATTAATTTCATAGTTCTCCAGTTGGAATGGAGTATCGAGACAAACATGTGTATAATTAAAATGAATTATGTTTTGAACTATATGTCATGCTGGTTTAAAGCAAACAAATTATCTGTGAATCTAGACAAAACAAAAGTGGTCAAATTTATAACCTGTCGTACATCACATACTGAAATAGAAATAGGGATTAATGATATGTTATTAGAAGAAATTGACAGCATAAAATTTCTGGACCTTCAAGTGGACAGATGTTTAGATTGGAAAGCTCACATAAATTATATCTTACCTAAACTCAGCTCTGCCTCTTATGCTATCCGAGAGCTGGTTAATGTGAGTTCTATTGACACACTTAAATTAGTATATTATGCATACTTTAACTCTATTATGAAATATGGAATATTATTTTGGGGCAACTCAGTAGAAAGTAAAATAATATATCTTATGCAAAAGAGGGTTATAAGAATCATTACTAACACACACAACAGATGCTCCTGTAAAGATCTTTTTACAAGATTGAAGATATTAACGCTTCCTTGCATGTATATATTCTCGATCCTAAAATTCTTTGTATGCAATCGTGCCTTATTTGAAACAAATAATGTAATTCACAGAACAAAACACTAGACAAAAGTATAATATCCATTATCCCAGTGCCAAACTTTCTTGCTTCCAGAAAGGTGTGCATTATGAAACTATCAAAATATTTGGCGCACTTCCTAATGTTCTTAAAGAAAAAGTTGATAATTTCGGTGCTTTTAAAAAAGCTGTTAGAGAGTACCTTTGCTCAAAATCTTTTTATTCTGTACAAGATTATCTGAATGACAAATTATCCTGATAATGCTTCTGTAGCTCTATAAGTAGTATCTGTTCCAATGACAAATCATTACTAATAAATATTTTATGCATGGTGAAAGTTTATTTTTAATGCATATGTATTTAATAAATAACAAGAATGGTATCCATTGCAAAAAGGTTAAGACGTACTGGCATAAGACAAGTGAAAGCTGGTTTAAAAAGTGTTTCATTTTGTATCATATATAATTATCCCTGCTTTGTTGTCCATATTGTTGTTCATATTGTCTGTATACTATAATATGAGTCTTATGTTAACATTAGTACATATATATGCTATTAAACTTTATACCTCTGGACATGTTCAAAGTTCACAGCCTTTTCTGGCTACAAGTGAACCTACTGAACGCAAATCAATCTAATCTAATCTAATATACCCATCCCTAGAAAAAATGTATTGTCGCGAGCCATTGTTGCGACTGACGCGGCCGCCGCGCACAAAGGGACACATAGTGCTATGCGGTGATAAAAAGCTTTCCGAAACAGATAAAGATAGATAACTGGAGGGTTCGGTTTTTGCCTGGTGCCGTCTTGATTGTTAGAGAACGTTCCACTAATTTCTGGAACAGTGAGTGGAGATATAAAAGAAGCCGTGGCTAGTTTATCGGACAGTCGTAATCGGAACTGATAATTGTGTGCCTGTAGCTGTGATTTGAAAGTGAAATATTTTGTTTATTTACATGTGTATAATTGACGAAAGATTTTGTTGGTTTATATTACGTCAGTTTGCTGCAAACGGGTGTACAAACAGTGTCTTTCTACGAAATAAAGAGTATTTTGCATTTCTGCAAACTTGACTTTTAATTTTATGAACCCACAAAGTCACAGTATGGACGGGGGTTGGGATTTCGTCTTGAGCAGGTTTCGATATACTTATTATAATATCTAAGTGGTAGAGACATCTCCTATATAGTTCACAATCCATGTGAAAACACTCTAGCTCCCACGTCACCAAATGTTTGTGTACGGTACGTACTTCTGCCAAGCTGTAATCATGTTCCACGTGAGCTAACTGTATTACTTAGTTTGTTGACTGCCCGTGTTACGGATCACTAACCTCGGTGTTTGGTGACAAGGCTAAACATATTTCTGTAAAGAGCTTTCACATCTCCCTGCTCGACTATGGACTTTTTAGACTGTAAGACCAGTTAATTATTGCATACGCATCTCCCAGTACAAGATTATTGCGTTTAATAATCCTGTCTTTCAGTAGCAGCGAATGAAAATCATCCACCACTATATTATACGACCTGCACTGCCCGTTCTTCTAAAAGGTATTTTTAAAAGAGTATTTTTTACCTCACGATAACCGAGCTAAATATTTATAGAAATAGTTTTATAAAATAATTCTTTGTTGCAGTAGGGTAAAAAAAGAATTACGTTAGACTTAGGCAAAGTGGTCAGGTCATGACCTTCAAATTTTGCTCATTTTCCATTACCAGAACAAAAGAACAAAAATACTTCTCATTTAAACACAAAAGTAATATTCCTAATCCTAAAGAACTGAAAAAGATGAGTTCTTTCTTTTACTTTCCCTTTAATCTTTGAAAACTATTGACAGCCGGTCAGCAGTGACATGGTTTAAGGGAACTGGAAACGATGCATGATCATAAATTATGTTTTGAGATTTTAACGTCAAAACATTCTCCATTATTGTAGTAGATAATGTCCAGTTTATTGTGTTTACTGTTTAACAGGAACTTTTATAATGATTATTATTATATGATGATGATAATTGGGTTTAAGGCTCAACTTCTAGGTCATCAGCGCCCTTAAAAAGCCAATTAGGGTAACACGAATTAAAAGACTAAAATGCTAAAAGAAAAAAAAATCTATTACATAAAATAGATATAAAACCAACGCACGACGGAGTGGCAAAGACTAAAAGGGAGACTTAAAACCATAAAAAGAGTAAAACAGTAAAATTCCCAATTGCTGTGGTCTAAATTCTAAAACTGAGATCTAAAACGAAAGTTAAAACTTCGCCTATTGCCGTCTCGTCATCCGCGAGTATCTCTGTCAAGCTGGCCGGCAGCTGGAGAGACCTGCGGAGACGTTCTACTTTAAAACAATCTAAAAGAACGTGTCGTACCGACAGTTCGGCATCCAACATCGGGCAAACTGGAGCCGGGGTCCGATTCTATAAAAGGCTGTGGGTAAAATAGTAGTGCCCAATGCGTAATCGAGCTAAAATGATTTCCTGCCGCCCCGATAAGCGACAGGAGGTCGCCCAGTTAATCGGAAGCTCCTTCACTGTTCGAAGCTTGTTGCCACGCAGAGGAGACCACTTCTCTCGCCAGCACGAGAGCGCCGCTCTACGGACAAGCCCAAAGTCTTCCGAGATATCCAAAGGGAGGGTAACACTAGGTGCTATGGCTGCCACCTTAGCCGCCGAATCCGCCATTTCATTCTCTTGCAGGCCCACGTGACCAGGAACCTATGCACAGACCACTCTAACGCCAGAGGCGCGTAAAACGTGGAGGGCGCCCTGGTTCCGCTGTAAAAGGGGATGGATGGATGGATGGATGATGATGATGATGATGATGATGATGATGATGATGTGGGATGGGATTGTCCTCGCCTGCGATCGTCCCGCGTTGCGCCTGAGGTCGCAGGTTGTATTCCGCCCTCCGAGAAGATGCTGAAACCACGGGTTGCTAAATTCCGCTCGGACCAATCTAGCTAAAATTTTCTGTGTAACTTCAGTCCTTATATGAAAAACCTTTTCTCAGGCGTGATCGCAAGCGAAAGAATTCTTTAGTTAAATAAACACAGAAATGCGTAAATTTTGTTTAATTATAAAACTCCAAACTTGTAATTTAATTGTGATACTTCCATTTTTATACAACATTTTACATAAGAATGATGTTTTTTCGATACAATTTTCAGAAGGTCTGTGTTAGCTATTTAAAATATTTCACAATCCAGAACACATCTGTTCTCTTCGACGTTACACAAACAAAAGACGCCTTCTTCCTTACTTGTTTTACCAAGATTATGATTTTTCCTTCTCTCGTTGCCATCACTACCAATCAAACTTAATTTTTGCTGGTCCACGTCTCACATTATGTAATATCATTTTTAAAACTACCAATCATAAAACATTTACATTATTTCATTTACATGTAGCATCATCTCATGACCTACTGAATTTTAACAAATTCTTTTCTTGCTTATTCTAACATGTCCATATTGATTCTTAAACAACATATTTAAGCATACTTAAATATTTTTCAACTCTCGGGGCCAAAACCAAAACAGCCATTACAACTGCATACATAGCAAAGGAAAAAAATTAAATGTTTAGGTGTCCCTTTATACTGTCCATATGTCACTCACTTTGTTTAAAATGGAATATCTGTGACAGTTACAGAAAAATTTTGGAGGGACATTTTGTTTTGCCTATTAGACGCGTAAAAAGAGGAAGAAAAGGCTTCAAAGAACCCAACACGAATATCAAAGTGCACATGAAAATTATTATGGAACTGCATATTCTGAGATAACCAAAGCAACAAGACAATTTTTAAAAGAAGTAATACTAAGAAGTACATTTTTGGTTATTTAAGAGCAATTTTCTCAAAAACTGTAGTGCTTTATTTTTCACTGGTGGCCGGCCGGCCTGTGGGGGGTACTGCATGCGCACAGTGTTTCTCACCGTTTCTGATACCCGCCTTTCTCCGCTTCAGTATATGTTCGGCCGTGGTTAGTGCGGGTTCTTATTCTGTTGTTCTGTTATAATGCCAAGAGGTGCGTATAGTTTAGCACACCGCATATTCATGTATGATACCTGTAAGCCAACAGTCTTGCGGAGAAGTGATACGGCTATTTGTAGACCGATTTCTTGTTATTACTGCGTCTCACAGAGGGACATTTCGTAAACTTGTAAGGAGATTCAGAGAAACTGGTTATCTTTATATTGATGGCTCAAAAAGTGCAGTTGGGTGTGGCTGTGCAATAGTATCTACAGATAAAGTTACTTCCTTTAAGCTTCCAAATAACTTTTTAGTGTTTTCCTGTGAGCTTTATGCAATTAACATTCCATGCTACAAACACAAAATTCTGATAAGAACCATTTCATCATTCTTTCTGATTCCGTGAGTTCTTTAAAGGCAATATGTGACAATGGGACTACAGATAAGATACTACACCATAATCTGAAAACTTAGGCTAAGGACATAGTCTTCATGTGGATATCGCCTCACAGAGGTATATCAGGTAATGAGGAAGCTGACAAGGAAGCCAGAGGTATTACGAAGGACTCAGCCTCCACCTCATCCAGATCTTACATCAGTCAGAGCTACCAAATTCAAAGCAATATGAAAAAAAAAAACATAAGGTCAATAAACAGCCAGAGTGTATCCTACAACAAATTCCAGAGAAAACCTGAAGTTAAAATAGTAAGACTAAAAATAGGACATACAAAACTAACACATTCCTGCTCACTGTCAAAAGAAACACCACCATCTTGTGATATATGTACATACTCTCTTGCAATTAAACATATATTTCAGTGTAAAAAATACAGTTATGCCAGAAAAAAGCACAATATTTCAAGTAACATGTTATTAACACCTACAGACACAAAAATTTAGTTAATTTGTTAATGTTCTTTAAGTAAATTTGTCTATATGACTGTGTATGCCTCTCAGAATTCAAGTTGTTGTCATGTTATGTCAAATTGATTTTTAGTTCTGACAGTGTGTTGTAATATTATTGTAATTTTCCATGTGGTCGCTATAAGACCTAAACTGAACTGTAAAAGCAAAAAAAAGGAAAAAAACTGGTTCTCTTCTTGATAACGAACCCAAAAGAACTCGTCATGTGCTTACTGAGGAAAAACTAGGTGAGATATGACAAAGTTGTAAAGTACCCAAGAAAATCTGTGTAGATTATCACGGGAAACGGATTTTTCACAGTTCTCAGCTTGGAAAGGCATTCAACTTTTGAAACTAAAACCATGTACGAAATGTAATTTTACGTCCTCCAACATTAAGTCATATCGGAAGGTGAATGAAATAGATGAAGTGATGCTCAAATGTTTTCAGGATCCATGGAGCTTGTAGCTACCCGACATTCGTTGTTTAAGGATAAGGGAAAACCCCGGAAAAAACAGTATCCAGGTAACTCACCTTGACCGAGATTCGAACTCGGGACCTCTTGAACTTGAGGCAGATACGCTACCCCTACGCTACCGAGGCGGGCCCCTTAGTTCAGGAACTGTAACCACGTGATACTGAGCGTAGAATACATTTCTGCAATTGAGTGGTGGTTCAAAGTTAATGACGGCTTTATGAGCACAATTTTAATTTCTTTTCTCACAGACGAAGAATAGTTTTCGTTTTATGGTCATGTGTCGTCACAAAACAACAGATATTGGAATGCAGAAACCCCGACAATGTGCACGAAATGCCACTGCATGACAAGACAATTGCTGTTTGGTGTGTATGAATGCGTACCGAATTCATTGAGAAAACAATTAATGGACAGAGGTACAGGGATGCAATAATCAAACCATTCCTGGGATATTTGTGTGCCATTGGGTACACAAAGGCATATTTTCAGACTCTGGGGCAGCACATACATCCATCTATCGTTGGAATTAATTAGGGAAATATTTGATCATAGGGTAATCAGAAAGGACAATGGCCACCACCATCGCCGGACCTTACGGTCTCGATTTTTATGTATGGGGGAACTTAAAAAATAAAGTGTATCGGAACAACCCGTATACATTGGAAAATCTGATACAAAACATCAGAAGAGAAATTACTACAATTTCAGAAGATAAATGAATGTGTGTCAACAGAAATGCATGGCAGCACAAGTACACCGTGTCCAACATCTTCGGTGACAAATGTATGTTGTTATTATAATTATAATTTACATGATACACCTAAGCGCTAAAATTTAAATATTAAACGTGCCAGAAGCGCCTTCTGCCGGCCACCAGTGAAAAATAAATAAGGGATGGGTCCTCCATACATGCGATGCTTCAGTTTTCACGATACTTGCATGATATTCTCACCGAACGCATTTTTTTTTTTTTTGTGTTGGAGCCGCGACAAGCCAGTGCTGGGCGCGTGCGCCGAAACCTGTGGTTTATTGTAGCTTTGCCCCAAGTGGGGCATCCCGGGGAGGAAGGATGAGGTGAGAGGAGAAAGAGGACGACCGGTTCAGTGACTCACGACAGTCCAGAGGGCAGGATCCCTACTATTTACCAGCTTGAAATTCCCCGGCAGGCTAGTTTAACCGACATCCTACCCATTGTAGTCCCACTAGGCCGGCTCGGAAACCGCGATATCGGAGGAGCAAGTTTTACCTAGAACTTATCATCCTGCCATGCAGCGCCGAGACGCCGGCTAAAAGTTATACCCTGAAAGAGACCACTAGATGAGAGATAATGTGAATTGATAATGGAGATGAAAGCATTCTCCCAGCATTCGCCTTACGCCACGGTAAAACCCTCGAAAGAAACCCATGGGTGAGGTAGCTCGGCTACAGGAATCGAACCAGGACCTCCTGAATGCAGGCCACAGACGAATTCCGCTCAGTCGTCCGATATGACTTAAGATTGGAGGACGTAAATTAGTTTAAAAAACAAAAAGCTCAAACTTGTCTTCCCCTTCTTCTGGTGGTCAGACAATATATATATATATATATATATATATATATATATATATATATATATATATACAGGGTCTCTCTAAAGTCAGTATCCATTTCAATGAAGGAAGACAGTGATTGAAAAATCAATATTATTTTGAAGTGTTACACATATTCTAGTACCCTTCTACATGACCTCCATCTAGCTCAAAACACATACGCCATCTTTCAGTACTGGAATGAAATGTAGACTGTAACGTGTCAACAGTAATTCAACCTGCTGCTTCCGTGATACGTTTCCATAACTCAGGGAGACCATTCACTTTGCTAGTGTACACTTTAGATTTGATGTACCCCCATGCAAAAAAGTCTAAAGAAGTAAGGTCCGGTGAACGGGAAGTGCTAGTGTACACTTTAGATTTGATGTACCCCCATGCAAAAAAGTCTAAAGAAGTAAGGTCCGGTGAACGGGAAGTGCTAGTGTACACTTTAGATTTGATGTACCCCCATGCAAAAAAGTCTAAAGAAGTAAGGTCCGGTGAACGGGAAGCCCACAGCCGAGGTGAACCCCTGCCTATCCATCTCAGGTAATCACGGACGATATTTGCAAACTGTGGAGGTGCACCATCTTGCTGAAATACAACTGTATCCAGTATGCCATCCTCTTGAAGCTACGGTTCAAGGAACAGTTCTAACATGTTGAAGTAGATGTTACCTGAGAGAAGTGTCGGCGGGAGTCTCGGCGGTGCATGGCAGGATGATATGCTCTGAGGAAAACTACTTCCTCCTCCGGTAGGGCGGTTGCCAGTCTCCTCTCCTCTGCTGGGACCATTTCGGGACCGCCAGCCAGGAACCTTTGGGGCACGGACCGCCTGCCTAGGACCTTTAGGGCTCCACTGCTCGGCTCGTTGCCGTCTTGCAGTAAGGTGTTTTTTTTTTTTTTTTTGTAATTTACGTCCTCCAACGTTAAGTCATATCAGACGACGAATGGAATGCCTGAAATGATGCTCATATGACCCCGGGGTCTATAGAGCTTAGAGTTACCCGACATTCGTCTTCCAGGATAAGGGAAACCCCGAAGAAACCTCATCCAGATAACTCACCCTGACCGAGATTCGAACTCGGTACCTCTTGAACGTGAGTCAGACATCTCCGCTACCTAGGTGGACGTCCCGCTGTAGGGTAGCGAGTTCGTTGTCCTGGCCTGTCGGGGGAAGTCTCTATCCAAGTAAACTGTAGGGACCCTTCCCTCTGTACTGTCGTGACTCCTTGGGACGGCCGCCTTCTGTCTCCTTCTCCTCATCCTTCCTTCCGGGGGTGCCCCACTTGGGGGCATAGGTACAATGAGCCCAGCATGGTGACCTACGTACCAAATGCCCTCCGTAATGAAATCCTAATCCCACACTGTGATCCACTTCTCTTTATCTCACACCAGGCGTTGAGCTGATCACCCATCCTGGATCTCTAGCTGATCCAAAGCTTCGGTTCCTCAGACCCGACCTTAAGGGATAGAGGTACAAGAATCCACTAACACCAATAAGTGGTATATTAGGGATATGGTAAAGAAGGACAAGTATTCGCATGTTGCTCTATACCTACAGGAAATTTGAAAAGTATTGTTTTGCAAATGAATTAATATGGAATGGGTAGAAACATAAGGTATTTAAGGTAGTGAATGGAAAAGGTTGTGCAAGGGCGACATGAGATTTTTGACCCGTACTGTTCACAGACACATCGTTATATTGCTTGTTAAGAGAGGCTTAGAGCTTCTAGACTAGAGGAAGAAGAAAGAAATAACGAGTTAGCATGTCACGTGGTGGGCAAATCGGAAGCGATCAGAGGGGAAGTGGGTAGGTGTGGCAGACTCCAGCCGTATTAACAGCTGTCAATATTTGCGTGCTTCGATCCGTCAAGGCGTTAGGACGCACCTTGTTATCCTCCACAGGCGTCATATCCAATTAGTGACCATTTATCTAGGTACATCCACTAGTTTTGCCTGCTTCTATGCTGTCTCACCAATTACTGCCGTGAATGGTAGAGAGTCTCTCCAGACACACCTTGGAGGTAGAAAAGCGACACGGGTAGCCGAGAGTTTAATGTTCGTTGCCCCTTTTACCTTCTCCCTCCAGGCTTTTCTCAGTTCTCATAACTGGCAATCAAAATTTCTTTTCTAGATATAATTTCATATTAAGTTGCGAATCTTAAAATATTAAAGGGTTGCACCAACACTTCTATATTTTTTATCCATATTTATTGAACCCTATTTTACACAGTGGTATATTAGGGTTAGTTGATATATAAAAATTTACAATTTTAACAAAAAGTATTTTAAATACTAGAAGGAAGAAATGATGTTTTAAACTAATGCATATTAATTTAAACTATTTCAGACGTTTAAACACTGAGTTTATAAACATCATGAAGTACTTATACTGTTGTGGTTTCATTAGCAAAGATGTGAGCGGAGCAGAAAATTCAGTTCCTAGAGAGTCTAGCTTGTCTTTCTCTCCAGAAAATGGGACAACAGAAAAGGAGATGAACCACAGTTTGAAATTCTTCACCACACATGCACTCGGGGTTGGATGTTAAGTGAAAGCGTGATAAGTACCATGTCCACTTAAAAATGGTGTCAAAACAAAATTTGGTACAAGAGTTTCACATTTTCCTCTGTCATATACACTAGGGAAAAATAATGTTTTTGTTAAACTTCTATTTGGAGTTGTTAGCCATTGTTGGTTCCCTTCTTCAAGAATATGTTGATGTATTACTCCCCTTGCAGTAGAAATAGGACATAAAGAGTATGTCACAGGAAGATTGGATTCTGCAGCAATCAGCTCTCTCGTTACCTAAAATTCCACTGTGTCCTTTAACCTATCCCATGCAAATATGTCCTGGATGGTTTTGAAGCAAGGTTCTGATTTCATGTGCTAATGAATTTAAATTGTATTTATCATTAATAGCGAGTAGAGCTGATTGTGAATCACTGTTCCCATTAACAGTACACCATTTTATAGCTTCTTTAATTGCTAAGAGCTCCGACTGGAACACAGAACACTCAGGTGACAGTTTAAACATGGAGTGAGTTAGTTCCGTTTGGTTTTCATAAACAACAAAAGCACATCCTACTGCAGATATATTATCTTCAAATTGGTAACGTGAACCGTCTGTATATATGTAATAATCATGAAAATTACATATTTCCTTTAAACAGGTTACAAAACTTGATGTGTGTCCTGCTGTGGTAGGATGCTCCGGGATTTGTAGTTTTAAGTGAGACAGATAAGACGCACATTCACGTTCATGTCTTAAATTCATAATAGTTGCTGTTGATAAACCAGTGAGAGCCAAAGGTTCGATGTTAGCTATAATCTGAGCTGCATCAGTGAAGATTGTACGATATCCTCGAATTATGCGAAGGAGGAATCCCCTTTGAATTTGTGCAAGTTTTTTAACTGCCCATTTTTTTTATTAAGAACATCCTGGAATGCAGATACACCATACAAAATTAGTGGCACTACAGCCCCTTGATATATAATTTTAAGAATACTAGAATTCAGACCCCAGGTGGGTCTTGTTGTTGCGAGGGCACCAAGGAGCTTGCTGGCTCTTTCAGCAATATAATCAAAGTGTGATCGAAACACTTCTATATTCCAGATTTGTATTTCAGTTATCGCAGGGGCGCTGGTGAGCCATTGTATTGGCGGTGCCATAAATCAATAACTCAATCAATCAATCGATCAATCAATCAATCAATCAATCAATAATAAATAAATAAATAATAAATGAATGGATGAATAAATAAATAATGAATGAATGAATAAATAAATAATAAATAAGGGTTGTTAAAATATAAATATGTGTACCAATTTCGAACGATTTAGGTAATCTTATCAATAATCCATTCTATTTTATAATATACTGTACCAAACAGAACGTACGGGGAAACGGAAATAGATATTTATTACATCCGTACTCTTGTTACGCACAGGTGTAACGAGTACAGTAAAAGTTTGATAATATAATTCATGGCGAATGTGATTCGAAGCAAGCGTTCGTGTACGATTTCGCGATAGAGAGACAGATATCATAAGTCCCGTGCTTTATTGCACTCTAGCCGACAAAGCGTAAATTATGCGCTAGAGAAATCTCGGCACCACTTTTTCCCATAAGAAGCCGTGTATAAGCAGACATCCTAGCCCTTAACACAGGCGCATATGAGCGTAGACGGTGCCGTTCTGGAATCGGCGCCAAGGACAGAGCGCTTGCGTTTAACGCGCCTATTCACACGAGGGTGCAGACACTCAGCAACAATCCTTTTTGTGCAATTTCTATACACTTCTCTTTCTTTCGTTTTCATACAGATGTTGCCATGGCACAGCGGCACTATCTCAGAAGCCGCCCCTGAGTTATCGTACAGGTTTAAAATCATTACTTAACCTACTTAGTACCACATTCTGTAAAACAGCTGCTTGTCAGACAGTTAACATCCCAAAAAGCAGTACTTCAATGGTGTAAATTGATAATAAAACAGATCCAGATAACAGTGGCAAGCTGTAACGGGGCGTAAACAAAATTCATTATCATTTTATTTTCAGTCCTTTAGTATACACAAACACAGCGTTACATAGACCACGTCAGTTTATAATACAAAATAAATAAATAAATTATTATTATTAATTATTATTATTATTATTATTATTATTATTATTATTATTATTATTATTATTATTATTATTATTATTATTATTATTATTATTATTATTATTATTATTATTATTATTATTATTATTATTATTATTATTATTATTATTATTATTATTATTATTATTATTATTATTATTATTATTATTATTATTATTATTATTATTATTATTATTATTATTATTATTATTATTATTATTATTATTATTATTATTATTATTATTATTATTATTATTATTATTATTATTATTATTATTATTATTATTATTATTATTATTATTATTATTATTATTATTATTATTATTATTATTATTATTATTATTATTATTATTAATATTACTATTACTATTATTATTATTATTATTATTATTATTATTATTATTATTATTATTATTATTATTATTAATCACATGGTACTACATTTTATATATATCGTTACGTTCTAACAATGAGTGTCCAAGCCCTGTTTTCTAAATTCTTTCCCCTACTGTCGTTTCGATTTAGAAGTATTTTCTGTAAATTTGTAGCTGTGCTATAATAGCTCACTGATTTGTATCTAATAGCAGAGCTTTAAGCCGTTGTGTTTACGGTGGCTCTCTACCCATGAACATACCTCATCTGCCCCTATCAAATAACGTACCGGT
This sequence comes from Mantis religiosa, assembly GCA_030765055.1. Classification (NCBI taxonomy): domain Eukaryota; kingdom Metazoa; phylum Arthropoda; class Insecta; order Mantodea; family Mantidae; genus Mantis; species Mantis religiosa. The sequence goes on from CM060958.1 coordinate 9,870,651, forward strand.
TCCATCTGCCATTCAGTACAATTGCATCCCATCAGGATGTATTAAGCGCAGTGGCATGCATGGGTCTGGTACACATTTACGTACTGACCTCGGTGTTTACTGGCACCCACTCCCTCGGAAACCTGCACGCACAAAGCTGCTAACTTATCGGGTATTCACCGAATGATTGATTTGCTCCGGACTGCCTGGAAGGGGTTGCAAGCTTAATTAATTGGAAGCGGATTATTGTTAGACGGTACAAAGGACGAGGCAGGGGTTACTATGTTTAGCGAGGTGATCCACGGTGGTGCGTGCCCCTCATTGGCTTACAGTGGAGTACTGTTTCAGAGTGCTTGGCGTTGACAAGGCAGGAGTGCATGTTGATTTACACTGAATTAAAACCATGAAAGAACCATTACATACTTACCATTGGTCGTTGAGGCTACGCACTACAAACTATGTACTGTCTACCCACCACAAGAAGGAAAGCGGAGACTGAAGAGGGAGAGGGGCTTGAACTGTTTATGTGCTCCCGTAGTGCGTCTGTCTACTACGAATTGAGTGTATGAGAGTGCATATGAATCACCCATTCTGTCAGTAACTGCAGTGATGGTATTATGTGTGGTTGAGAACACTGTGTATTGTACATCCTTATCATATCCGGACGGAGAGCACAAACCAGCAAAAGTTACTACGTTACACCTTCTTCTGCCTGGCCTTCTTGTGTTGGGTGGAGAGTATGTGGGGTATGTGCAGTTTCTTTCTGATTCCTTGATGGTGAGAAGTTTATTAGCTAAGACTGTGTTTGCAGAGTTGTCCTGTAGCCACGGACCTTCTGGATTGAACTTATAATGAAATAAAGAAACCGTCAAGTAGGAAAGAGTAGTACATTGGTGCTCAGCGGACAATGGCGTTCATGTAATATTCTTGAGACACAATAATTCTAGCAGATACTGTATACCACTGACATCTAGCGGGCAGTCGGTGTAACTCACAGAAGGAGTATCGTGGCCGTGGAGCAGTGTATGCGGGTTTGTTGAAAAGAAGCGTGTTTTGTGTGAGTTTCTTAGTGCAGATACAACAAGATCATTACAAGGTGACCCTAAATAGATTCTAAACATGTTTTATAAAGTACATAAAGTTGATAGTCGCTCTTTATGGTTACCAATTTATACTTTAGTGATCTTGTGGTGCTGTGTTTGAAGCGTGATTCTCATGATAAATCCAACATGTCGTCGGCGGATAATGACGCTCAACTCTTAGCACTATTACCCGCCAGGCGACTGCCATTGTCCAACACATATTTCAATGTCAGAATTATTTTATCCAATGGATCACTTAAAGTGATATGGGATTCGTTACTTTCCATTAATCTTATACAATAATAAAAAGCAAATAGCAGCTAATGGGTTTCAGTGCACTGGTATTTGGCATCGCAGCCTAGATCAGTTTAGTGATGAAGATTTTATGGCCGCAGAAAACTTACAAATACCGGTAAGCCAACAACCAGATAATAACAGGCACTTTCTGTTGCGGACGAAGCGCATGAAACATCGCCTAGTGGACCTACGCTTCAAGAAACGTCTGTATCCGACAAGATCTCAGCAAGAACCAGTTCTACCGCCACTGAACCAACAATAGCAGAGTACTCTACCAATTCCTTGTTCCAGATAGGAGAATCAGGCCTGTCCTTTCCTCACCAATCACTTCTGTCTCCAGAGACCAAGAGACGCCCAAAAGCTCTGCCAAAATTTCCGTCGCAGTTACTTTCCTCATTTCAGGTTCAAATACAATGAGGTATCAGATTCTAACAGCCTCTCCAATGAAGGAACAACTGCAGGCAGCAGAGATACGGCGATCCCTGAAAGGTTACTTAAAAACTTTGGAACCAAAAGGAACAGCACCAAAAACGCCGAAAAGAAGAATCCAGGAAAAAACAAGAAGGAAAATCGATTTGCCTGATAGCTTCAGTGACGAAGATTCCATCAAATAATTAAATATATGTGACGATGACGAACTTGACGATTTGGAACTTGTGTTAAAAGATATCTGTTTTATTTTAGAGAATTTGGACACAATAACGAACTGTGGTTCCTTTGTGTCTCCTGCTCTGTATGTACACATGAGGAATGTAGTGGAGCCGACACACCTGATAATTATAAATGCTATTATTGCATAAAGAAATATTAAATTGGTTTATTTAGTTTCGAGCGCCATTTACCGCACATGGCGGGCAATACCGCTCGACCCAAACTTTTATATATTTATTTTTATTTTAATGACTTCCTTTTTAAATAAATGTCTTGATTTGTATTCCTTTCTAGAGCCTATTCATGTAACTTGCAATTTATTGTTTCAAAAATGATTTATGTAATTAAACTTAAGGTTGCTGAATATTTTTTCTTAAGTGAGCTCCATTACCCTACTCTCCTCTATTTCGGAATACACTTTGATTATCGCCTTACCTTCAAAGATCATATCGGTATTAAACTCAACTCAACATGACATATTCCCTACTTCACAAACTATATTCATTCAGGAACAATCTCCTTCCCTGGAAGCAAATATCACCGTCCTACTTTACGCCTCTCTTATCCCACGTCCTTTGTTAACTTAAGCCTCGCTTGTGTGGAGTGCCGCAGCTTCAAGTAAGCTGAAGGCACTACAGTCACTCAAGAACAAAATAATCCTTATTGTATTTGACGCACCAGGTTTATCCATAACACGAGGAGCTTCATCGTGACCCTGTCAGTGCATTCCCGTACAGACCTAAGCTTCCAAAACTCTCCAAAGCAGTATTCTTTTTTATCGTCCTGAGATCTTTTCCCTCCACCTGGATCAAGACTATCTGCTGTCACGAAAGCGTTATCTCAGAAAGATTACATCATATCTAACCCTATAATTACATCTTTATATTTAATTATTGTGTTCTCTTGGGACTTGCATTATTGTCCCTTGTTATTCCTTGTTATTTTGTACTTGTATCCTCTTAAGTATGTACAGCTTGTACGCGATTGGTATTTAATTGAAGCACTCAGATTCAGAGGTTGTTAAGTCAATGTTTTTGAGATATCCTGTTAAACACACGATACAAACTCTGAATACCAGTTCTGTAATAGTACTAAAAGATTTGGGGATCAGAAGATGTTAAGTCAAACATATGACCCTGGCATGTTGAATGGGCATCAATTTTAGAAATAAAAATTGTTAAGTCAGCCTTTTCGAGTTAGATGTTGTTAAGTCAAGTAGTTGCTGCATTAGCCGTTTGGTAGTGTCACACAAGCTCTTTGATATCATCTGTTCATACATTTTAGATTAGACATTTAGACATTAGGCATTTTTAGACATTCCTTAAGTTTATCTGTACTTCCAAATACCAGGGCACTCTTTCATGCCTATTGACAGAATGTTTGGCAATATTGAAAAGAACAAACGATCAATGGATAAGGTCTTAGTCCCTTCCACATGGGTGAAAATGATCAAAGATTCACTACAGAAGAAGCCCATTGATGTCCAGTGACCGATAACGGGGAACATGATGGCACTCCAGTTGTTGAAGTTTTTGACTTCAAAGATGCCTTTGACCATGTCCTTGTAAGAAGTGTTCCTGAATTCACTTTAATCCGGGGTGTGTATTTCCAAAGAGGATGTGTACCAGAAGTTCGCCACACAATGTCTTCCTCACTTTATCGTCCGCAGTCTCTTTTGAGGAGAGTAGTGAGGTTACAAGACTTACACAAGACACGTGATAGTGCGAAAAACACACCAGATAGACTTCGGAAGATTAAGAAGACAAAATATTAGATGTTCGTTCACTACTGGAACATGTCACTCTGCCAGAAGGTACCACATTTTATAAACCAATGTCATGCAGAAGATGATGTAGTAGAGATGGAGTGATGTTCTGATGACATTTCACTCCACCAGGAGGTACAACATTCTGAGGAAAACTATTCCTCCTCCGGTAGGTTGGTTGCCGGTATTCAAACCTGCTGCTGGGCCATTTCGGGCCCGGCTGCCTGGACCGTTTCCGTTCCGCAGTAAGGGGACATGTCCGTTGTCCTGGCCAGCCGGGGGTCTCCACCTAAGGACAATGTCTGCATTCTCGTGGCTCCTGGCGACGGCCGCCCTCTATCTCCTCTCGCCTCGTTCTTCTTCCCGGGGGTGCCCCACTTGGGAGCATAAATTGTAATGGATGACAACTGGTCTCCGTGCCAAACCCTCTCCGTAGTAAAATCCTAATGCTAATCCTGACGGGATGTGAGGTTTATAGGGTAACGGTTGGGGAAGATTCGAACGGAGTGCTGGCAGGCTGAGGCCTGAGTTTTATCTGCCGTTGTTGGAGCGTAACCACTTAAAGGCGGCATATAGGGTTTTAGGGCGACAGGTATATTTAGGGAGGTAGCAATATTGCTCTTCAGCGACAGAGATTCTATGAATTAAGTAGTAGACATTCTCTAATCAAAACAATGTTTGTGTTATTCTTTCTTTTTAACATGAACTGCAATGTTTCTTCTTTAAACTGCTAGAGTCATACTACTTTATTAATTATAACAGGACAGTACACAGTGTAGCCCCGTTAAACCGGATCAAGTTTAGAAAAAAAGTTATTTAACGTAGTAAATGAAGACTTGTTTTAGCGGATGATATATTGCTATTGTCAGTAGGTACATTACTAGAATTCTCTTGCCAGCGGGTGAATTCATTACGCTTACCCCACCTGCTTGCGACTAGGTTGGAAGAGATTCATGGAAAAAGTTGTGCCTTGAGGTGTAACTGAGACAACAGAAGCTCACTGCTGTTATGACTCACACACAAGCAGTAACAAACATAGAGAAATTGATGTTTTATTTCGAGAGTCAAGCCGAAACATTGACAAATGAACTTCTAATGTTAAAGCGGATGTGAGATCACGCTGCTTGTAAGTGATACAATAAACTGAGACAACAGAAGCTTACTGCTGTTATGACCCACACACAAGCAGTAACAAACATAGAGAAATTGATGTTTTATTTCGAGAGTCAAGCCGAAACATTGACAAATGAACTTCTAATGTTAAAGCGGATGTGAGATCACGCTACTCGTAAGTGATACACTAAACTGAGACAACAGAAGCTTACTGCTGTTATGACCCACACACAAGCAGTAACAAACATAGAGAAATTGATGCTTTATTTCGAGAGTCAAGCCGAAACATTGACAAATGAACTTCTAATGTTAAAGCAGATGTGAGATCATGCTACTCGTAAGTGATACACTAAACTGAGACAACAGAAGCTCACTGCTGTTATGACCCACACACAAGCAGTAACAAACATAGAGAAATTGATGTTTTATTTCGAGAGTCAAGCCGAAACATTGACAAATGAACTTCTAATGTTAAAGCGGATGTGAGATCGCGCTACACGTAAGTGATACAATATACAGAGACAACAGAAGCTTACTGCTGTCATGACCCACACACAAGCAGTAACAAACATAGAGAAATTGATGTTTTATTTCGAGAGTCAAGCCGAAACATTGACAAATGAACTTCTAATGTTAAAGCGGATGTGAGATCACGCTACTCGTAAGTGATACACTAAACTGAGACAACAGAAGCTCACTGCTGTTATGACCCACACACAAGCAGTAACAAACATAGAGAAATTGATGTTTTATTTCGAGAGTCAAGCCGAAACATTGACAAATGAACTTCTAATGTTAAAGCGGATGTGAGATCACGCTACTCGTAAGTGATACACTAAACTGAGACAACAGAAGCTCACTGCTGTTATGACCCACACACAAGCAGTAACAAACATAGAGAAATTGATGTTTTATTTCGAGAGTCAAGTTGAAACGTTGAGAAATGAACTTCTAATCGCCACAGATGGAAGCTCAAGCAGGTGAGTCGCAATCTTTAGATCCGAATTAAATAAGTTAATTTTTTCTGCTCCTTAGCGTAGCATATTTTCTTTCGTCAATAGTATACATATTTTTGTGACACGTTGTTTACCTCTCCTCTGATAGCCAGCCGTGCGCTGTAAACAGACAACAGTGCCTCCACTGCCAATTATCTTCCTAAATCTTCGCAGAAGTTAAGGGCGTATGGAGCTGGGCCGTACTGCAGCTTTCGGCGAATCCTAAGTTTGCTCCTCCTACCAGCGCTGCCGAATATGCTACAGGCAGCTCTTGTGCCTGAACTAAGAACATTATCTCATTAATTACCCTCGGATATTAACATTTGAAAATGATATATAAATATAAAATAAAATATAACAAATATAATAAAATATATAAGATCGATAAAATATCGATCTCATAATAAGAAAGCAGTTTATTTTCTGATCATGACCGTACAAAAATCCAATCTCTACAATACACAGAATGCGAGCGATACGATTGCGCGTGTACTTATTGTATGTATAATGGCAGAGTCTACCGCCAGTTTTTGCTGAAGCATCGCAAGGGAAAACCTTTACAACGCGGCGAAAAAAGAATTGTGTTGCATGTGTTCAATGCACTCACAGAGAAGAATCCGTCTTTTGTCAGTGAGAGAAGTCGAACAGCTGTGCTCTGAACTTACAGGTGTGTTAGTTGCGTAGGAACATCCCGACATGAAACTGAGACAACAAAAAAAACATCACTCCAACAGCGACATTGCTGTGTGGCGAAGACGTTATTTAAGGACAATCAGACTGTACCGGAATACAAATCGCAAGACTTCACAAGACTTGGGTGAATGAAGGACAAGTATGGCGTGACACGACTTTTAAGACTGAAAGACAAGCGTTTTTGCAAGGTATGTGTTCTGGTTTTAAAAACCCCCAGTGAAAAAGGCCGAAGGCCTTTCATTATAAACTTGTTTCAGTTTCAACTTGCTCAGTTTCATTACCAACTTGTAGTTTTGCATGCCTTCATATTCTTATTTGTATGATTTTATTTATCTTCCTGGCAATTATTATGACGTTTACTGCAAGTTTAAATGTGACAGGAGGGCACCGCCTATGGCCTATGGCGCGAAAGCATTAGCCAATTAGGGTGAGAGGGAAGGTAGTTGTACGCGGAGTGATACATGTCAGCGGGGCAAGGTTATATGAAACAGATATTAGTTTGAGACAGAAAATATGCAAAACGTTTGAAAGGCACTGTACATATTTTGTTTGTATCATGATTAATATAGACATATCGAACAAGCTCAGTATCTGGGGCACAGAGATCTTGCTTGTCACAACGTTGTAATGCATAAAATACTGTAATTGATCGATGTTTGTGATTAAGTTATTTTATTTGCGTCACATCTGTTGCCACTATTTGCCAAAGCTTGAAATTAGATCAGAGTGCGGTGGTGGTCACCTTGTCATGGAAGCCTTGTTTCACAACAGCCAAACAAAACTCATTAGCATCGTGTCGTCCCTTGATTTTGTCCGCTTCATCATGTCGCGCATAAATAATGATGTGCCAAATGTAAATGCAATTAGTCCTGCAAATAATTCCAAACACCGTTTTGAATAATGTATTGAAACTAGAGGTCACGCTTGCCTACTTTCCTTCTAGCATGGATCAAATGATATAAAAATATCGTGTTGCACATAACATTCTGGATGGCTCTTGCAGGTTTGTGGTTAACCGTAAGAGAGAAACAAAATTTATCACAACGAATATATAAATCTTGCCAATACACGCAATTTATGTCAGATACATATTTTATGAAAATGTTACATCTGACATAAATGAAGCATGTACAGCTTGTGCGTTAAGATTTGATTTTCTCTTGTCGTTTACAAATTATATGAAATCTTTTGAAAATGAGTACTTCACAGGTTATTTCTGCAAACATTTAAACATTTTATTTGTGATACAAATTCTAAATAATGTAAATAAAATAATGAATGTAAATGTATGCTCTAAAATACCAAATTTTAGTATTGTGACTTTGTGGGTACGTAGAATTAAAAGTCCAAGTCGCAGAAATTCAAAATGTTCTTTGTTTTTGTGGAAGTACACTCACAGTAGCAGAATACGTCACATACACAATTACAATCTACCAAGGTTGATGCCCAGAACAAAACACCAGCTTCAATTACAACTCCCGTTACGACACTGTTTACAACTTCTGTTTATGACTATCCATTGGCGTGTAGCCTCTTATGTATACCACTACTCACATCACTAAACATTTATGGAATATTCTATAACAAACAAGAAATTGGCTGTTATTTATCAAGATGATACTAGAATGTTCCATTTACCTCACGTTATCTGTTTCGGAATGCCTTTTATCTCCGCGCTATGTCTATCTGCTTAGGCAAGCTCTTTATCTCCACTCGGCACTATCTGTCCCTTATCTCTCCGTGCCGCGCTATCGTACGGACTGGAAGACTGTGTACGTGTTTCAGACGAGCTGTACGTAATTGTGAGTGTTGAGTGGACCTGTGGCAGACGAACTGGTGGATTGTAATTGTGTGTACTACGTAATTCTATGTAATCGGCAAGTGTACCAACTGTAATTCAGTGGAAATAAAGAACATTTTGAGTTTGTGAACTGGACTTTTAATTTCACGAACCCACAAAGTCACAGTATTTATACATGATGAGTTGAAAACATTTATAAAAAAAGCACCTGATGTTAAATACCTCATGGTAAAAGTAACTTTCTTTTTTAATATTACCAGTTTTGTTTTAATATCTTTGGGTTAAACTGTGTCACACGTTAACAGCTGTTTATAGGGAAGTAATATTTCTGCGCCTGCGTAATACGTACTACAGCTCATACAAAAGAATAACGACAAAAACAAAGCAGTATCACTCAAACCAACCGTTGAACCAACCGATGGTTTGAACTTCTCAAAAGTTTTATTATGTTTAAGATTTCTGTTCATTCAAATGACGTTATGGAAACAATAAACAATTTTGAAGTCAATGTACATCTAACGACCCACTTTTTAAATAGCTGACTACCGATTTAGGTCTCCCTATTTGTTTTGCATCTGCAATGAACTTTTTAAATGAAAGTTTATCAAACTTGTATCTTTTGCAAGAGTAATGCGTATATGCCTATATAAAAATTAACGGTAGTGGCTAGAGTAAGCCATGTGAGTCTAACACTTTACAAACTTCATTATTAGTAGCTCCACTCAATGACATACTTGACTTTCTATTTTAAATGTGTTTCAATCCTGTCAGATTCTCGTACGACGGAAATGCTAGGTTTTCCTGAGTACTCCTTAAGATACAAATTAAATTTACAAATTAAAATGTAAAATAACAATCCTTAAAAGCAGTAAATTCTGTAGAGACCCAGCCATTGCGGCGCATTACTCTTTGCATCTTTCTCGCAGCGGGACAGTACGTAGAAACAAAGCTAGCTGGGAAGTTATTTTCTTGTTTGCACGCCACTGGCGATAAATTAAGAGATAAAGATTGAGGAAGTGCGCTATTCACTTGGGGTGCTAATGCCTTGTCTGCGCCGTATTTGTCACCAGTAATTAACTGCCCAAGGTGTCGGTTACCGCTGATTGGAACTCCCAGATAGTCTCGGCTTATTGTCGAGAGTTTGGCCTTAATCCACCATAAGCCGGAACTGCTAAAGCTTTATACTCTTGGCAACAGTAGCCATAGTGGTAAAGAACAACAATCTATAATCTCCCAAAACAAATATACCTATTCATTTACTTAGCCATTTCTTCAAATAATAACTTGCCAACACTTACAAATATGCAGTATAATGCTACTGAACACAATAACCTAATGTGTGCTTTAGTTTTCTTAGCTGTAAAATCTTATAAATTAATTTTAAATTAATTAAAATCTTTTAAATGTATCCATATAAGGCTAGCTTTCTAGACGATCTTCTGACACTTCTACCCTGAAAGAGACCACAGAAAGTTCGGGGAATGTAATTAAACTACACAGCATTTGCCTGGCAACCAGGGAAAACCCATGGGTCAGGTATGACGGTCAGCATGAAAATGAATGCACATATTACTCTACGAGGTCGTTGAAGTTATAACATCTATTTTTATTTATTATTTTATTTTTATTATTTTTATTTATTTTTATTTTTTATTAGTTATTTTTCAAGACCGGCACCAGAGAGGAACTTCTTATTTTTAATACACGTAGTCTCTTTGTGAATGCGTGACAGAGATGGCAGTACTGTAAAGTGCACGGAACTCTAGTGGCAGTGACGAGAGTTAGGACTGATTTTGATACTTAAAATGGCGACGTTTTCATTACAAGAGCTAAATTATCTTATTGATCGTTTATTACGCGTGTACTTATATGTATAATGCCAGAATCTACCGCAGTTTTTCACAAGGGAAAACCTTTACAAAGCGGCGAAAAAATAATTGTGGTGCATGTGTTTAATGCACTCACAGAGAAGAATCCGTCTTTGTCAGTGAGAGAAGTCGAACAGCTGTGCTCTGAACTTACAGGTGTGCGTGTTAGATCCGTAGGAACATCGCGACATGAAATTGATACAACAGGAAAACTTAGCACTCCAGGGGCGATATTGCTGTGTGACGAAGACGTTATTTAAGGACAATCAGATTGTACCGAGATACAAATCGCAAAATATACTACCTTGACGAGACTTGGGTGAATGAAGGACACACGACAAGTATGGCGCGACACGACTTTTAAGACTGAAAGACAAGCATTTTTGAAAGGTATGTGTGCTGGTTTAAAAAAATCCCAGTGGAAAAGGCCGAAGGTCTTTCACTATAAACTTGCTTCAGTTTCATTGATCATTCATTTAGTTTCAACTTGCTCAGTTTCATTATAAACTTCATTATTTTTGCATGCCTTCATATTCTTATTTATATGATTTTATCTATCTTCCTAGCAATTATTATGACGTTTACTGTAGGTTTAACTGTGACGGGAAGGCGCCGCCTATGGCCTATGGCGCGAAAGCATTAGCAATTAGGGTGAGGGGGAAGGTAGTTGCATGCGCAGTGATACATGTCAGCGGGGTAAAGTTATATGAAACAGAAATTAGTGCAGATAGTGGCTGCTATGAGCTCCTTAAGGTTACAAATCCAAAGAGCCTCATCCATGCTTGCTTGTCGGTATCTCCTATCTATTGTGATGACTAGTAATGTTCTATATTCTATATACCGTGTACTTAGATCTATGTTAGATTGTTTTATATTCTATGTTCTATAACCTATGTACCGCTGAGTTTCAGGTGATGGATCCGTGATATTCCTATAATTTGAACTCTCTTAGCTTTGGTGATCCATCATCTTAGGTTTCCTCTTGCGTAACTTGATTTTTGTAATTTACATAGGTCCTGCTTCTGCTTGAACTGAATTTCAACTTAGCACTAACACTAACACAGACACTTCCGCTACAAACGACAAGATGGGGTATTTGTGGGCGGCTGCTCTTTCCAGTTTTCTCCACGTTTGTCTGTCCTAAGCTTGTCTCATCCATAGTGTTCCTGCTGTCCTCCTAAAGCTGTCATTAATTGACATTAATTAACTTTTGTAACAGATGTTTTGATTTATATTAAAAAGGGTTAGAACAATTTATAAATTTATAAAAGAAAAACAGACAACATTGTGTAAAAATATATGTAATTTTGTGAGTGGGCGTAATAATAATTTTATTACGTAATGTAGTGATGTAGTAGTAAATCGGCCAATCATATAAAAGTAATATATGGGTAGCGATAGTAACGAAGGATTAAATAATCTTGGTGTAGAAACCGAAAGAAAATTCATCTTTCTTTCTGGAGCGCTGAAAAGATCGGACGCTTTATAAATTGCTCGAAATTATTATTGCCGCGGCGAGGGGCATAAAAGTTTCGGTGCAAATAGATAATTGACGGATAGTGCTTCACGGAGATAAAGAGCTTGCATAAGCAGTAACAGTAAGAGCTTGCATGAGGTAACATGCAGTTAAAGTTGATATTAGAGGAAGATCCGGAATTCCCTTCAAACGTGATCACTGCTGATGCTACTTGGCTACATCATTTTGATCCTGAGAGCAAACACCAAAGCTCAGTGTGGAAATCTCCTTCATGGAAAGTTATGGTCATCTTATTCTTTGCTATTCATGGAAAGGTTTATCAGCATGTTGTACCTGCACATACATCAGTAACTGGACAATATTACAGGGATGTCCTGAAAACATTGCAAGTCCATATCAGGCGCAAAAGACCACATTTCTGTGAAGCAGGCTGGATGCTGCACCACGATAATGCGCGGCTGCATATTGCCAATGTTGTTACTGAATATCTTGTAAAAATCAACGTAAAGTGCATCCCTCACCCTTCCTATAGTCCGGATTTAGCCCCATGTGACTTTTTTTCTGTTTCCTAACTTGAAGAAACGCCTTCGTGGAAGGCATTATCCATCATCATAAGCAGTGGTGAGGGCTGCGGAGGTGATTTTCAAGGATTTCTCAAAAAATGGTTTCCAGAATGTCTTTGAAGACTGGCAGAAACTCTGGGACAAGTGCATCACATTCAGGGGAGACTATTTTGAGAAGGACCATCAAAATTACAAGTGCCTGTGTTTAAAAATTTCCCTTTGATTATTTCAAGATTAATAAATGTGGAAAGGTTGCAATAATGTACTTTATTGTAAATATTATGAAGTTTTAGAACATATTAGCAGATTTTAGTGCACACATGTATGCATATATTCATACTTTATGGTACATATAAGTCCGAGCAGTAGTTATGACGTCATCAGTCGAACAATTAAAGATTCATTAGAATATATGGTAATGCAATCGTAGGCTGTCTCCACTGCACGAGAAAGGCGAAGGTAAATGGTACCGGCAGAGTAGCAATAAAATTCTTCCCTTATATTGGGTGCTGGAAGTGTTGTTCTTTACCCAAACAAGTAGCATATCTGTTTAAAATGTTCTCGCTCATTCTCCAGCCTCAGCAGCAGGAATCCTTGTGACTTGAGCATCATTATCACACTCGTGTAATTACAGAACTCGGTTTACGTCTCATTCTTGGAAAATACGCTTGAGGGATAATGATGCTCATATCTCTCTTCTTGGATACATACTTTAGACGGTGGAAGGTAAAGGAAGAGTTCTCACGTCAGATAATATTAATTAACATGCGAAAATTGGCCATTGAGTTTACCGATTGAGATTCCTGGCAGATTTAATCCAAGAAACCTGACTGTTCTGTAACAGAGGATAATTTGAATTAATTAATTAGGAATCTTAAGAACCAGTCTAAAGTTCACAAGCAGCAGAGATGTTAATATTAAACTTACTGCTAAGGAAGCAGTAGGAGACTACCACATAAATAGGTTTTTTTTTTCAGCTGTGGAATGTAAGAAGCATAAATACAAAGCATGTACTGTTGGCACATCTGTATAATGCATGAACCTGTCCTAAAATAAGTTTAACCACGGCAATGTTCCCCTAGGGGCCTATTACGGTAGGTACGGGATTGGCGATCCCGGGGTCCCGAGCCAAATTTCATGATTGGGTGTCTCTGAGTAATGAGAGAGCTAATGCCAAGGTCCACATCTGTGTTTGACCCTAATGTAAGTAAATTGAAAGTAAAGTAAAGTCAAAACAGGGCCAAAGCGGAGCCTTAGCGGAACCAGAGTGGAGCCAGAGCGGAGCCAGAGCAACGTCAAGGCAAAGCCAGAGCAAAGTCAGAACAAAGCCAGAAAAAGCCAAAGTGGAGCAAGAGAAAAGCCAATGCATCGCCAGAGCAAACTCAAAGCAAAGCCAAACTAAAGCCAAAGCAAAGCCAAATCAAATCTAAAGCAAAACCAAAGCAAATCAAAAGCAAAGCCAAAGCAGAGCGCAGTGAGACCGTAGTGGGGCCGGAGCTGAGCCAGAGTCAAACCAGAGCCAGGTTGGGGTGAATTTAGAATAAAATTAGAGTGAGGTTAGAGTGAAGCCGAAGAGAAGCCAGAACCTAGCCATAGCCAAACCAGAGTGAATCCAGAGCCAAGCCAGAGTTAAGTTAAATAATCAAGTTAGAGTGAGGCCAGAGCGAAGCCAGAGCGGGACCGAAGGTAAGCCGGAGCCTAGTCAGAGCCAAGTTAGAGTGAATTTTGAGGAAGTTGAAGTGAGGTTAGAGTGAATCCGGAGTGAAGCCAGAGCCAAGTTGGAGCCAAGCCAGAGCGGGACCGGAGCGGTGGCCAGAACCTAGCCAGAGTGAAGGTAGAGCCAAGCCAGAACTGGCTTGGATAATGAGGTTAGAGTGAGGCCACAGCGAAGCCAGGGCGGAACCGGAGCGGTGGCCAGAGCCTAGCCAGAGTGAAGCCAGAGCCAAGGCAGAGTTGGGTTGTAGAATGAGGCCAGAGCGATGTCAGAGCGAAACAAGAGCGGAACCGGAGCGGTGGCCTGAGCCTAGCCAGAGCGAAGCCAGTGCCAAGGCAGAGTTGGGTTGGAGAATGAGGCCAGGGCGATGTCAGAGCAAAACCAGAGCGGGATCGGAGCGGCGACCTGAGCCTAGCCAGAGCGAAGCCAGTGCCAAGCCAGAGTTAAGTTCAAGACTGAAGTTAGAGAGAGGCCAGAGCGAAGCCAGAGCGAAATCAGAGTGAAGCCAGAGCCAAGTCAGGGCTGGATTGGGTTGGATAATGAGGTTAGAGTGAGGCCACAGCGAAGCCAGGGCGGAACCGGAGTAGTGGCTAGAGCCTAGCCAGAGCGAAACCAGAGCCAAGGCAGAGTTGGGTTGGAGAATGAGGCCAGGGCGATGTCAGAGCAAAACCAGAGCGGGATCGGAGCGGCGACCTGAGCCTAGCCAGAGCGAAGCCAGTGCCAAGCCAGAGTTAAGTTCAAGACTGAAGTTAGAGAGAGGCCAGAGCGAAGCCAGTGCGAAACCAGAGCGGGGCCGGAGCGGGGGCAGGAGCCTAGCCAGAATCAATTTAGAGTGAAGTTAGAGTGAAGCCGGAGTGGAACCAGAGCGGAGCCAGAGCGGGCCAGAGCGAAGCCAGTGCGAAACCAGAGCGGGGCCGGAGCAGCGGCCTGAGCCTAGCCAGAGCCAATTTAGAGTGAAGTTAGAGTGAAGCCGGAGTGGAACCAGAGCGGAGCCAGAGCGGGCCAGAGCGGAGCAAAAGAAAAGCCTAAGCAAAGTCAAAGCAAAGCCAAAGCAGAGCCAGAGCAAAGCGAGAGCAAAGCCAAAGCGGAGATAGAGCAAAGCGAGAGCAAAGCCAGAGCAAAGCTAAAGCAAAGCCAAAGCAGAGCCATAGCAAAGCTAAAGTTAAGGTAAAGTCAAAGGAAAGTTATAGTAAAATAAAATACAGTTTTTGAAAGGACGCTGATGACCACTCTTATATATAAATCATCATCATCATCATCATCATCATCATCATCATCACCACGGCTCTGACGGGACTCAGAGTTACACATGATAGGTGTAGATGATGTTGGGAGAAAGAAATCACATAGCAGTTTCGCTACTCAATGACGGCAATCTCGATTGTAACGGCCCTTGTGCGCGCGCACAAACACACACACACACACACACACACACACACACACACACACACACACACACACACGCACACACGCACACACTGTACTTGCAGGCAGCCCAAAGATGTTTGCTGCTTGCGCACCCAGGATTGGATTTACTGCAGGAAGGATACTTCTTTAGGATTGATTATGGTTGGAATGTTTTGTGTTAGGATGGCAGAATCTGTGAGGTAGTAGGGAGAACACAGAATGCCAATCCTAATGCACTCTGGTGATGTAGTAGATTTAAAATTTATTATTTTAGATAATTTTGAGGCCAAACAGCTACTGTTTGATTATGTAGGAGATCAGCTTCAGCTGCTGGTGGATTAGCTTCGTGGTTATCTCGGGTGCCGGCAAGTCATTCGGGAGACCCGCAAATGTCGAAGCCGACGTTTAGAGCATAATCAGCAAGAGATCTAACCACAGCGCTTCTGTGTAAAGGTAAAGGGGTGCAAAGTTTTGTTGCCTGGCGCCTAATTTCATCGTCCATGGAAGTAATGACGCTTCAAGAAGCAACCTTAATGTGAAAGATCGGCCTACTGAATAGATGGACTGTAGAAGTCCTATATTCTGAGCGCGTTGAAGCTATAACAGGCAGCTGTCTGCTTCCATGCCCAGTTCACGCAGGGTATAGCATTCACAGGACTATGAGTGTACGAAAGTGGTGTAAGTTCACGCGGACTGGCATCGAGCCAGAACTCAGCATAGGTAGAAAGAAGCAATAGCTCCGTGAATCCTTGCCGAGAGGCCCTTGATGTGTCGACCAAAAGTCAAGCCTCTAAATTGAGTCCTAGGTATTTGACGGAGCTTACCCATTCGTCTTCTGAAGTTAAAGTTGGGGCAGTCTGAGGGGGTATGGCATGACTAGTTCTGGATTTTCGGACATCCGCCAACGCTGGCACCACTGTTGTGGGAGACGGAGGTGCCTTTGTATCGGGGTGAAGGTTCTGAGTATATGCCTGTCTTTGCAAAATAGCAGCACGTCGTTAAACGCACGCCTCGCATCGCTCTTATAGAATGCTGTCGGGCGCGAGAGATCGCTACAATAATGGAATATTCTTGAATTACATTTCTAGATCGCTCTCGAATGGTATCTGCGCAGTAGTAAAACGATTCGACTCTGGCTTCTTGACGTCAGCTAGTGGGGTCAGCCAGTAGAAAACAGAGGCGGAGCAATTGTCCCAAACACACTCGACTGTCCCACAGAAGACGACAATGGCAGAGACATGACAATATGTTCAGCATATTGATCTATAATCAAACTATGCTGCAGTGTAAAGAATAACCAACACAGTTGTAAATAGACACGATAAACTAGTGTGACTTTGTGGGTTCGTGAAATGAAAAGTCCAATTACACAAACTCAACAATGTTCTTTATTTCCACCGACTTACAGTTGAACATTTGCCGATTACACAGAATTACATAATGCACACAATTACAATTCACCAGTTCGTCCGTCGCAGTTCCACTGTACGCTCACAATTACGTTAACTCTTCCGTTGCACGCACATAGTCTTCTCGTCCGTTCACTAACACGGCGCTACTTCGCTGCTTGCCAAGCTCTGTTTCCTCCAGCCCGACGTGTTGCTTATAAAGGGTCAGCTGGCCAATCTAGAAGGTTCTAGATTAGATGAAATATCACGTAAGTTCGAGAACTCAGGTGGAGCGAAAACAGACGACACAGTGATGTTTTTCCAGCCAACCCTCGTTACCGCTAGAAGATAAATGACTGGGCGTGGCGAACGTCTACCTTCTCCTGCTGCTGCCGGTCGGTTCTATAGGGAGTTCCGACGTTCGGGTGACAATATCATACAGATATTCTCATATCTGCCCGCCTCGGTAGCGTAGATGGTAGTGTGTCTGCTTCACGTTCAAGAGGTCCCGAGTTCGACTCTCGGTCAGGGTGAGTTACCTGGATAAGGGTTTTCCGGGGTTTTCCCTTATACTTCAAGTCGAATTTTGGGTAACTCTAAGCTCCATGGAGCCTGGACTCATTTGAGCACCATTTCACCCAATTCATTCACCGTCGGATATGACTTAACGTTGGAGGACGTAAATTACAGAAGAAAACCTCATATATGTATGTGTTATTTTTGTATTTGTGTTGTCAGATATTAAAACGAAATAAGGACATATACAAAATTGAAAGAAGTGAATCTAATTCATAATCTATCATATTTGTCAATACATATTGGCTACTTGTAAAATAAGTGTTTAATGCACATGAACAGAACAGTCGATTGTGCTCTCAGAATAAAGGCATGTGTTTAATTCTTGTTTGATAAACAATTCTTTCGCAGCCTATAACGTTCATTACAGTAACACGGTTTTGCTTTCCAACACTGTCCAGTCATAAGCCAACAAAGGGCATTACTTCGTGCCGCTGGAGTGTTTAGTGCAGCAGCGATATTGGACACGTAGATACGTTTTATAAAAGCTACGCGTGCCCCCACTCAGGCAGAATGAAACATATCATCGCCACAGTAGAGTAATGCACCCTTCCATAAAACACCCCTGGCAACTCGCCACGGAAATGAACACAACTCCCGGCGGGCGATGCCTTTTAGCGTCTACTCGAGTTCCCCCCCCCCCCCACACCGAGGCCGTGACGAAAGTCAGCTAGGTCTCTATGATATGTTATTTCAATACCGTCTTTTACGTTGTCACGCTATTCTAGATAAAACCAAAGTAAGTAATAAATCTGATATACGGTTCACGTCACATTGGCTAAATGTGTAAATCACTGATTTAATATGTAGATTACGAGAAACGTCATGTATTACAGGGGGTTCCTTTAAAAACTCCCACCTGTTTATTAATCATTGCTAACAACATATGCGTTATTATGAGATCAGAATGAAATGAATCTAAGCAAAAATCTCTTTTCATACCTCCGAGATAGGAAAAAGATCTGCTGATTTTGAAAATTTTCACAGAAATCTCCTGTCACGTCAGATTAAGAAGATATGAAGACATTTAGAGTCCAACCTACGAGGTTTCAGATGAAGTATTATGTTTATTAATGTGGTATTGGTATAGTACTGTACGGGATGAGTAAAAATTATGCAACAATGCTTTTAACTTTGTTGCTATAATCTTTAGAAGTGATATTCTTTAGAAAAGCTGTAAAATAATATCAATACCAGGTGAGTCAACTTGCCCCTTATTCTCGAGTTTTATGCAATCCGCATTTTAAACTTCATCATGAAAACATCGAACGCTTTACTGGGTTCTACCCGCGTATTTAACATGGATGTCAAATTAGTACTAATATAGATGTTATCACATCGCCTGTAGTATATTCGTAATTAGACGACGTTCGCACGTCTGTAAATGTTCACTGAAACAAGTGGGTACTATATGCTAGACGGAATGTTTATCTCACACGTTACTAGATTAGAACGAGAGCAAAACTGCGTTGTCATCTGTCTACTGTGAAGGTGGTTCAAATCCCCTGCATAGGTAGGTATACTAATTTTTTTACCACGTAATACTCACAATTTACAACTATTATTCTTATTGTTATTATTTTTCTTATCAGTTGTTTTATTTATATTTTATGGCATTGTTTGAGGTTTCTTTATTGGTGAACTACAAGTAGGTAGTTGTTTAAATACACCTATAGGTAGGTGCAACTGAAATAATGATCAATTATACATATTTGAACACAGAAAACAAGGAAATTATAGTATCACAGTTTAACGTGGAAGTTAAACACAATTTTGCAGACATATAAATATGATGCTATTAAAAATGTTGTTTCAGTTGCTATATTTTGTGTCGCTGGAATGACCCTTGTTCTATTCTTGGTAAAGTCTGTTTAGTTAACGCGTGTGCAGTTCGGAGTCAAAGGAACCTGAGCCTCCCGCCCACTAATGACCGTCATAAATCTATCTCCACACTTCAGAAATGGAACACTGTCGTTGAGGACCAATAGCAACCCTGATTTTCTCGAAGTGACAGCCGCATGTCTACTCCACGTGGAGTCTCAGTTGTCAAAGTTCCAACATCCAGTTGATCTGTTTCATTACGTGTAGAAATTCGTTGTGTGTCACAATGTGGAGACCGTGGGAGGGAAATGCAGTGATAAATGCAAATGAAGTAGTAGATAACTTTCAGTCAAGTGAAAATAATCAAAGTGAAGACAGCGTGAATAACTGGGCCGAGTTATATTACTGGAGAAGCCTCAAAAAACAAAGTTATAACGGGAACGGTTTCTAAGCAAAATCAAGCGCTTGTTTTGAACACATATAAATATGCGCTGACAAATAATCTTGGTAAGGGGTCGTGCAATGAACCTGATGATAAATTCTGGGTATTCACAGAAATACAGTAAGAAATATTGTGACGAAAGGAATACCAAAGACGCCGATCAAGTGTGAAAGCAAAAGGAAACGTTTCTCTAAAGTAGATAATTTCAGATGCGATTTAATTCGTCGAGAAATTTATAGATTCTATGCAAAAGGGAGAGCGCCCACCTTAGATGAATTGGTTGCACATTTATAAGAAATTTGTGATTTTCCTTATGGGCGCTGCACTTTGCGCGTCTTCCTGAAGGAGCTGGGTTTCAAATACCGCACTTTGAATAAGTTAACGGTTATTATGGAATCCAGTAGAATTGTAGCGTGGCGATATATATATTTGTCAAAACTAAGGAAGTTTCGCAGTAATGGACGTAAGATAATTTATTTAGACGAAACCTCGTACGACACCCATGACGTATCGAGAAAGGTGGCAATCTTGCAGAATTTATGTTGCAGTTTGAAAGGATATTTGTTTGTACGTTCTGAGACCTTAGGATTGGATGTGTGCAGAAAAAGAAATGTTGCCATTTTTTGAATCGCACTCTTTATTTGTTATAGTAATGTGAAAGTATGTTACAGGTTTTATAAAAATATCACTTCATTTATTTGCAACAGCGGGATTACAGGCATTGTTTCATACTTTTTACTCACCCGATGTATCATGGCGAATTAAGATTAATTCAAAATGCCATTTTAGATGCACGCAATAATATTTTATGTTAAAGGGACATACCCGCAACTGTATTTAAAAGTGCTTGGTAGCGTGTGATTGTCTCTTGTGCTCCTGTCTGCTTTCCCTAACCAGAAACCAGCAATAATCCCCATCATTGCTGGATCCTAACAACCTTGGTACCTCTTCACCATGACAGAAATGTCCTGATAAAACCGTTCCTTTTGTTGTCTTTAGCATCACCCAGACTTTCCGGGTAAAATTCTAAATGTGAATGTGAATGGATTTTCGAAGACATTCTACAAACCATGTAGCATTTAAAAAATTTGAGACTAAAGTTTTATAACCTTTTTTCTTTTATGTTTACAAGGAAACCATGCATAACCCTTTTAAATGTTTGCCAAGTTACTAATTCTACCGTTCTTGACATTTTTTCAGACTTCTCGTCCTCGAGAGTTTTCGAATTTGAAGTCTTAACAAACATTCCTTCTTTCAATTTTGAGTAAATTAAGGATACCCATATGTGAAAATTAGTCAAAAAGTGCAAAAATTGACAAATTGACCTTGTACTTCGATTTCCTATTATTTTCAATACCACGCAACCCTTTAAAACTGTGGAGAATGACTATTTAAGTGGTTCACTATAAGGGGTAAAGTGCTTTATGTCACCTATTTTGCTAATTTTCTCGTGTTTTTAATTTTCAGCGCTTTTCAGAACATAAATTGCTCCACACGATGCAGTTTTTAAACTAGAAATTTACCCGCCTCGGTAGCGTAGATGGTAGCGTGTCTGCCTCACGTTCAAGAGGTCCCAAGTTCGAATCTCGGTCACGGTGAGTTACCTGGATAAGGTTTTTCCGGGGTTTTCCCTAATCCTTCATGACGAATGTCGGGTAACTCTAAGCTCCAGGGACCCCGGACTCATTCGAACATCATTTCACCCAATTCATTCACCCTCCGATATTACTTAACTTTGGAGGACGTAAATTTAAAAAAAAACTAGAAGCTTGGATAAAAACAGTACCAAAGGAAATTAATGAGATAATTTTTATAGTGTCACCAGTGTTTGTGCAATTAAATAACAAAGCACATATTTCGCAAGCAAATATTAAAAGTGAATAAAATGAGAGTTGAATAATTTTTTATCCTAAACCAAGAGTTGGATTAAAATTTAATCTCATAAATTTATTAATAATGTACGAGGCGTATCCATAAAATAAGGTTTTATAAATACGCTTTTGAAAAACGTACAATCTTGGCACATACTTTCTCAACTTTCCTTAAGTCCTATAGAACGAAAAACTGGAATTCGACGTATTAACAAGAAGCCCTAAAATATGAAATTAATCTGTAAGAGGCATATCAAGAAGCAATTTGGAATGAAATGGTGAAAAAATTACTGTAACAAAGAGCCTGAAGCAAATTGCCTTAGTTTAGCAAAGAGACCCTTCTTCGTTTCCATTATTTTTCCAAACTAAGTGTTGTAACACATGACATTTTCCTTCTTCAGTTGGAGAGTTTGCATTATGAGTTTGGATAATGATGTGTCCCCTGCTCCGAGTGCGTTATTTAATAGATAAACTTTTCCGATCAAACCTTTATTTCTAATAATACTGATATCTTTATCTTAGTCTTTTGTTGTAATTTTAACAAAATATTATATTTATTTACTGTATATAAAACTTTGATAGCATATTATACTGAGAATGGGCGTGTTTAGTTCCCTGAGTAACATAGCATTTTTAAACAAAACATAGTTGTTGTGCATTCGTTAACAGCATAATCTAAACACGAAACGTAGCCTGCCAGTATTAAATTCAGAATCTCTCAACAACGAAGATTTTTGAAGAAAATGTACCTGCCTCAAATTACCTTTTGGATTAATTCGATTGGACTTTGCTACGCAGCGGATCCGGATCCGATTGTAGCTAAGCCCCAAGTGGGGCATCCCCGGAAGAAAGGACAATGTGAAGGTAGATAAAGGGTGGCCGACTCAAGGTGTTACGACAGCGCCGAGACTCTTGCCGACACCTCTACCCTGAGAGAAACCAGCAGATGAGAGATGATATTAAATAATAACCGAGATGAAATGGAGAGACAGAAAATTTTGGGAATGTAATTAACCTAACCAGCATTCGCACGGCAACCCGGGAAATCTCCTGAAGAAACATGGGTCAGGCATAGTGCGATCCATATAAATCTGAACCATTTCAACAGGCCATAACCTTGGAACCAATAATAGGACACACGTACAACTTTGGGAGAATATAATTCACAAATGGGAGATTACATTACACTATTTACATCTCAGAGAAAATGTTGGAAGTGTCCTCCACCAGCATCTATACATGTTTGTACTCGTCTCACCATATTCTCTGAAGTTTTACGGAGATTATCCTCGCCAATGTTACTTATTTCGGTTCGAATGGATTCCTTGAGAACATCAATTGTCCATGACCTATTCTTTTACACTCTATTTTTAGATACTCCCACAAGAAAAAATCCGGGGAGGTTAGGTCAGGGGATCTGAGGGGCCACAGAACGTTTGAGATTATTCGATTATCAAAGAAACTGTTTACAAGTTTCATAGTGTCATTAGATGTATGGCACGTTGCTCCATCTTGCTAGAAATAACCTTCTCTCAATTCGATGTCGTCTCCGTAAAACTTGAGAGAATATGGTGAGACGGGTACAAACATGTATAGATGCTGGTGGAGGACATTTCCAACATTTTCTCTGAGATGTAAATAGTGTAATGTAATCTCCCAATTGTGTATTATATTCTCCCAAAGTTGAACGTGTGTCCTATTATTAGTTCAAGAGCTATGGCTTATTGAAGTGGTTCAGGTGTATATGGATCGCACTGTAGGTCGGTTACGGGAATCGAACCCAGACCTTCCGAATGCGGGAAACAAACATAACCGCTTGTGCCATCCGCTCGGTGAATCATAACTTAGGTAGAAAAATGAACTTTCCTGTTAAAAGTTTGTCGAAGAACGTCATTATGTTATATAATTCGGTATTATTTGGCAAACTTAGGTTAAGACCGACTACTAAACAAACGTAATTGTAGACCTTGAGCGCACTTATCATACAACGAACAGAATGTGGATGGATTACTGTAATGCAGTGCATAAACACACACGAAAGGGCTCTTGGTTTAATTCCGTGTCTAGTTGGCTCAACTTTACAGCTGTTGACGTATTTTATCTCAGCATGGCTGATGCTGGTCAAACGCAATAAACACGGCGCTCCAAGTATCCATTCTGTGGTCAGGCAATAAACAGCGAAACGTGAACACGTTTATGGTCAACAGCCAGTAATTTCCACACTGTTCTTAATACTTGAGCGAACGTACTGGAAGATGGAGGTAATTACTGAATATAAATTGACTTTTCATTGAGTCGCAGCGTTCCTGTGGTTAACTAGCACGAATGACCCTTTTGTTTTTACTGTTTTCTATGGCATATTCAAGACCATTCTTCAACACCTTAATGGACGCGCGTTATAGGAACACTTCTCTTAAACCAAAGCCACCTGGTTTTCGATTCCGGGAGCTCCATAGAAAGCTTGATACTGAAATGCCCAAGATGTATCCTAAGGGGGAGAGGACATACCCTCCTTGGTTGTGCAGACCGTCCTGCGTAGATCTTGGCAAGACTAAATACGATAAATCTACCTTGCCTATGTCTAGTATCCGCACATGCTTTTTTTTTTTTTTTTTTTTTTTTTTTTTTTTTTTTTTGAAATTTTATCACGATATGAAGACAATTTTATAATTTACACAGATGGCTCCAAGAGCTCAAATGGTGTTTGGTTGTGCTTATGTAAAGTTCAATTAAATTAAATTAGTCTATTAGCAAACCAACCGGAGACAGAAGTTGGTGCATGCGCCATCAATGGCTCCACATGTATAAATCAAACCTAGTCTCCCTTCAGGATTGATAACAGTCAAATTCCATTTAGTGTGCATCTTTACTCAGTTGCCAACTCAAGTTAATCAGAGTGTATGTGGGACCGAACCGTATACTTTCGGATTCCACACTAGCACTTCCATTTTTACTGCAGAGCTCTATGCAATATACCGGGCCATTTTACACGTACGTCGACGAAAGTTGGGGGACTGCTTAATCCTGAGTGATTCCCTCAGTGCACTTCAAAGCCTACGGCAGCTGTATAACTACCACCCTATTGTGCAGCGTATGCGGGATGCCCTCCACGTTTTACACGCTTCTGGCGTTAGCGTGGTGTGTGCATGGATCCCTGGTCACGTAGGCTTGCGGGGGAATGAAATGGTGGATTCGGCAGCCAAGACGGCTACCATGAAGCCCAAGGTTAGAGTACCATCTGTGACATCGGAAGATTTTAGAGCTATATTGCGGATATTTGTGCAAACCTGCTGGCAGCAAGATTGGTCCGCTCTCCGCAGCAATAAACTTAGATCTTTGAAAGAACTTCCGATCCCATGGGTTACCTCCTGTCGTTCAGCTTGTCGCGAGGAGGTGAGTTTGGCTCGGTTACGTATTGGGCACTGCTTTTTTACTCATAGTTTTCTGTTTAGAAAGGAACCTGCTCCAGTCTGTCCATTTTGCAATGAAGCGGTATCTGTCCGACACGTGCTGCTAGAGTGTTTTCATCGAGCAGACCTTAGGACGTCTCTGTAGCTGCCGGCCAGCTTTGCAGAAATGCTAGTGGATGACAACAAAGTAGTGGGGAAGTAAGTTATTTTCTAAGTTAGATTTTAGAATTTAGTGAAGAGAGGTTTTTGCCGTTTGACTTTATATTTGTCCTTCTTTTATTTTTGTTTTTGTTATGTACATGTAGTTTTCGTAAGTTTATTTACACTTGTGTATAGTTTTAGAGCCATTTATATCTGCTTTTGCCATGAATGATTTTTTAAAGTGCGCTGATAACCGCTGTAGTTGGGTGCCCTTATACCTACACATATCATCTTGATCATCGTCATTAACAAGGCCATCTCCAATATTTACATCCTTTTACGAAAATAAGATGTCCGCCAATTCGTTTGAATCGAGGCAGATCATTTTGTTTCTCTCACAATAAAAAAGCGTTCCAGTACCCAAACTATGAAAAACGAATATTCCTGTTCAACGTGTGAACATAATTTTGGTTTATAATTAATATTGTTACATGCAGGATTGTAAGGGGTTAAAAGAAGGGGTTTTATTTACATCTCTATATAGCAACTGGGAGCGTAGCTACGGCGTTAGGAGATATAGGGTGGTAGAACTACATGAAAGGGGACTAGAAGAAACAGCTGAAGTCAATCCCAAACTAGTAAATGTATTGTGAGAGCTGTGGCAGCAGTACAGGACAGTCTCTGGATCTTGAAGGAATGAGGAGTGCTGATTTAGAAGTATTTAAATACCTTGCGTGATGTTTTGGTTATACAGCTGTTTTGTTGGGCTGGCAAGCGATGTTTGGACCGGTCGCACCTCCCTCACGATGTAACTTCGAGAAACACATAAAAAATAAACTCTTGTGCAAGTTCGCTGAGTAGTCTCCCAGCATCGAATTCGCCCAGCAAAAAGCCCCAGCCGAAGGTTCAAGCGTGCGCTAACTTAACCAAGTTTAACTAGCGGTCCTCCTCAAAATGGCAGCTAATAGCCAAATCAGCATTTCCCACGCTAGCTATTAGTTTCCTCCCAAATATTGAATCATCTTGTGCAATCATGTTTACCTAATTGGGAACGCGTTGAGACCTGTCACTGGCCACCTGTATATTGTATGCAGGATCTATGATTCACCAGAATCATATCATATCGATATTGGCCTTAGGTCTGATATATTCCAAAGGGTACTGGTATATATCCCCCTGTAACTTCTACTGTCGGATTAGAGAGCTTTGATGAGAGAAACAAATGATGAACTCGTCAGCGTTATGTTCAATTGGTAATGACATTAAAACAGCTTTACAGTAAATATACCTGTAATCCGATTAATATTACCGACATTTGTTAGAAAACATTTTTAGTAAGTGCGCGGAAAATTTACTGAAAAAAGTATTAGCAAATTGTTCATAGAAATATAGAGCTTATGTGATCATGTGTCATAGCCTCTTCGTACTGATCGAGGTAAACATTAACAGTAACAGCTCCCTTATAGCTACAAGGGAAATAGAGGAAACCGAATCAAAAGTAACATGTTTGAAAGTAAATTACTGTGACATTGTGTGTTCGTAAAATTAAAAGTCTAGTTTGCAGAAATTCAAAGTGCTCTTTCATTCCGTAGAAAGATTTTTCTGTCTCTTTCACTCCCCGCTTCTCTCTCTCTCTCTCTCTCTCTCTCTCTCTCTCTCTCTCTCTCTCTCTCTCTCTCTCTCTCTCTCTCTCTCTCTCTCTCTCTCTCTCTCTCTTCGACGTTCACATAGGCAAGGGCCGGCAGGAAACAATGCCGGGCGACATTACTATATAATATCCTTGAAATTACACACACTTACCATACATTATTAATCCAGCCTCGGAAGGGAAAGAGCTACTATTGTTAACTATTGTTAATACATTTTATGATGTTTTTTGTAATTTAAAATTACGAGAGTCAGCTGATAAGTTTCGGACCTCACAGTAAATAAAAAAAATTATTTTCTTTATTCCTGAACATAATCTTAGAAAGGCTAATAGATTTGTCATATTCTTTTTCTGATTTAATTAAACCATCTCTGTAGTACGATTTATCATGATCCTCATGGTCATTGCTGTTTACCGCAACAATGACCTCCTCTTGCTGCTAAATCTTCTTCCTTAAAGAAATTTTCTGAGGTTTGGGAACAGGTGGAAGTCACTGGGTGCTAGATCTGGCGAATAGAGTGGATGTTCAAGCAATTCCAACTTTAATTCGCACAGTTTTCCCATTGCAATGACTGAACGATGGGTTGGAGCATTGTCGTGAAGAAATAAGAACAATTTCTTTGCCAAATGAGGATTTTTTCTTTTCATCTTAACACTAAACGTTTCAGTAAGCTTGCGTAGTAATCAAAAATAATATTTTCACCCCTTTCAAAGTAATCAACAAAATAATTCCCTGTGCATCGCCATAACCGTGTTAGCTGACAAAATTGACTTAGTCTTTTTTTCAGTTGGTTTCCCTGCCACAATCCACTGTTTTCACCGTGATTTACTTTCTGGAGTGTAGTGATATATCCAAGGTTCATCCAAGGCAATAAGCATTCACTGGGTAGAGCTCCAAATTCTTAACAGAAACAGGTTTTGTTTGCAACTTTTGATCAGGTGTCAACAAACGTGGTACCCACCTTTACAGACCTTATGAAAGCCCAAAACATTACTTAAAATATTACCTGCACGTTTTTTTTTATATGTTTACAGCCTCTGCTATCTCAAACAACTTTAATCCACACGTCGTCCAGAGCGAGGCTCATCACTAGTACTCGTACGTCCCATTTTAAACTCTACAACCAACCTTTTAATCATTGTATATGAAGGGACAGAGCGAGACTCATCACTAGTACTCGTACGTCCCATTTTAAACTCTACAACCAACCTTTTAATCATTGTATATGAAGGGACAGAGCGAGACTCATCACTAGTGCTCGTACGTCCCATTTTAAACTCTACAACCAACCTTTTAATCATTGTATATGAAGGGACAGAGCGGGGCTCATCACTTGTGCTCGTACGTCCCATTTTAAACTCTACAACCAACCTTTTAATCATTGTATATGAAGGGACAGAGCGAGACTCATCACTAGTGCTCGTACGTCCCATTTTAAACTCTACCACCAACCTTTTAATCATTGTATATGAAGCGACAGAACGAGGCTCATCACTAGTGCTCGTACGTCCCATTTTAAACTCTACCACCAACCTTTTAATTATTGTATATGAAGGGACAGAGCGAGGCACATCACTAGTACTCGTACGTCCCATTTTAAACTCTACAACCAACCTTTTAATCATTGTATATGAAGGGACAGAGCGAGGCTCATCACTAGTGCTCGTACGTCCCATTTTAAACTCTACAACCAACCTTTTAATCATTGTATATGAAGGGACAGAGCGAGGCTCATCACTAGTACTCGTACGTCCCATTTTAAACTCTACAACCAACCTTTTAAATATTGTATATGAAGGAACAGTGTATTTCAATTTACTGTCCATTTCCTCCTTGACTTCTTTTGACATCTCATATGGTCTGGAGATCTGGGGCAATACTTAGAAATTAAATTTACACAAAATTTTTACTTTACAGAAAAGAGAAATTAGATATATATCTAATTTAAAAACTAAAGAATCATGTAGGGAAGCCTTTCGTCAGCAAAAATAATGACGCTGACAAGCCTGTACATCTACAAAACAATTTTATATATGATAAAATACATCCCATTGCAAACAAATTCGGATATTCATAACCACAACACAAGAAACAAGAATAATTTCGCTACTATGATGCATAGACTCCACCTGTGTGAGAAGTCGCCTAGTTACATGGGAGCCAAGCTATATAACAAACTCCCAGTGTCTAGTAACTTAACAAAATTCTAATTTTTCTTGATATCATATTTAATTAATAATGTTTTTTATTCACTTGATGAATGTCTAAACTAAGACTACAACTTCAGAATTTATCGTTTGAGTACTAGTTTCTTATTTTACAATACTTATGACTAAAACCTAGACATTGTATTAGGTGTACAAGACATTATACATTTAGAATAACATCACCTAAGTTTTAGTTTCTTCTAATATCTGTATATATATCAAAATATCCAGCAACTTTAATTGTATATAATTGACAACTTGCCTGTTTTCAACAATGCTTATAAAAGTATTATTATTATTATTATTATTATTATTATTATTATTATTATTATTATTATTATTATTATTATTATTATTATTATTATTATTATTATTATTATTATTATTATTATTATTATTATTATTATTATTATTATTATTATTATTATTATTATTATTATTATTATTATTATTATTATTATTATTATTATTATTATTATTATTATTATTATTATTATTATTATTATTATTATTATTATTATTATTATTATTATTATTATTATTATTATTATTATTATTATTATTATTATTATTATTATTGTTGTTGTTATTGTTATTGTTATTGTTATTGTTATTGTTGTTATTATTATTATTATTATTATTATTATTATTATTATTATTATTATTATTATTATTATTATTATTATTATAATTATTATTATTATTATTATTATTATTATTATTATTATTATTATTATTATTATTATTATTATTATTATTATTATTATTATTATTATTATTATTATTATTATTATTATTATTATTATTATTGTTGTTGTTGTTGTTGTTGTTGTTGTTATTAGTGTGTATGGATTTATTAAAGCAAGTTAGTATTCTATTTATATCGCACAACCTGTATAGCTGTGTTCTTAAACTGTATAAATTCATATGACGTGGTTCTGTTGTGTATTTAACGCTATACTGAACTGAAAATAAATAAATAAGCTTTTCAAATGGAAGTATTTGGTCACCGCTCGTTTTAGCAAATCCTCCATTTTCCTGAAACCTCTACACTTGTCTTATTTAAAATGCTGTCATTCAGAAACTAAACAAGTTATTGACTTATAACTATGCATACAAGCTAGTCTAGAGTTAAACTATATGATGCTATCTGTCAATCTGGCTCGGTGGTGCCATCTCTAGGTGAGGCCCGGGACTTAACAGCTGACCCTTGTATTTTGAATTCTTATTTTCAGTAACACTGCATGATACAATAACGCCTTTCTCGTAATCGGTTTATAATCTCAGTCATTGTCAATGTTTTCTTCATCAACATCGATATTTTTAAAAATATATATAAAATCTTCTTCAGTACTTATTTTTTCTTTTTCTTAAATCTTGTTTTCTGGTAACTTTAACACACCAGACCACAGCTTTCTCCATGACTTCATCAAAGTTTCTCTTCTAACTTGGTCCCAAGCAGGTGGGGTAAGAGAATTCGAGTAATGTACCTACTGAAAATAGCAATTTATCATATGTAAAACAAGTCTTCATTTACTACAACCTTTCTTTTCGAAACTGATCCTCCCAAAATGGTTTTACTGTAATTTTTTAGCTGGAAGAGTAAAAAGATAAAAATAAAACTACAAATTATGATGGGCCCCAGAAACCATGACAGAGCATCAGCTGTAATCCTTCGTGCTTCGAACACGACCCTTAGGGCTGAGAGGGAGCGTTGCCATGAGACGACGTGAGAAAGCATCGACAGGATCCCTAACGTTTACAGACTGAACTCATCTCATTCCTTTGTGAAGGAGAACTGGCTCAATAAAATTTCTCGGCCACTTTTAGCTCGGATCTGGAGGCAGACATATTTCCCTCGGAAAGGAAGAGTTGGTTTGTGTATAATGTGTGTATAGTAACCACGTGGTGCAATAGTGTACGCAGAAACTCAGAATCTAAGTGCTGAACACTGTTATGTAAGTAGAATACTTACCTTAAATAATTACTAAATAAGTACATTGTGAAATACTGTATAGTGTCTTTGATTTTGTTATGTAAAATCGTCTCGCTAGCTTAAGCATCGTGCTGTTAAGTCCTATTGTCAGAGGGGACGGGTGTCGGAAGTCGAACCAAGGACCTGTCATTCAAGCTGAACACGATCTCGCTTGGTTAATCTAGGACAGGTCTAAATCTAGATGGCGAGGATAAGTTGCTTTGGAATTAGACAGCAGAAGCGTTATAGAGCGTGAAGAATGTCGCAGGGGAAGAACTGTTGGACCTTCTGAGACATTCTGTTAGGATCATTGAGTCGAACGAAATCTGACGTTAGAGGAAATGAACTTCTTAACGTAAGCCAAGGCCTAGATTGAAGTAAAATACAATAAGAAATAGTCAATGTATACTTTATACAACGAAACTAAAAATTAGGAAATAAAAGAGCTTTATGAGATACAAATACATGAATTTCTGTATTCATTATATTTTATATCGGGTGAGTAAAAAGTAAGGTACGATGGCTGTAACCCCACTACTCTATGAAGTGATATTTGTTAGAAAAGCTGTTAGATATCAACAAGCCCTCTCATTACTATGATTACCAATAAAGGGTGTCAGCCTTATTTATTTATTTACTTACTTACTTACTTACTTACTAACTTACTTACTAACTTACTTACTTACTTACTTACTAACTTACTTACTTACTAACTTACTTACTAACTTACTTACTAACTTACTTACTAACTTACTTACTAACTTACTTACTTACTAACTTACTTACTTACTTACTTACTTACTTACTTACTAACTTACTTACTTACTTACTTACTAACTTACTTACTAACTTACTAACTTACTTACTTACTTACTAACTTACTTACTTACTTACTTACTTACTTACTAACTTACTTACTAACTTACTTACTAACTTACTTACTAACTTACTTACTAACTTACTTACTAACCTACTTACTTACTAACTTACTTAGTTACTAACTTACTTACTAACTTACTTACTTACTTACTAACTTACTTACTAACTTACTTACTAACTTACTTACTAACTTACTTACTAACTTACTTACTTACTTATTTACTTACTTACTAACTAACTTACTTACTTACTTACTTACTAACTTACTTACTAACTTACTTACTTACTAACTTACTTACTTACTTACTAACTTACTTACTAACTTACTAACTTACTTACTTACTTACTAACTTACTTACTTACTTACTAACTTACTTACTTACTTACTAACTTACTTACTAACCTACTTACTAACTTACTTACTTACTAACTTACTTACTTACTAACTTACTTACTTACTTACTAACTTACTAACTTACTTACTAACCTACTTACTAACTTACTAACTTACTTACTTATTTACTTACTTACTAACTTACTTACTTACTTACTAACTTACTTACTTACTTATTAGGATTACTTACTTATTAGGCCCATTGTTCCTATGCCTCCAAGTGAGGAACCCCCGGGAGGAAGGATGAGGCGAGAGGAGATAGAAGGCTGCCGACCCAAGGAGCCACGAAAGTACAGAGGGCAGGCTCCCTAAGTTTACTTAGATAGACTTCCCTCAACAGACAATGACAACGGACACGCTCCCCTACAGCGGGACGGCAACGAGCCTAGTAGCCGAGCCCCAAATGTTTCTGGCTGGCAGTCCCGAAATGGTCCCAGCAGAGGAGCGGAGACCGGCAACCGACCTACCGGAGGAAGAAGTAGTTTTCCTCAGAGCATATCATCCTGCCATGCACCGCCGAGACTCCCGCCGACACTTCTACCCTGAAAGATGAGAGATGATGTGAAATGATAATGGAGATGAAATGTAGAGACAGGGATCTCCCGATTACGGGTTATAGATGAAACCTCCTGAGCCATCCCGCACGATAATTTGCTATTAACTTTGACATTTTTAACTTAATTATAACATTTATTATTTATAATATTATAATTTGTATTATTAAATTTACCCCCATCAAACAGTATTTCACCGAAAGTGACCGAAAATTTCGCATTACCTCGCTTAATTACCAATTTTTCACACACACACACACACACACACACACACACACACACACACACACACACACACACACACACACACATACACACACACACAAAGACACACACACAGACACACACACACACAAAGACACACACACACAGATCGTTTTCTAAAACGGCTTATTTTTTAATTCAGCCGGTCTCAAATCGCGTATTTCCAATGAAATCTCGCAATGGTAGCTTTGGGTGTAGACATTATATGAGAGTATTCGTGGAAATGTATGGAAAGGGATTATTTTCGTTTGGGAGGTTTTTTTCCGGTATCTCTCTGTAGGAATTAACAGTTGATAAAAAAGCCGGAGTGGTTGGATAACTTAATCCATTTTCAATTTGCACGTTCATGGTTACCTGAGAGAGGGGTAACAGAGCACGAGGTGTTAAATGGACCATGCCATTGGGCTGCATAAAACATTACTAAAACTCATGCACTTATTAATCCCGGCTAAAAGGGAGGTAATTACGTTTCATTAGGGGTTTTAAACTATAGTAGGTAGTGCAAGTACTGTACTCTACAGCATTGTTTAACAAAGAAACATCGTAAATAATAATTTTCGCTAGTACGTAAAGGAAGAAGGGAATGCATTACACTCCACCCAAACATTTGTTGTCAAGTTTTCATTCTAAATACGTATTTTGAAATCCTAAAATAAAAATGGTAAACAATAAATCTCAATATGGACATTTAGGGTATAATGCAATAGGTTCTTACCTGTTAGGTGTCTCTTGAGGAAGTAATGGTGGTCTGTTAGGGAAGCCATTTTATCAGTTTATAATGCTGACTTACTCGCTTTTATTTTCCTCAAAAATGAGCCCAAAGCTGTTTGTTTATGTACGATATGTCATGACAGTTACTGAAATCTCAAAGGTTGACATTACGCACAACGACAGCGCTCATATGATTTTGACACTTGACAGGGCGGTTAACAAACAATATTCATTTTATTTCCCACGCTTTCAGTTGCTTTGTGATAGACTTTCAAAAGCAGTACCATGCTATATTTAGCGTTGGGAAATGTTGAAGTGTTTTAAAACACGTCTGAAAAGCCAGTTGTCAGTGACAGGGGTGAAACATGTGGGTAAGTTTGGCAGTACCTCGGTTTAGTGTAATCACAAAAGTATTGAATTCTCGGTAATTGTCATTTAATTTTGGCAATGTAAAGCAAGTGACGAACTAATCAGTCTGTCACTACATTAAGAAACGTACTTTTTACATTACTCTCCGCTCACGTCACAAACATGTGACATTCGGCAATGTTACTTCGCGTATTACGCCGTATTACATTAAAGTACAAAGTGTTCGTAAAGTTCCCGGAAGCAGTTATTTTAAATATTTTATGTTGGAGAGGAATAGTTGAAGGAGTTGTAATGTTAAATAAAAAAGATAAAATGTAAGGTAGGTAATGATGTAACCATGACAACCGGATATGAGAAAAAGTTGTTAAAATGTTAGAGACATGTCTGAACTAGAAAATGTTAATGATTGCAACTTAACTGATACCGTGAATAATAAACTCCTGGTGGTGTAGAAAGTGATTGTAGTGGCTTTGCTAATCCACATAATGATGCCAATTACCACAGAAACACACAAAACATGCAAATAGTTTTGGTTTCACTTTTCTTCAGATCATTGAAGTGTAAAGAGTGACATCTGCAGTGCCGGTGTGCAAGTTCATAGATTCTTACTAATCATCAGGAATGCAGTATTGAGTATTCTATAAAAAGATATAATTCACAGAATATTAACATTGTGAAAGGGTAGAGCCAGACTGAAAAGGTCAATGTCACAGCAGGAATTTTAACCACGGATCTTCTGGTTTCTGTCCAGCTTTCTAAACCATTGAGCTAATGTGGCCAACATGCCAACCCGACATTAAATTCTCCAACTGACTCGTGTTTTTCCCGGTAAACCACTAGGGGTTCTCATAAACACATGAGACAGCTACCTTAATAATGGCTCAGTAATAATGGTTTAAATAGAATAAATTCCAATATTTTGAAGAGAAAATTTGTTAATTTATACAAATTATTCCACGGCCAGAGAGAGAGATAGATAGAGAGAGAGTTGCTACAGAGCGAACATACCGAAGGTGTTAACTCGTTATCTTTTGGTTTTTTAATCATTACATCACGCACACATTCACACTCTCATTCATACTTCCAGACTCTGTGGAAGATGGGGAATTATCTTGGTCGGAGAAAAATCACCACCCCCATCGCCGGGAATCTAACCCGGGACCCCTAGCACGGTAGGCAGGTTCTCTACCGACTGAGCTACCGAGGTGACTTGTAGCTCCGCGTGAGAACTCTCATCCGTACTTCAGGGAGTGGGTGCGTCCTGACTGTTTGTGGGCTGAATGAAGAACCTCGAATGAAGGTGACCTCGAATCCGGTAGAAAGAAGTTTATTGTTGTCCTTAGGCTCCTACGCTCGCCACCGTAAAATCGTCGTCCGTGTGGTTGCTGTGTTTAGCGTGACTGTCAATATTGTGGTGTGAAGCGCAGAAACAGTAGCACTGCGGCGTATTCGAACTAGATACATTTATGGTCTTCCCTATATATTACTCTTTGCGCTAACTCTCACTGGAGCGACTGTTTAGTACTGCACTTTGTCTCGGTGCATGGCGCGGAAGTGTACTTGTTAGGCGACGCCAAATACGCGTCCGTCTCACGTAGATCACTTACTAGCAAAACCTACTTTCCGCCATCACTTTGAATTACCCCTACTCTAGGTATTTTTTGGAGTATGAAAACTCACATGAACATATATTAATTTTCCATTGGCTGGTACCTATCCCCACTTACGATCAGTGTTCAGAATTTCCAGTTTCGGACCTAATGTCAGACACGCTTTCATGCGGAAGCATGCGTTCTGAGCCTCGGTCAAAATCTTGAAGCCTGTTGTCAGAAGCACGCATGGGATTTTGACAATGGGTTAGTTTGCGACTAGGTGGCACCAACTTTGCCATTAGGGCAAAAGAGAAAATAGAGTAGGGTTATTTGTTTAAAGGGATTGCAAAGAGAGTTTACTGACCTTCGCAGAGCGCCTTGTCACTGTGCCCCTCTTTCGAATATATGCTCACGCTATAGCTATATATTCTCTGGTATATGTCATTTATTTACATTTATTTCTTTGTTTATGTTAATATCTTTCTGATATCAAGTTATATGTCATCTCAGTGTTCCTCTCTGACAGGGGCTGCGTCAATTGACAGTAATCATGACATTTCACTAGATCGTGTGGCCGCAGCTCCTGGACGACTTTAACACGATACGGGTGCAGTTTACCCACCTTAAGAGTTTTATGTGTGGAGCCAATTGATGATCCAATTAGTTGTGGCAGACGACTTACCAATTTTGTGTCGGGTAACAAGTTTCTACTCAGTATCATGAACGAAATCATCTGTGACCATCTTAGGTCTACCACTTCCTTGTCCATCATCCACGGAGCCTGTATCATAAAATCGGCGCACAAGGCCGTAAACGGTACTTTTACCTGTTATCGGATTATTTGGAAACAGCCTTCTCCATCTCTCTAAACATCTTTCATGGTACTTTAAGTATGCTTCCAGTTTAGCGACACGTACACGCGTAAAAGTCATTGTCTCCGACTGCGACTGATGTCACTCCTGCAACCCAAATGCTACACTGACCTGAAAATACCGCAGGGCCCTTCTTCAAGGTTACAGCTATACATCGTGCAAAGTTTGCCAACAGATCCAATCAAATACCCTAAAGACATGTTTTAAAAGTTTGAGTCCGGTGACTTTTAGGACTCTCTGTAGTAATGAATACTAAGAAACATATCAAGAACATCAAAATGTCCTGTGCTGTTGCGGAATGGGCTGGAGCGCTTGCTCTTGTTCCCTGCTACGGAATGCACCCGGATTCGATCCCACTCTTGGAAAAGCCGACATGCTGACTACATCTCTCCGTATAATTTGGATGATCGTCCTGCTCTGCCTTGCTCTATGTGTGTGTTAGGCCGGCATTCGGCTTGGCAAGCTCAGGTTCTTTTGCGTGTGTTACGCCGTGAAAAGAATTATCAAAATGAAAGCACTGAAACGAAGAAACTGTGACCTCGTGGATTCGCATAATTAAAAGTCTTGTTTGCAGGAATTTAAAATGCACTTTGTTTCAGTAAAAAAACACTTTGTACATCCCTTACAGCAGCACAATGACATAACATACACAAACGCAGGTTTAAGATCGTCTACTTCTCAGCTGTACGTAAATAAACGAAAGAATTCACTGCGGTACTCTTCAAATATCCACACACTCACATTTACTCCACAGCTGCACGCAAAATTAGCAACTCACTAGCAACTGACTCCGGTCTACCGCTTTGCTCCTTTTATCCCTCCAGTCATGTTTCTAGAAAGCTGTCAACGTTTCAAAGTCTTTCGCGGCGGCAAGAGAAAGAAGTAACTATCCAGACATCACGTTGTCTCTTTCTCTGTTCGTTTCTGTCTCTCTCGGCAAGCGTTTATCGCTCGCCCACGCGCCGGCTGCGGCTTGCGGCACCACGAAACAATGCAATCGCTGACAATACCATTTTAAAGTACTTCGTTTTTATTACTCATACTCAGAGCCGACATCGCTAGCAGTTACGGCTGCATTTCATCCCTATCTATAGTTACATTTTCATTATTTCGTTTCACAAGACAAAATTTCCTATATAGAACATATAGAAACTCGTTTGCATATATTTTAGTAAATTAAGCTTCAATTGGTTTGGATTACGGTACGGAGGGGATTTTTTTAAAATTTACATCCTCCAACGTTAAGTCATATCGGATGGTGAATGAAATGGGTGAAATGATGCTCAAATGATTCTAGGGTCCATGGAGCTTAGAGTTACCCAATATTCATCTTGAAGGATAAGGGAAACCCCGGAAAAAAAACCTTATCCAGGTAACTCACCTTGACCGAGATTCGAACTCGGGATCTCTTGAACGTGAGGCAGACACGCTACCATCTACGCTACCGAGGTGGACATGAGGGGATTTGACACTGTGACCAGTCTTTATCTATTGTATTTATGCCCCAAGGAGGAAGGATGAGACGAGAGAAGACAGTGGAGATGATAGTGGAGAGGGCAGGGACCATGAACTTCACCAGTTGAAAGCTTCCCGGCAGGCCAACACAACCGTCAGTCCACCTGACCGTGGTCCTGAAACGACCCACCAGGCCGGCTCGGAGACCATCCTACCAGAGGAGGAAGTTTTACTCGAAGCATATCCTGCTATGCACCGCTGAGACTCCCGCCAACGTTTGTGCTCTGAAAGAATCTACCAGAGAAAAGATGATAGAAATGATAATGACATTGAAGCAGAAAATTGTTTATGTGGCGAACAAAGAGTTCTACGTTGCGGCGCCAATTTGTAACTTTGAAGCAAAAATGTTTATGGGTTCACAGAATTCCTCGTTGTGGTCGTCAATTTGATGCAAATAATTTAATGGCGTGCAAATAAGTTGGCGAGCAAAGTGGTTTCTCTCAGGGTATGCGTGGATGGGTGTGAGAAGGAGATTTTAATAACACTGGAATGCCCTTCTTCAAATTATTTATTCACTGCTTCTTCTTTTAAAACATTGAAATGAAAGTTGCCGACGGAGGGTTACCAATCTCTGTTTAGAGTTACTGAATGCAGAATGTTTATTACTCGATAATTTTATTCGTTCCTCATATATCTACGAACCGACAATTATCAAACACAGAACAGGTTGACCGCCCTAATAGGCTTCACGCCTCGGACCGCTCTAATCGGCCTCACGCCGAAGACCCTTCTATCGGCTTCACGCCGAAGACTCTCCTGCCTCACCACAGCTGCGCGTGGGTGTATCACTTTCACTTACTGAAAACTCCTTTTCAACCAAAATCCCTTTGTGGCTGTTTTGTCGCCATTGTAAATGATCCAAAGAATTTCCTATTCATACTAGTCAGTGAGCCACTTTAGAAATCTTCTAAGGACACTGCTTCTTACATTGCTTTTTTATAACCCTTTCCCCCAACTCAACTGGCCTTGCCCTGTCGTAACAAAGAACCAACATTCC
This sequence comes from Mantis religiosa, assembly GCA_030765055.1. Taxonomy (NCBI): domain Eukaryota; kingdom Metazoa; phylum Arthropoda; class Insecta; order Mantodea; family Mantidae; genus Mantis; species Mantis religiosa. The sequence continues at coordinate 9,909,683 of CM060958.1, forward strand.
TTTAACATCTATCATGATTCTTTGTTTCTGGCAAACCATAATTTCGGTAGCAACATGGAGGGACGGGAAATTCTGGGGATGTAATTGGCATATCTACAATTTGCCTGGAGATCAGGGAAAACCGCTGAAAAAGCCCATGGGTCAGTTAGGTCGGGCAAGGGAATCGAACACGAGTCTTCAGAATGCGGGGCATAGACGAAACAGCCTGAGCCATCAGTTTAAATTAAACTTAGTTTTAATAAATTTATTTGCAAGATGTTTTAACACAGCAGTTTCTTTAGCTGCTTTGCGAACGTCTTGTGATACGCTGGTGTACTCTGCCATTATTTGAACGACACTTGTTTTACCGAGAAACTTGGTTCGTATACAAAGAATGCGCAGAAATGCACCCCTCCACTTTCTCGTTCTAATTGCAACAGTAAAGGTACTAGTTGCGTAACCACATGTCGCCAAGGAAGATAACCACGTCGTCGTTCGCAAACGTAAGCAATTTCTTGGTTCTAGGGGGCTCATTAATGACGAAGAAATTATGCACGCTTCAACGCACTACGCTCCCAACAAATTCGTCTCACTGAGCTTCTAGCACTGGATCTCTACGTTTTCTTGATTTACTGGGCGTAGTTAACTTGCGTGGAATTTATACTTTCTACTTGATTCAGACACACCTGTAACTTTTCTGTCACTGCTGCCTAAATTTACATAGTTTTTCTAAACTCATTCTAACTATAACTTTCTTACCATTCTTTAGAGGCCTACCCCGGCGAAGTTTTACAAGCAGCACTGTTCGACCAGCATAGTTAAGTAACCGTTTTGCCTTCCAGCTTTCACAGCTGACCAGCACAACGTAGTTTTCTTATATTGCCATTCATTTGTCTAATTAAGTGCAATTACGTACTTCAGATTCATTTTGCTGCAGTTCTATATACTATAATAATACAGTTTCTATCAAAAGTTTAAGGACAGCCATTAAAATTTTCAAAACTTTTATTCTAAGGACACATAAAGTAATACATTGTCGCAGATTTATTACCTATTGCTCCAAATTTATATTGCACTTGTTTTTAATATTTTATTGCTCCTCCTTGGCCTACCACTTCGTTCCATGTCTGAAACTCTCTCTCTTTTCTTATATTTCCCTACTGTCTGTACCTCATAGAGTTTACTTATTCCCAATTGGGTTGCAATATCTTTCTATGACTTGCCGCACTTGTATATACCAATTACTTGCCATTTTGCATCCTCTTTTACACTTTTCTTTCCACATTCTTAGTTAACAGTCACTTCCATCACCAGGACAAAATGGCAGCTACTACACAACTAGATGTATCATGTATAACAAGCCAGCCCAAGACCATTAAGTGTTTCACTCCACAGCACAGACTTTACACTATAAACGGACACCATTCCGGCTTCGCTGGCTCATTCATCATGAGATTGAATCCATTGCCAAATAGTACTAATTTAATATTTTTTTTTTTTTTTTTTTTTTTTTTGCAATTTCTTCTAAAGGTGTAAACATTATGACAGTTATTGATAAACAGTTTATGATAACAATGTCATACTTATAAGCATTCCTTACATATGTGCCTTTCCCATAGAGCATGAGATCCCCATTCCATACATTTCCTTGGTAGCCGGTTTCCTCGGAAACCGAAGCTTCCGAGTAAAGGTGGAGGGGGCGCTGTCCACAGAGCGGCCCATTGGCGCTGGAGTGCCGGAAGGCAGCGTGCTGTCGCCGGCGCTCTTCGCAGCTTACATGGCCGACATTCCAACGCACCACAACACCCAAACCTGTCAGGATGCGGATGATCTCATGTACTTCGCAGTAAATAGGAACACTCGGTACAGCTTCCGGCAAATCCAAACCCAGCTCCGGGCCATTGGCGAATGGAGCGCAAAATGGCGAATGGCAATTAACCCGGAGAAGAGCTCTGCAATTCTGCTGGCGAAAACCAGAGCCAACCGGTTGCAGCAGAACTTCGTTTTACGGTGCCGTAGAATCCCATGGGTGCAAACGGCGAAGTATCTCGGAGTGACGCTGGACCGTAAGTTAATTTACGTTCCGCACGTCAAGGGCAAGGTCCAGCTGGGGCACGTCACACTCCGGAGCCTATACCCTATTTTCAGATCAGCAATGTCCATCAGACTCAAACCCCAGCTTTATCGGGCGATCATTCCGCCTATGATTCTGTACGGCTGTGAGATCTGGGGAACAGTGGCTAATACCACTTTCGTCAGGCTCCAGACGCTGCAGAACAAGGCACTTCGCATCATATACGATACAGACTGGAGGTTCCCTGCTCATATCCTACATGAGCACTCCCAGATCCCGTTCATTGTCGAAGTCATCCGCGAGAGGGCACGATCAATGTACGACAAAATCCAAATTCACCCCAACCCTGGGCAGGTATGACCAGAGGGATCAAAGACGCTTGCCATCCTTCAGGCTGCCAAGAGCGTCTTGGGGCCTCTTGGTTAACCCAAGAGAAACCCCAAATGTCTCTGGGACCAATTTTTATGCCTGATGGATCAAGCGATATACAACCCGTAACCAAAACGGAGCAAAAGCTTAAATCGTGTCTCCCAAAACGCGGGAACGCTTAAGTGCAGTTGCCTATGAGAATTAAACAAGGGCATCTCATTCCAAATTTCCCAAAAAATTTCAAACACCTCAGCAGAACATGAAACCAATTACTAGCTCATTTCGCAGGTTAAGCCGCAAAGCGGCTAGGTACTGCAGCATAAGACACTCGGACGGGGAAAAAGAAAAATAGCCCCGCCCGACTAGGACTACCTCTGGACCTCTGGAAAAATAAAATAGACATCCCTTATATTTGCATGGCCACATCTCCACAAAGGTTTAAAAATGATAAAACTGAAAAAACATAACTCCTAAAGGAACAGTGACATTTACATAATTTTTTAAACGTACCCTGTAATAGGATAATATTTTTGAAGAAACGTAAAGGCGTTGGACAAAATATTTTTAAGGACAGAATGTATTTCGGTGAAATATTCAGATGTCCTTAAACTTTTGGCAGGACCTGCACATTAAACAAACCGTATTTACGTAATACAGGGACGATGCAGTACTCTTGTTAATATTCAGCAAACTACATTTTAACCGATGTGCCTTTCTTTATACACGTGCTTCTGTTTACATAAGGTCCCGTTCTCCCGATGAAACAAGAGTAACTCATTCGCAATAATATTCAGATTATGCTCCTTTAAATTATGAAACACGTTTGAAATATTATGTTTCTTGTCACCTTTTTAATAGGGTGCTTTTTATAACCGTGAACACTTCTTTGCCACAAGCTTGCTGCCATATTCCTTACTGATACTCTGTTTTTCTCCCACCACAGTAACTTGTGCAATAGTAACAAGTTCAGTACAATTTAATGTATCAATTAAACAGATCTATTAGTACACTTTACACAAATAATACTAGTAGTAAAAGACATCTCTTTTATCTCTCTCCTGAAGTTGAGTGCTCTGTTCTTAACCACCGAGATCACTTCACGTTATGAAACTGTTCTCGGAATTACTCATACAAATGTGTGCTTCTTACGACGGCTAAAGATTAGATAACAAACTTCAGCATATCTCCGTCAGAAAGCTACGTGTTGTAGCGGCGGTGTAATATTCACATCTCAGGACACGAAACCCCTGCACAGACAGGCAACCCAACATACTCCTCGAGGCACCCGGGCTGGAGTTGTAACTTGCCGCGCCTACTGCTCGATTTACGACGCACGACCTCTTATTTTAAACAAGTTTTATTTTATAATTCTAGTAGAAACTAGTTATGGCTTAGTCTTCTAAGTAGATAATTTTTTCAGAAAGAATATCATTGCTCATTTCGTTGTAGATACAAACAGATACGAGGATTTGAAGCTGATCAATATTCTGTAGGATTACTCTGAAAATTCATGCTTTATGCATGACATTGCAGAGAAAATAATGATTTAGCACTTCAAAAGTACATTATTAAATAAACGCAGACACAGAACAGCGAATATTTCTTATATCTGGTACATAATAAAACAAAACAAAGACAACAAAATGCTTGACATAAATGTCTTGAGCTTCCACAGCTATATAAAGTCTATGGAAACACGAGAACGTCAGATATATTTAAAGATAATTCAATATGGTCATTTTATTCTTCATGCAGTTCTATCAAACGTATCATAATTTAATCAAGTCACTACAACAAGTAACCAGATAACAGAAAACAACGCTATATTTTACATTTATTAGTTATTTCGGCTCCATATGTGGTATTTTTTGTTTCTTTTCTTAATCTTCAAGCTGCAGTCTTGAAAAATACTGATCCACAATAGCAAGTTTTGTATTTACTCCATGTTCCCTGTTTGAATTACACGAGGTGTGTTGAAGTTATAACACTACAGGGACAAGATAGGAACTTCTGTATTTTTTAAATACACGTGGACTCTTTGTTAATAAGTGACAGATGGCAGCACTGTATAGTGCATTGAACTCTAGTGGCAGCGACGAGAGTCAGGACTGTTTTTGTTACTTAAAATGGCGACGTTTTCATTACAAGAACAGCGTGTAAATATTCGTGTTGTCCATTTTAGTGGTGTGACATCTATTGAAATTCATCGCAAGTTGAGTGAGGCATGTGGTGATGGTACCATGGATGTGTCTAATGTACGTTCCTGGGTGTGACAGTTCAATGAAGACAGAACATCGTGTGACAACAAACCAAGACAGTTAAGTGAGGTATGTGGTGATGGTACCATGGATGTGTCTAATGTACGTTCCTGGATGTGACAGTTCAATGAAGGCAGAACATCGTGTGACAACAAGCCAAGACAGTTAAGTGAGGCATGTGGTGATGGTACCATGGATGTGTCTAATGTACGTTCCTGGGTGTCACAGTTCAATGAAGACAGAACATCGTGTGACAACAAACCAAGACAGTTAAGTGAGGTATGTGGTGATGGTACCATGGATGTGTCTAATGTACGTTCCTGGATGTGACAGTTCAATGAAGGCAGAACATCGTGTGACAACCAACCAAGACAGTTAAGTGAGGCATGTGGTGATGATACCATAGATGTGTCTAATGTACGTTCCTGGGTGCGACAGTTCAATGAAGACAGAACATCGTGTGACAACAAACAAAGACAGTTAAGTGAGGCATGTGGTGATGGTACCATGGATGTGTCTAATGTACGTTCCTGGATGTGACAGTTCAATGAAGACAGAACATCGTGTGACAACAAACCAAGACAGTTAAGTGAGGTATGTGGTGATGGTACCATGGATGTGTCTAATGTACGTTCCTGGGTGTGACAGTTCAATGAAGACAGAACATCGTGTGACAACAAACCAAGACAGTTAAGTGAGGCATGTAGTGATGGTACCATGGATGTGTCTAATGTACGTTCCTGGGTGTGACAGTTCAATGAAGACAGAACATCGTGTAACAACAAACCAAGACAGTTAAGTGAGGCATGTGGTGATGGCACCATGGATGTGTCTAATGTACGTTCCTGGGTGTGACAGTTCAATGAAGACAGAACATCGTGTGACAACAAACCAAGACAGTTGAGTGAGGCATGTGGTGATGTACCATGGATGTGTCTAATGTACGTTCCTGGGTGTGAAGTGTCGAATTTATGAATGAGATATATAATCGATTGTGACACGCCAGCCGGACAGTTGTAAAACAAGAGAGTGAGTAATCTGAGTCAGCTGTGAAGTGTTGTAACGAGAGCTAATGTTTGTTATTGCCATCGACCTAGGTGCTGTAGATTGTGTTATGTGATGCAATGTTGTTACGTGAGAATTGAACAGTGTATTCCTAAGGAAATAAAGAATAATTTTTATTTTCTGCAAATTTGACTTTTAATTCTAAGAACCCACAAAGTCACAATACTAAGGATTCGTTCTCTTTTTCTTTTCAAGTTGCTTTTAGGGCAACTTCTGTTAGATTTTTTTAAAGGAAATGCTGTATCATACACATTAAAAATCTCAATTCTGATTTGTATGGCTCCTGTATGACTTTGCCCAGTTTTGTAAACAAAGATCTGCGTTGAATAAACTTTTTCATAACTCCAATTATTTTAACCTTGGAATACATGCAGCATGTTTTGAAAGAATATACTAAAATTAATAGATTTATTAAAATAGTGAATATCAGTCACTAACTTCAAAACGCCTCAAATATATTGAGAACAAGTGCAGGTTTTGGAAAGTTTACCCACGACATGCTTAACTCGTTACTAAAGACGTTCAAAATAGTATAATAGGAGGTAGTCAAGAGAGTAGCTACGTTATATCATTAATGCATCAATTTATTTCAGTATTCCAGATGTTTTAAAGCGAAAAAATCTATGCAGCACCAGTAAAATGTAATCATTCACGTATTGTTTCACAGAGGTATATACCCCATGGGCCTACTGCGGTAGGTACGGGAATTGGTAATCCCGGGATCCCGAGCTAAATCTCTCGATTGGGTGTCTCTGAGTGCTGAGAGGGCTAATGCCAAACACCCAAACAGTCCACATCTGTGCTTGACCCTAATCTAAGTTAAAAAAGAGTACATTAAACTAAATTCAGAGTAAAGTCAAAGCAAAGTCAGAGTGAAGCCTGGGTGGAGCCGGAGCCAAGCCAGAACCAAGCCAAAGTTAAGGTGCCGAACGAAGTTAATGTGAGGCCGGAGCGGGACAGGAGCAAGAGCCAGCCGGAGCGAAGCCAGAGCCAAGCGAGGGTTAGGTTTAAGAATGAAGGTAGATTGAAGCCAGAGCGAAGGCAGAGCGGGACCGAAGATGGATCGGAGCCTAGCCAGAGCCAAGTCAGAGTCAAGTGAGAGTGAATATAGGGTGAAGTTGGAGTGAGGTTTGAGTGAAGCCGGAGCGAAGCCAGAGCGAAGCCTGAGCCAAGCCAGAGTGGGACCGGAGTGGTGACCGGGGCCTAGACAGAGCGAAGGCAGAGCGAAGACAGTGTTAAAGGTACCGAATGAAGTTAGTCTGAGGCCAGAGCGAAGCCTGAGCGAAGCCTGAGCCAAGCCAGAGTGGGACCGGAGTGGTGACCGGGGCCTAGACAGAGCGAAGGCAGAGCGAAGACAGTGTTCAAGGTACCGAATGAAGTTAGTCTGAGGCCAGAGCGAAGCCAGAGCGAAGTCAGAGCGGGACCGGAGTGGTGACCGGGGCCTAGCCAGAGCGAAGGCAGAGCGAAGACAGTGTTAAAGGTACCGAATGAAGTTAGTCTGAGGCCAGAGCGAAGCCTGAGCGAAGTCAGAGCGGGACCGGAGTGGTGACCGGGGCCTAGCCAGAGCGAAGGCAGAGCGAAGACAGTGTTAAAGGTACCGAATGAAGTTAGTCTGAGGCCAGAGCGAAGCCTGAGCGAAGTCAGAGCGGGACCGGAGTGGTGACCGGGGCCTAGACAGAGCGAAGGCAGAGCGAAGACAGTGTTAAAGGTACCGAATGAAGTTAGTCTGAGGCCAGAGCGAAGCCTGAGCGAAGTCAGAGCGGGACCGGAGTGGTGACCGGGGCCTAGCCAGAGCGAAGGCAGAGCGAAGACAGTGTTAAAGGTACCGAATGAAGTTAGTCTGAGGCCAGAGCGAAGCCTGAGCGAAGTCAGAGCGGGACCGGAGTGGTGACCGGGGCCTAGCCAGAGCGAAGGCAGAGCGAAGACAGTGTTAAAGGTACCGAATGAAGTTAGTCTGAGGCCAGAGCGAAGCCTGAGCGAAGTCAGAGCGGGACCGGAGTGGTGACCGAGGCCTAGCCAGAGCGAAGGCAGAGCGAAGACAGTGTTAAAGGTACCGAATGAAGTTAGTCTGAGGCCAGAGCGAAGCCTGAGCGAAGTCAGAGCGGGACCGGAGTGGTGACCGAGGCCTAGCCAGAGCGAAGGCAGAGCGAAGACAGTGTTAAAGGTACCGAATGAAGTTAGTCTGAGGCCAGAGCGAAGCCTGAGCGAAGTCAGAGCGGGACCGGAGGCAGGCCGGAACCTAGCCAGAGCAAAGCCAGAGCCAAGCCAGGGCAAAGTTAGAGTGAGTATAGGGTGAAGTTAGAGTGAGGTTATGGTGAAGCGGGAGAGAAGCCAGAGCGGAACCAGAGTGGAGTCAGAGCAGAGCTAGAGCAGAGAAAGGGTAAAGTCAGAATGAAGCCAAAGCAAAACCAAAGCGGAGCTGGAGGAAAACCAGAGCAAAGTTAATGTAAAGCCAAAACAAGGCCAAAGTGGAGCTAGAGAAAAGTGAAGGCAAAGCCCCAGTAAAGTCAAAGGAAAGTTAAAAATAAGTTAAGTGAAAGGAAGAATTGTAAAGTGAAATATAGTTTTTGAAAGGACGCTAATGACCATTGAGTTGAGCGCTCCTAAATTCCAATCATCGTCATCATCATCATCATCATCATCATCATCATCATCATCATCATCACTGAGGTATATTTGATTGTAGTCCGTGGAAAGTCACGGTGTCCGGCTGAATGGAAGGTCATTCCACAAGGAACATGACTATTTGAATCGCTTCTATTGAGATACACATGGCACGTATATACAGTGCGATCCATATAAACCTGAACCATTTCAATAGGTCATAACCTTTGAACCAATAATGGGATACACGTACAACTTTGGGAGAATATGATACACAATTGGGAGAATACATTACACTATTTACATCTCAGAGAAAATGTTGGAAGTGTCCTCCACCAGCATCTATACATGTTTGTACTCGTCTCACCATATTCTCTGAAGTTTTACAGAGAGTATCCTCGCCAATGTTACTTATTTCGGTTTGAATGGATTTCTTGAGAACATCAATTGTCCGTGGCCTATTCTTGTACTCTCTAATTTTAGTTATCCCCACAAGAAAAAAATCCGCTGAGGCTAGGTAAAGAGATCTGGGGGGCCACAGACCTTTTGAGATTATTCGATTACCAAATAAACTGGTTACAAGTTCCATTGTGTCATAGTTGTATGGCATGTTGCTCCATCTTGCTGGAAATAACCTCTCAATTGGATATCATCCAGCTGCCCCACAAATGTATTGAAGATACCCATATAAACTTCAGTGTCTACAGTCGTATCAAAGAAAATGGAACCAACGATCTTGGAAGCTGACATCGCGCACCATACCCCCAACCTTTTCATCATGCATTGAGGTTTCGTGGATCACTTGGGGGCTTACAGCAACCCAGTAGCTGGTGCTTTGTGTGTTTATGGAACCTGACAGATGAAACCATGCCTCATCTGTAAACCACGTTTTGCAGAGAATGTATCTAAAAATAGAGTGTACAAGAATAGGCCACGGACAATTGATGTTGTCAAGTAATCCATTCGAACCGAAATAAGTAGCATTGGCGAGGATACTGTCCACGCCAATAGGGGCAGCTGACTCACCTGGTACAATACTAAAACCTGTTGAACACATTACTGAACACTGGTCGAATTTCTGTAGCCAATATATTCCCAGGCAGTAATTCATCGATGGTTTCGGGATTTGGCGTATAAATTTAATTTTGCAGGTTTGCTGAAGACAATCACGTTGATTTATATATCGAGAAAGGGCAGATTAAAAATTATTCTGCCATTTTAAAACACTCATGGCAGAGTACACCAAACCCGAAAATATTTTAAAAGATGTCTCATTCTCTTGATTTGGAATGTTACTACTAAAATGTGCCTGAATTGTAGGTGGTTGATACAAAGTTACGTCATCTGCAATTTCAGCTTATTTTGCTAAAGCATGCACATTGCTTCAACTTTAATTATTCGCCTGTTTTCAGCCGCAATCAATCACCCCTCCCCCTATACCGTTTGATATGCATAAATGGAAGTTTACACAATCCTTTACAACACGTAGACACGTGGAACTGTATATTGATTCACGGCTCTGCTTTGTAAATGAAACCCTATATGTTTGTTTTTAGTCCTGAACACGGAATACATTTATTAAACTTTAATCTCTTGTTTATACCACTAAATTCTATATACTCGTATACCCACAGAATGAGCATTTGAGTAAATTGAAAACCGTGAAAGGATTAATTATGTTTAATTTTGAACAATCTGTTTGATATATTGACATTTTATGGCTATACAAATAATTCTCTTTAGGAATGGGTATTCGACACTTGGCAGTACCTCGATTTCTTTTTGGGCTAGTTTACGTCCTCCAACGTGAAGTCATTTGAACGATGAATGAAATGGATGAAGTGATGCTCAAATGAGTCCGGGATCCATGGAACTTACAGTTATCCGACATTCGTCTATCAGGATAAATGATAACCCTGGAGAAATCCTTATCCAGGTAACAAACCCTAACGGAGATTCGAACTTGGGACTTCTTGAACGTGAGGCACACACGCAACAATCTACGCTACCGAGGCGGCCAGCAGTACCTCGATGCTCACGATACTTGCATGGTATCGACATCGAACGACACTGAGAAAACTCACTCTGTGCTTTTTCGATACTGTTGCAAATATGGCGTAAACCCGGAATATTTATACTCTAACTTTGTGGGTTCGTGAAATTAAAAGTACAATTTGCACAAACTCAAAATGTTCTTTATTGCCACCGAATTACAGTTGGAACACTTGCCGATTACACAGAATTACGTAATGCACACAATTACAATTCGTCAGTTTGTCTGTCACAGGTCCACTCTACACTCCAATTACGTACAACTTCTCTGATGCACGTACACAGTCTTCCGGTCCGTTAACTCACTCGGCGCTCTTCACGGCTGCTCGCCAAGAACTCAACTGACTCGCCTACTGCAGGCCTTATATAGGGATATTGCTGTTTCTGGAAGTCTCGCGGTTCAGAAAATATTCCCGAATGTTCCTGACTCCAGGGGGGAGGCCAGTGACACTTCCCTAATCATCCCCTCAGTTAATGACACGAGATAAATGGGTAGGCGTGGACTGAATGCCTCCGGTCCCCTACTCATTTATCAGTTGGTTGTACTTTCCGGTATTTGGGTGACAATACTATATGCTGTGAATAGGATTGTAAATACTTAAAAGGACTTCACCTTGAGGGTTTACAATCTACTCTGCAACCGGGAGTGTAGCTGCAAGGATAGGGGATCAGATGGTAGAACTAAATGGTAGAGGGCGCTTGTAGTTATGTGTTTCAACTGGGAAGGTGTTTGTCTTTCAGCGCTACTAAGTGAGCAACCAATCGGAGTACTGCGGTATTATCGTATTGCATTCCCCCTAAGTGGTGTCTGACGAGCGGCGAACTAATCAATCTCTAATAAATACTATTCCCGCTAAAACAAAATTTCAGATTATGCCAAAACTGATGCATGAGGAAGGAGAGAGTAACATATTTAACATAACCGTAAAACCCCATATTTTTAGCTCAAATAGTTTTCCCAATACAAAGAAATAAATTAGATACCATATTATAACAATGTATTGCGACGTAAGCACTGTAATGAATATCATTATTGGTTGGCATGTATGCGTGAACGTATATTTGTAATTACTCAGAACTGAAACGTAAACATTTGACATGACGTGATAAAAGAAATATATACTTTGAATAAGCCAAGGTGTTTGTTAAATTCGATGAGAGGGAACAATACACTTCTTGCTAGTCTGACAGAACGTGTCTGGTCACATTATATCTTTGTTTATGAATGGTTCGTAATCTCTATTTACTCTAGAGAGTAAATTCAGTGCCAGTTTGAACTGCACCGTCGGACTGAGGTACAATTATAATGGGGAGGGATTCAAGTGATAAGGATATGACTTAACGTTGGAGGACGTAAATAACAAAAAATGCAATTTTATTGACATTACACAGTTCTCTTGTACTGAAACTAGAAGTATAAATGACGCTATCGAGTATGGAAGTATCGTCTACCGTGGAAAATACCTGCATGGTATCGAGAATCGAGTATCCAGAAAACTAGTAACAACCCATCCCTAACTTTTATCAAAATACTCGAGTTGAAGGAGCTTCGGCAGTCCTATAATAAAACACGATCAATACGTTCTGTTAAGTGAGTAATTTCAGCAGTGGGCACCCGTAAAATAATACCAGCCCATAGTTTATCATTAGGTAAAGTTATATTTCTGTTGCAACAAGCACGGTTTGACGTTACCTTGCTTTGATCATAGAAAATATTTACCTCTCCTGGACAGCAGATTTCAAAGAAAACCAGTTTATCAATTACATTTGTATATTCAATATTTTCATCGATTTGCACAAAAAGAACAGAGAGTAATAGAAGAGAGAAGTAATGTATTTGAATAACGTTTCGTTTCAGAGTCCGTTTTATAAAGGAAACGTTAATTGAAATTTTTTAGATGTAAATGGTGAGCAACTACAGTTTTTATAGGTAATAAAACGTCTAGTATTCCCAGAAACCCTCATCGTCTAGCTCCATGATTTTATGGGAAAGGTGCCGCGGTAGCGCAGTGGTTTCGGTCATGGCTCCCGTGCAAAGGGTCCCGAGCTCGATACCCGGCTCTGGGGTTGGAGATGTTAAGTCGGCCCTATCCACGCACACATGTCTAGCACATGTGAAGTGTCCCCTATGCCCAACGTGGTTCGGAGTATAAGCTGTAGGCCCTCTCGCCTCGCCGTCATCATCACTATCACCCTATCACTGGAGGTAGTGGGCCGGCTCTCTGGGTGCCTCCACCTGAGAAATGGGGTCCGGTCATCACGTGGTGGGGCGAGGTTACCCCGAAGGACACGGTTGCCATGAGAAGAATGTTGGTAACCAACCATGGTTCTATGGGAGTGAATCATTTCAGGGAGTAACTGGTGATGTGAGTGATTATAGATAGAACAATGGCATGTTGCGTAAGAACAGGATTTCAGATATCATCGCATCATTATCACATGGATTGAGCTGGCCTGGAGGGCATTTTTTAAGACAGAAACCACATTCATCTTCCTAGCATGAATGAATAAGCACAATTTCCTATTTCAGAACTACAATATGTAATTTTCATACTTAATAATTGATGGGTCTAACGAATGTATTGAAATAATTGATGGCTGCACTCAGGATAAACCCGATAGAAAAAATTGATTCTTTTTTATTTTTCTACTTATTAACTTTTTATTTTTTATTTTTTATGTTTTTTTTTTCATTAGTGAATGACGATTTAATTTTTCTTTTTCGCTTACTCTATTTGTTTTTTTTTTTTTTTTTTTTTTTTTTTGAAGAGGGAAGAACAGAGGGAGAAAGTGAGGGAGGAATCGAGGGAACCTATTTCTATCTTTTTGATATTTTATTTTATTTTACCTTTCTTTACCTGTCTTTCATGGAGGGGAATAATGTCGGAAAGGGGTATCATATTGTAGGGATTAGGGACGGAGGTCCCAATTGGTCTATTGTACCTATTCTCCCAAATGGAGCACGCCCGGGAGGAAGGATGAGGCGAGAGGATACAGAAAGTGGCCGTCATAAGGAGGCACGTCAGTACAGAGGGCAGGGTCCCTATTGTTGACCATTTGGGAACTCCCCTCCAGACCAGTTCAACCGGTATCCTACCTACCGTAGTCCTGAAATGGCCCACTAGGTGGGTCTGGAGACCGGAGACTGTCCTACCGCGGCAGGAAGTGTTTACCAGGAGCATATCATCCTGCCATGCAGCGCCGAGACTCCCGCCGACACTCCACCTGAAGGAGACCACCAGATGAGAGATGAAATGATAATGTAGATAAAATTAAGGAACAGGACATTTGGGGACTGTGGGTAATCTACCCAGCATTCGCTCTGGTACCCGGGAAATCCCTCGAAAAACTCCATTGGTGAAGCCTAGGAATCGAGCCCGGACCTCCCGATCACGGGCGACAGACGAAACCTCCTGAGCCATCCCGGTCGGTGCTATCACCTCACTTAATAAAACTGTCTCTGACAAAGATGGTACACGAAACCACACTTCTAATGGAGCATTTTTATATCTATTCTAAAATTCCCTCATAGATTTCATTTAAAATACGATATGCTTAATGTAGTCACGTGCTAAATAAAATACATACCTTGAATTTTCTGGAAGTAATCCTTCATTCCGAAAGAATTTTGTACAATTTCATTAAACTAGTGAATTTTAGACCGGCAAATTAAGATGTACTGCACAAAAATGAGAATTGTTTGAAAAAAAAATTTAAGATAAGATTTATTTAATGTCGCCTAACAACAATGGTCTTATAGCGACAACTATAAGATGCTAAAACAGTTGGTCAGTAAAATTAACATTTTAGAAACTATTAGGTTACTGTACAGTATAAACATATAAGTTCATATATACTATACATTCATAAGAACTGAAGAATCGATATTACACAGCACTATGTTCATACTTGTTATGTTGTTATTCTTACTTCACAGAATACACCGAAACCAGGTAAATAGATTCTCATATTGAAGAAGTGAACTTACAGTCTTGTAGAAATAAATACAATGTTTGTAGACTCTTCGGTTCATCTAGTAGAGCATGAAGATCTGTAGGAATTTTATGAAGAGTCCTATAGGTTGAGTAGCGAGTACATTCGTTTATAATATGATTTACTGATAATGGTTGGTTGTATGTTTCACAGAGTGGAGCTTTGTATGTCCAATTGTAAGTCTGGAGAGTAATATTTGTTGTTTTCAACACTGGGTGGGAGATGTGTTTAGTTTACTATGTACATTGGTTTCTAGCCAATGATGTTTCCATTCGTGAATTATTTTCTTTTTGATACGGCTTATAACATCTTCATGTCATAGGTATTGTAGGGTATACCGGTGGTTGTTAGCAGCTTCATTTCCGGCTATTCCTTCATAGGATGGTATCCACGTCAAGAGCATTTCTTTGTCTTCTAGAATAATTATTATTTCAGACACAGTTTCGTAATTTTTGTCTGAGGTTTGTGTTATAATTATTTGAAAATTTTCAGTACTTTTATCATTTTTAAAATATATTCTGTTCAGATTTTTGTTGGGTTTAATAAACGGAGTAGATAATTTCAAGAATACAACAACAGCGCTTTAAACATCAATATTTTATTTCGGTTTTCTCTATACCCTTTGTACCTACAACGAAAAGTATACTGTAAACATTTCTGTAAAACAGAGGAAGATAGCTTCGAGAGTTGTGAAGTATTTCTGTCGGGAGCGAGGCCTGCAGTTCGTGTGACGTCAGGCAAGAGCCGTGTAGAACGAAGTTGTTTATATAAATGGCGCTGTGAGTACAGAATCTGAGGGTTCAGTCAGGTGTAGCGCATTCGATGACAACAATGTAGCTGTCACGTACCAAATGGAACTGTTAAATTTACACTGTGACGATTTATTGAAGGAAACATATACACACAAGAAAGACTTGGCTGATTTTTACAAGAATGTTCCCCAAACCAGATTTCAGAGGTTGTATCCACTTGCCGCACGGACATTGTTTGTTTGGCTAGGCATATGTGTGCGAACATTTTTTTCTATTATGAAATTAGTTAATTCCAAACCCCGAAGTACCTTGTCGTATCACAATCTAACATGCAGTCTTCGATTAGAAAATTCCCTGACATAGATAAACTAGTTAAAGAAAAACGAAACAAAAAGTGTCGGAAAATGTCCAAGTAATTTTTTTCTGAATGGGTCTCCTCTAATTTGCAGAGAAAATTACTTTATCTTTTATTTTATTTACTTTATAGCATGCCTGACCTTCAGATAAATTACGAGTTGAAGTTTTATATATTTTCTCATAGCACAGAGCCAAAAGTAATTGTTAATAAACTGTAACAAATGTTGTAATTAAAGCAGTCAGCATTAATATTACAACACTCAAGATGTAAGTTGTACATATTATTTATACCCGGTACGTTTCCTGTTTTTCCTACGCTGTCAGAACCCCACCACATCAAACTATTTCCTTCCTCTTGGTCAGTAGAACTCAGCGCGGTGACGTCACATGTTAACCTGCCTTTCATTCAGGGGCATACACAGTGTTCATTTTTACCTGTGATTTTACCGCGCAAAATTTGACGTCATCAAGAGCATTGCTGATGGAGCGAGTTTATATACGATTACCCTAACGGCTTCGGATCGTATTTGATATGATGATAGCAGCCTTGAGGCCTCCCTCTACCTAAGTATACGAGGGCTGTTCAATAAAGAATGATCACATTTTTTTGACAACGTACCTTTACTCATCCACATAATTTTGATGGTCCTTCACAAAATAGTCTCGGCCGCGCCGTGGCTCAGTGGTTAGACCGCTTGGCTCTCACCGCTTGGCTCTCTCTCTCATCCGGACTATAGGGAGGGTGAGGGATGTAGTTCATGTTGATTTTTGCAAGATATTCAGCAAAAACATTTTCAATATGCGGCCGTGCATTATCGTGGTGCAGCATCCAGCCTGCTTCACGGAAATGTGATCTTTTGCTCCTGATATGGACTTGCAATGTTTTCAGGACATCCCTGTAGTATTGTCCAGTTACTGATGTGTGTGCAGGTACAACATGCTGATAAACCATTCCATGAATATCAAAGAATGAGATGACTATAACTTTCCCAGCAGAAGCAACCACTTTTGCTTTTTTGTGGGGATTGGTGGTGAAGGAGATTTCCACACTGAGCTTTGCTGTTTGCTCTCAGGATCAAAATGATGTTATCAAGTTTCATCAGCAGTGATTACGTTTGAAAGAAACTCCGGATCTTCCTCTAACATCAACTTTAACTGCATGTTACCTCCGTTACAGCGGAAGGCGATACTGAACATGTCTCTTATCTGGTTCTCACAGGTGCGAACCAGGAGTACCAACAATGAAAATACTACAGCGTGTTTGTTTCACATTAAGCTAACAATATAATAAGATTGAATTTTAGTACGAAAAATTATGACCGTAAAAATTATGATATCATTCTTTATTGAGAGGTGGGTCTGCCCGCGTAATATAAGGGTTCGTAATTTTGCCTGGTGCGTATATATGATAACTGTTGTACTTTGTTTTAATGAATGTGAACCCTATTATATGTCGGATATAGACAAACAAATCTTGCAATTTGGTGTTTCTCTGTGAAGATATACAACTTAGTATATTTTAATAAAGGAATACCAAATTAATAACAGTATTAGTTGCAAAATATTTTAGTAAAGAAAGAGATTTTTTTGTCCTTTCAGCAGTGCACGTCATACCGAAAGATAAATGAATAAAAGTTTCGTTCTCCTTTAGATTAGAAATGTGCTACCTATAGTAATCATAATTGCCGTAAAGAAGGTTGAAAGGAGAAGCTGGTTGTATTAGTTACCAGCACAACCACACACAGAGTACTGTAATTTGCTTACTGTTCCACAAAAATTACCGCGTCTTATCCGTAGAGGGCACTGTGATTTCAAGATAGACTCACCAGTCAACTATGACGTCATTCTTGCTCTATCGGAAGGCGGGAAATAACGAATAAAAATGAATTTGGCGGTTAGAGCTGACGGAGTTGACGTCACACCACTACTAGCTGTCTTCACCTACTGTAAAGCTTCCTCTCGATTAATATGAAGTAGATACAGAAAGAGACTTTTGTAAGACATATGTAAATGTTATTGCGAAGATAAAACGTCCATGCATATAATGTCAACGTAATACTAAGGTACAAGGGGCGTCCAGAAAGTAAGTCCTATTTCAATTTATCTCCGCTGCAGCGCTGCGCTCGCAGTTCCACACATGCGCGGTAGACTCTCTGTATCAAGGAGAAGAAACGTGCGCCATTGTGAGATTGCTGTCAGCTACGTACGCTTTGTTGTGCTTGTTTACAATGTCGGTGTTGATTGAAAATCCCGCCGCTTGTGAAATCAGATCTGTGATTCGTTTTCTGAATGCTAGGAAAGTGAAACCAATTGAAATTTATCGGCAAATTTGCGATGTTGTGTTTGTTCACGATAACGCACGACTACACACTACAAATGCGACGAGAAACATCCTACAGGGATTTGGCTGGGACGTGTCTGACCACCCTCCGTACAGCCCTTGCCTCGCTCCTAGTGACTTTTATATGTTTTTGCATCTCAAATCTTTCCTTGGCGGTCAACACTTCAACAATGACGAAGAGCTGAAAGAAAATGTTTCCAACTGGTTGAAGACACAGACGACAAACTTCTATGAAGAAGGTATACAAAAACTTGTGCCTCGCTATGACAAATGCCTGCAAAATTTCGGCAGTTATGTGGAAAAGTAGTTTAAGAGTTGTAGAATTTTGTGCAATAAATAATTTGTCTGTATATGTACACAATTTAATTTTATTACCATAGTGTTAAATGTCGACACTCTCGGACGTCTTAGACGCCTGCATTCACAACAGGATCTAGTGCGAATACATTTCGAGTTAAGCTTGTCTGAAAATGATTTCAGGTGACTGTCCAACTAATATTCTGTATACTGCTTTGAATACTTACGGTAGAAATTAACAGCGACAAAAGCACATGTTCTGAAACCGCGGTATTTAAACCAAGGACTGTCAGTGGTGAACAGATTTGTTGGTTAATTTAATCGCCGTATCGCAACAGCTTAAATTTCCGAGATAATGCACTCGATCATTAGTAATGTGAGGCAGCGATTTTATCATACTTCTTTCCTTACAGCCCACCATCTGGTCTAATTTTTTGCGACACGGAGCGTGTGTTTAAATTTGTAAACAACCTATAAATTGTGAATTTATTAGGAACAGTAGCACCAAGGAATGTCTGTATAAGTTCAGGCTTACAGTTTGCATGTGATATTTGTTCTAAAAAAAAAACAATTCAACAAACACACGCTGTTTATTGCTGCATGATTAAGAAGACATCAGATTTGTATGCAAACTTATATTTAGTACTTTTACTTGTGATGTGCAATTAACGTTTGAAGTATTTTTTTTTGTGCTCGTTAAGTTTTATAACGTATATAATTGCATATTTCCAACACTGTTAGATACTAGATCACTTCATCAATAGTGCATATAGTCTATTAATTTTTACATTTTAAATCCCAGGTAACGCATTCCCAGGTTGGACTCCTGATGGCCGCCCATTCTCTTTTTAGGGTTTTCTGTAGCTTTCCCTGGTTGGCAAGACAAATATATTGTGACTTTGTGGGCTCGTGAAATTAAAAGTCCAATTGAACAAATTCAAAATGTTCTTTATTTCCACCAAATTACAGTGGAAACACTTGCCGATTACATATAATTACTTAGCGCACACAATTACAATTCACCAGTTTGTCTGTCACAGGTCCATTTCATGCTCACAGTTACGTACAACTCCTCTGATACACGTACACCGTCTTCCAGTCCGTCCACTCACTCGGCGCTCCTCACGGCTGCGCGCCAAGAACTGAGCTGCCTCGCCAACTGCAGGCCTTATATAGGGAGGATCGCCGTTTCTGGAAGGTTCGCGGCGCGCACAATTATCCCGCGGTTTCCAGACGTCTGGTGGGAGGGGAAAGAGACGGTACAGGGCTCGTGCCGCTCTCCTAATCATCCCTTCAGTTAGTGACACGAGACAAATGGGTAGGCATGACCTAAATGCTTCCCGTCTGGCCCTACTGCCGACCGGTATTATCGGGAGCTCCGACGTTCGGGTGACAATATCGTACACCACGGCTCTCCCATATTCTCTCATTTAACTTTTCTCTTTCTCATTAAGTTGTCTCAGTTGTCGACGGCCGGCAGATGTCTGAGAGGCTTGCGATTTGGCACTTCTCTGCTCCAACAAAGTGTGCTCGTTTGAGCCTCCACTGATGAGTCGAGCCCATAGTGGAGGGGATCCGTCCCCTTCAGCTGCCGTGGTGCGGGCGCTGCGGACCCTTAGCACTCGTGGTACTAGACGTTACTAGAGGAACCTCGGGCCGAACTGCCGAGCCCCTCCCGAATGCGAGCTGTTCGGAATGTGTTGGACTCGAGGGGCAGTGTGTTACCGTTACCCGCTGGAGATCGGGTACCTCCGGCCAGGCTTCGGCTGCCCGGAAGGAGAGAGTTGCGTAAAAAGTCCCTGGTACTAGCCTGCAGAGCTAGTAGAAGGTGTGCAGTTGCAGCTAAGCCGGTACCTAGGCGTGAAATCGCAACAAAAACCTGCGAAATAAACGAGGAAGTAGTATCCGAAAGATCAGTTACACCAAGATCACAGCCAAAGCAACGAACACCAACACGAACAACAGTGAGCGCGCCGACCAAGTCCAGTCCTAAGAAGAAGGTTTCAGCCAAGTCACCGACGAAAGCATCCACTTCAAGAACAAATGAACCAGTAGTATATAATGTATCGCCAAGGAAATTTAAGACCTCTTATGACAGAACGGACTTCCTCAAGGTAAATAGTAAGACCAGTGAAAGGAGAGCTCGCCAGTACTAAAGTCCACGAACATCTCCGCCCACAACATCTGAGGACTCATCTGGAGAGGACGCCGATCGGCGACTTTCATCTTTGGCGGTCGCAGTTTCCGTTCCTGTCGAGAGACTGGATTCGAAACCGTCCTCCTCCATTGAGGATGTGAAGCAGCTGGATCCTGTGCTCACTGCCCAAAGGACAGTGAGGAAAAGGCAGGAAAAACCTGCTGAAAGCCCTAGCCCTGCCCCAAAGAAAAGGAACAAATTGGTTCGACCACCTCTAGGCTGGTAGCTTTTGTCATGGCAATTTGATATTGAAAGCAGTAACTTTTATGCATTTTGGTATTTTTTGGTACTTATAGCTTTTAATTGTTTTTTTATCCATTTGGGCTTATTTATTTTGTTGTCATTTTGTTTTAATTTGTTTTCAACATTTTGAATAATTTATATCTGGCCATTGCCATGAATTAGTTTTTTGTAAGGGCGCTGATGACCGTTGCAGTTGAGCGCCCCTATACACATATTATCATTATCATAGATCACCAGGCGACCCCACCGAGGTTATTCGATTGTCTTCCCTGCGGGATTGACGCGCGTAAGTGGCGTATCCACCCGTCTTGACGTTGTCGAGAGGGGGGCTTTTTAGACTTAAGGTATTGCCCCAAGGAAAGAATCCCGGAGTTTTCAATTACTCCCAGGCTGATAGAGGTCGGAGTCTTAGGACTTTCGGGTGGACCTCGCGTCAACATTTGTTCCTCCGGAGATTCAGGGAAACACCCGCCCCAGCGCCAGTTGTACACCACAAATCTCACATACGGTCGCCTGGGATCGAACCCGGGCCACCTTGGTGATAGTCAAGTGGTCTAACCACTCAGCCACGGCGCGGCCATTAATGTACTTTCCTTCCTTAGTGCACTATTTCTTTTAGGTTTTGTAAACAATTTAAAAATTGAAATATATAATAAATTATAACATTTGGCTGATAATACTTAAGGGTATTAAGAGGTCTTTCACAATGGAAACTCGAAACAATGGGAACATAAACATAGATGCGTATCTTAAGGTGCTCTTCATATTGGCTGATGTTGACAATATGGTAACAAACTTTAACGAAAATATAGAAATTTATTCGCTGAATAGAATGGCAAGGGGATTTAAGGACTTATGCATCAAATTCTATAGCTGTTCTAAGTTTAAGGTCTCTTTAACTGCTTTATTAGGTGCACTCGCCTCTCACCAAGGCGGTACCTAGAATTGCGATGGATAAAGCGCTGTTAAGGCGGGTTTCTCCCTTTTATTCTTCATAATCATCTTTTCTTTTATCCACTGCATCATCATTTTGTATCGTTTCATGCTTTACTCTCATACCAGACATCGGCTGATCGTCCATTCTGGTTACCCTCTCTGATAGACAACTGACCCCAAGGGTTGACAAAGTTGTTTCAATCCTTCATGGCGTACTTAAACTCAGCAGATCCCAAATAAACTTGATTGATAGGACATTGTAGATTAAGGAATACAATGAGAATCTTTAAAGAAGAACTAGTGTCTAGGTTGTGAAATGAAGATGAAAAACCAGTCTTTCATATAATCTTCGAATGTGAAAATCTTGGGGAAGAAAAGGCTTGAATTACTGGGCTTAATCTAAAATTAATTTAGTTAGTAATCAACTGTCTCTCATTAGAGGTACAGGGCTATTTAACTAAAACTGCTAAGTTAGAGGATAATGCAATAAACTTTAAGCATTGAACCCGGCTGCTTTATAATAAGTCCTGTCAGGTCATATTCTTCTTACGAGGAGAGAGTCCCTTTATTATTTATTGTTTACAAGCTCCAAGGTTTCGTGTGTATGACTATGTCAAACTTAAGTCAGTGGCCAATCAAAGAGCGATTCTCCATATACCTTATGACGTAATCATTCTGACATGAGGTTTTCGTACCTATCTGTATACTCGTTGTCTTTCTGAATTACTGAGTTGTATAAATTGTAACAAAAATTGTGATGATAAGTGAGTTTAACACTTTTTAACCATGTAGCTTTGACACATGTGCTTAACCACTTTTGCTTTGCAGTCGCAATATTAGTTCAGCTGTTTCACGCCCTCTTATGAGTGGCTCTGTTTATTTTTCTGTCTGTCGATGTGAATGTCAACATGTGATGTTAAGTAATATGCTCAAGTTTTATGTCATTATTTTAATGCTTAATTTTCATTCTGAATGAGCCAGAAAATATGCACGGAATTAAAAGTGGTTTTATGTTCCCTGAAAAGCAATTTTCCCTCCATTTTGTTTTCTGCTTTCACTTTATCACGACACGTGGTCCCTGTAGTAATTGTCAGACAAGTGTTTCATTGTAGGGGTGGTCGAGTGATATGGCTCAAGCGGTTTCGTCTATGGGTCACATTCGACAGGCCCGGGTTCGATTCCGTTGGCCGACCTACCTGAACTTTGGGTTTTTTAAAGGTTTTCCCGGGTCGCCAGTTGGATGTTGGGTAGGATAATTATATCCCCCTAATTTCATGTTTCTCTATTTCATCTCCATTATCATTCCATGTCATCTCTCATCTGGTGGTCTCTTTCAGGGTAGAATTGTCGGCGGGAGTCTCGGCGGTGCATGGTAGGATAATATGCTCCGAGGAAATCACTTTCCTCTCCGGCGGGACGGACTTCAGTCTCCGGGACGACCTAGTGGGCAGATTCAGAAACGCGGCTGGCGGTTGTGCAAGTCTGCCTGGAGTATTCTGCTCTAGGGAGGCGTCTTGGTGTTTCCGAACCGGCCTCCTGACTGTTTCAGGGCTACGGTAGGCGGGATAAACATTATCCTATACCCACTGCCCGGGAGTTTCTATCTGGTAATGTTTAGGGACCTCATCCTCTGCACTTTAGTGATTCCCTGGGGTCGGCCACTCTCTCTCTCCTCTAACGTCGTCCTTCCTCTCGGGGGTGTCCCACTTGGGACGTAGGTACAAGGGATCATCTGGTCGAGGCGCCGAATGCCCTTCGAAAACATGGTAATGGTGAGTTACCTAAACAACAATTTTATTTAAAAAAAAAAGTTTTGTGTTATCCTTGGACTCTCTGTACTTTTAAAATATCTCTAGAATTACAGGTTATTGTCCATTTCAGTAGCGTAGGGTAAAGCATTAGGAAACTTCTCATTTTAATCCAAGGATTTGTGCTGGAGAAGTGATGGCCAATACCCTTGAAAGTTTGGCTCCTGGCGCCCCGGGGCTTGACGTGGGACCCGTAGAAAGAAAAGCAGTGACGTACGAGAAGAGGGTCCTGGCATAAAGTTGTAAGGGGTTTTACGTGACGTCGACGCTACGAAAGGGTTGTGCGCTTGCGTGTGAAATTGATTGCACCTCCTCTCTCTCGCTCTCTGCACCAGCTTCTGGTGGTGGTGCCTTCACTTCAAACGCAGGCCGACCCAGCTGAGGATGCATTCGCTTGACCCGACAACCGACAATCACAGCCAGATACCAAAGGCACGCCGCGTTCCCAACAAACCAACACATTTTTTCTAACGCGATAATATCGGACCAACATTAGATAGACTTTCACGTTACGGTTTCGGATCGAAGCTTCTAGATGTAAATGAGAGAGCAGTGAAGCAATTGTGCCCCACGTCGAGACCTCGCAAATCGAATTAAGACGAGAGGACCCGCCAGGGCAAAGGACGCCGTGATGTGCAGAGCCCCTCCCTGGACACATCAACAATACCACGTGCAGCTCACGCCTCACACGTAAGTACTACGAGAGCCTTCCCTTCACCTCTCGCTCCCGGCTTCGCATCTTTCCATTGCGCTAAGAACTGTCGCTAGTCGTGCATGTCATTCCATGTAGATACTCTTGGAAATAATAAACGTGTGATGCCGCATAGCTTTCCATACTCACCCCTGTATCAACTATTCTTAAATATGTTTATTTTTCTATCTACTTCTTCTTAATTCAGCTAAACATTAATGCAAATGTTTCCTTCCCTCCATATTTACTTAAAGAAACAATAGGAATATGGGAATGCAATAGTATTTTAGCCATATTCAATTTTTTAAACATTTGGTCACTATTTAAAAACTTTGAAATTCCGTTCTATTTGCACAGCCAGCATATTAAAAAATATTTATGAAAATTGTAACTATGTATGATACATCGATACTCACGATAGTCGCTTGGTATCGACATCGAACGATACTTTAAAAAATTCTCTCGATATTTTTTTTTTTCTTTTTTGATATTTCGATGATGATTCTGCAATTTTTATTTTAAAATCACAAAATATTACTGCCGCAAGTAGAACATTACAAATTCCGAGAAATTGTCAGAAATGTGGTAGCTGTACATTAACATTATACAAGAAAATAATCGTGTGTCAACTGTCAGTTAATAGTTCACTACATATCTCACCTCCTCTTTCTAGTGTACTGCATTACTGCAAAACAAATTCAACATTTACACAACTAAAACAATATTTGTGTATTCCACGTACAACAGTTTTCTCTGAAAGACTATTTAGTACAGCAGGACTCATATGTGACAGAAAAAGAAGTACACTTGACACCGAAACAGTGAAAATGCTAGTATTTTTGAACAAAAACCTATAAAAGTGGATTGTTTTGCTTTTAAACGTCTAATGTACAGTTTAAA
The DNA here is from genome assembly GCA_030765055.1 of Mantis religiosa. Lineage (NCBI taxonomy): Eukaryota > Metazoa > Arthropoda > Insecta > Mantodea > Mantidae > Mantis > Mantis religiosa. The sequence continues at coordinate 9,934,599 of CM060958.1, forward strand.
AATAAGAAAACTGATGGTTTTAAGTTCTATCTCATTAAATATGTGCAGCCATATTATTTTATTTTCATTAAACAGTTCTCCCGATATTCTATTTTATATTGAAACTAGAAGTAAAAATGACGGTAAGGAATATCGAATTATCGGTATCGTGAAACATATCGTGTATCGTCATCGAGTAAAACTGGCTATATATATCATTAGAGTCAGTTTTGAGAAAATCAATATTTTTGAAAATTATTCCAGAAAGGGTACACACTAAGGTGTGGCGGGATTTTCTTGAAAATTCGTGTCTCTTTCTTAGAAAGTGCTCAGCTCAAATGTCAGGTTTACTATTTAAACGACCTTTTGTTTTTGAGTTATGACTTTTGCATATAAACACAAATGCTTCTCTTTTTTGTTTTGGAATCAGGGTAACTGCAGTCTTGATGCAAAATTTTAGTATGAAGAGAATATAAAATATTGGTAACTATAAACCTTTACTTACCTGTAACAAATTCCTAAAGATACCTTACATATTAATAATATTCATAAAAATGTGATTTTCTCTTACTCGCGTTACGAAGGCATTTTTTTCCAGATTAGTTACTTAGTCACAAATTTAAACGTCTGTAGCAAGTGTGGAGCAATAACTTCAGAATTGATAGTCATGAATAGAGCTGGTCGTTAAACCCTTCTTGAGTCTCCCTTATATTATTGTTAAACTAGCTAATGTTGCGTTTGCAGTGAAACAAGTCTATCGTTTTTGGACCACTAAAGCGTTTTCCCCACTTTGAAATTGGAAAGACTAACGGCACTATTAAGGAATAAAGATGATGTTCCACAAGTTGTAAACCGGAAAAGGATATATGAGTCAACTGGCGAATTTAATGTCAGTATGGCACGTTGGCCATGGTAGCTCAATGGGTAAGAGTGACTGGACGGAAAGCAGAAGATCTGTACTAGTTAAAATTCCGGCCATTGCATTGAATTTTTCAGTTTAACCCTATCTATCCAAAACCGTAGCCTATATACGGCTAGTGTAAAGAAATAATTAATTTCCATCGATTAGCAGATTTTCTTATAGTTTACCATTTACCGTATATTTTATAGCTAGGTAGCCCGTATTTTATTTGTACGAAACAGTCTATCTCCTGACGTTTGGAAAAGGTTTTCGGTGTTACAACCTTAACAGTTCATTGCCTCGTCCGCGAAATAATTGTAATTCTGAGTTTAATATCACATTAATAAATATTATTAATAAATATCGGCTATAAAACAATTAAATTAGGATGTGCTACGTAAACCACTCCCCACGAATAATGGTTAATTATAACTATTATAAAATTATTACATATTACTGTAGTAGGCACGAGACTTATTTGTATATACAAACCCTACTGTTTTAAACAAATAAACAAATTAGACAAACACTGAGTTACAGTGATCAATCAAGTGGTTTTGGAATGTAATCACAGAGCACAAAATTATCCAAAAACAGCTAAACATACGAAAACAATGTGATAATACTTGACTTTCTCGTTTATTTTAAGATACAGGGCATTCTTGCGAAAGCTTATTCTTTAAATTAGTTGAGATAAACGTAGTTCGTTGTGCTTGCTAAGTAAATAGCGATTATCAAATGTATAATGTTCGCTACCTCGTAAGAAAAAATCGACTATACCGCTCGCAAAAGCTAAGGCATATGAATGCTGGCCAATGCTCAAACGGAGCGCTGTTGCCCAGCGGTAGGGAATCTGTACATAGCATGTTTTACTCGTCAGCAAGGGTTCTGACTATCTTTCCCGTAATTAAGCAATACATTAAGTATTCATAAAACATTAAGATGTTACCTTGACACACGTCACAGCAGTGGAACAGCAAGTACAGTTTCCAATCCAGTAACTCGCTTTCCGACTTCATGGATCTTTCCCGGAGATAGAAACACAGACACGCTCCCTTTTCCTAAGGATTGAAGCTGGTTCACTAAAAATTCGTGACACTGTGTGTACACTACCTACACAACAATGTTACAGAGTTAATTGTTGGGATTATGAAAAATCTACAGTTGCCATAAATCCTGGATGGGAGAGCTTTCGCAAAAAATTGTTCACATTTAATATAAATTTTCTTCAGGTTTATTGATCGAAAAATCACTTGTCCCAGCTTCGAGGGACATGTTCACCCACTCTGATCACAAACACTGGATAAAATATATGTGTATAATAATAATTTAATGTAATATTAACAATATTTCAGCTCAAGTTCAACACACGAATTAACGATGTCAAAACAACAACTCTACTGTGAAAAGAAATGACAATTAACTCTGTTTCAAACTCCGTGGCTTTTGTTTTAATAGCAGGTACATTACTTATTTATGATTGAGATATTGTGAGGAAACAATGTTGTTTTTCAGGTTTATCTGTATTGGTTAACCTTAACCATGTGAAAGATAAAACGTGCATCGCTCGTGTTCTAAGTATCGTAGAGACAGGATTTTTGTACGGTCACGAGCAGAAAGTAAAATTCTATCTTATTATAAGGTTGGCATCTGTGATATTCAAATATTTATCCGTAACATTTAACCATAAGCACGTGAAGATTAAACGTGCATCGCTCGTGTTCTAAGTATCGTAGAGACAGGATTTTCAGAAAATAAAATTCTATCCTATTATAAGGTTGGCATCTGTAATATTCAAATATTTATCCGTAACATTTAACCATAACATGTGAAGATAAAACGTGCATCGCTCGTGTTCTAAGTATCGTAGAGACAGGATTTTCAGAAAATAAAATTCTATCCTATTATAAGGTTGGCATCTGTAATATTCAAATATTTATCCGTAACATTTAACCATAACCATGTGAAGATAAAACGTGCATCGCTCGTGTCCTAAGTATCGTAGAGATAGGATTTTGTACGGTCATGATCAGAAAGTAAAATTCTTTCTTATTATAAGGTTGGCATCTCTACTATTCAAATAGTTATCCGTAACATTTAACCATAAGCACGTGAAAGATAAAACGTACATTGCTCGTGTTCTAAGTATCGTAGAGACAGGAGTTTTGTAGGGTCATGATCAGAAAATAAAGCTATTTATTATTATGAGTTCGGCATCTTTCGTTTTCATATATTAATATCCGAGCGTAATTAATGAGATAATTTTCTCAGTTCGGGCGCGTGAGATATGTGTACCACATTAGGCAGCGCTAGTAGGCGAGGCAAACTTAACATTCGCTCAATCTGTAGTACGGCCCGCCTCCATATGCCTTTAACATTATAGTGACAGAACTTAAATATACGATGTTACATTCAAAACTTGATGTTACATAACTTTCCATTCACTGCAGTTTACTTGTTTGTAGATCTACTTCGAGGTAGACACTTACTCAAATACTTCCATGACACATTTCGTTGTAGGTACAAGGGGATGCAGAAAACAGTATAAAGTACTTGAGCATTCAAACCAGTAACAAGTTATTTTCCAACGAACTATGTTTATCTCAACTAATTTAAACAATATGCTTTCGTAAGAATGCTTTGTATCTTAAAATAAACGAGAAAATCAAGTATTATCACATTGTTTTCGTATGTTTAGCTGTTTTGGGGTAACTCTAAGCTCCATGGACCCCGGATTCATTTGAACATCATTTCATTCATCGTCTGACTTTGTAGATCATAACATACTCTATTGAATAACACTAGTCAGCACCGGTTTACCCCGCATGGCTTGCGGGCATCCGAGATAACCTAGGAGCAAATCCGAACAGCAGCTAAAGCTGAGCTCCACATAATCCTTCCAAGCTGATCGGCATCAAAATTTATTTACCCAAAAATTTACACAAATAAAACACCAGGGTGCAAGGTGTTGCATGCTGTCCTTCAACCCCCAGGTACATACTAGTAACCTCATAAAAATCACCATTCTAAAAACCTACATTTCACCATACAATATCCCGATATCTACCTTACCTGCTGTAAAACCCTTAACGGGCGGGCACGCAGCAAAACCTTCTGGCTGTATACAGCCAGTCAGCACCACATGGCATGGCATGGCCAGTAACAAGAAATATCTTCAAAATGATTAACGCTGCAATAAACTCGTTCAGCAAAACGAAACTCTTTTGTAGCCGCTAAACTTTTTTTTAATTTCATATACCAATTAATTAATTATAATTAATCGTGTGACTTCTCCATCACCCACCACTCATTAGGACCAGATTGAAAAAGTGTCAACGAATCTGAGACAATCACCCTATGAAATTCCTATTTTTTCTCTTAATTTTTAATGACAGGATGTACACACTGTGAAGATAATGTGGTAAATTTGAAAGTTCTAGTGCTACCATTCTGGAAATGATATTTTGTAATTAATTTTAATCACAGTTAATATGCTTTTCTGATATTTTTTAAATTTTATTTTATAAGTTTGGGGAATCATAAATTATCACATATTAAAAATGAAAATGGTATATGAGTAAACATGTATCCTTCATTATGTTTACCCGAAAGTTCACCGATGCAATATAACATCGTTAAATAATATTAATGCCTCCGAATATGATAACAAAATCCGTTAAATGAAAATTTAGTCTATGCTCTGTGACATTTATATTGTTGCCCTCTTTCTTTCATAAGTGTCCAGCAGAAATCAGCTAAGAAATTCTCATTTCACTTGCCATTACATTGCTTTTCCGTTCGTGATATATCTTGATGACATCTTTCTCCCTGTTCATCAGAGACAGCTCTCATATTTTCTGGAAATAAATTCAAGTGGCTGTCTGGGAAGTGAAGCTTCAGTTGGAAGAAAGTAGCTCCTTCACAATTTTCCTTAATTGTCCGATTTTGTGCTCGCAAGAAACTTACTGCACAGATTTTTGTAGCAGTCCTTTGCTCGTTTTCTTCAAACCAATTCAATTTAGAATTTTCAGTTAAAAACTTGGTTAATTTGAGATTCCATAGTAATACTTTCTTTAGTCTTGGCCTCACTCATATAGTCATCAGGCTGGAGTTTTTTGTTTCTTTTTAAATGAAGGATTTGCGTACAAAATAATATATCTTGGCAATAAATTTTATGTTCTTCAATAGAGTATGTTATGATCTACAAAGTAGTTTTTTGCTGTTGTAATTTTAGGTCCTCCAACGTTAAGTTATATCGGACGGCGAATGAAATGGGTGAAATTAGGCTCAAATGTGTCCAGGGTCCATGGATCTCAGAGTTACCCGACATTCGTCTGTGAGGATAAGGGAAAACACAGGAAAAACCTCATCCATGTAACTCATGCTCACCGAGATTCGAACTCGGGACCTCTTGAACGTGAGGCGGACACGCTGCCACCACGCTACCAAGGCGGGCTACAAAATAGTGTGGTTAGTTTTTATATGCTTATACCAGGTGAGTCAGTTGCCCCATATTCTCGAGTTTTATGCAATCTGTATTTTACACTCCAACATGAAAACATCGACCCCATTACTAGGTTCTACCCGCGTATTTAACATGGATGTTAAATTAGTACTAATATAGATGTTATCACATCGCCTGTAGTATATTCGTAATTAGACAGTTGACGTTCGCACGTCTGTAAATGTTCACTGGAACAAGCGTAAAGGAATTTCGCACGTCATTTTGCTGTAACAAAAGCATGACTACACATGCTTGCCAACCAATACACGCTAAATGCGAGGAAACAGTTGCTATCTACAGTTAGGCATTAACGTAGAAAGTTTTTGCTTCAGGGCAATGTTGAAAGTAGGATGTGCAGAAATGTTCGACTTCTTACTCGAGAAAACATGTTATCTCATATTACATAATTTTGCAAACTTTAACTCTGACTTTTAATATGGTTTTAACTAGGGATGGCTCGATTCCAGCTTTTCTCGATACTCGATTATCGATACCGATACACGATATTTTACACTACATCCGATAAATCGATATTCAATTCCCTCATTTTGGCTTCTAGTTTCAATACAAAATAGAAGTTAGATTAATTGATGGATGTGAATTATTCTTTCTCACTAATCGTATATACGTTAAGATTTTGGATAGATAGAGTCGACATGAAAAATTCAATGCCATACTCGGGATTTGAACCACGGGTTCCCTGGTTTCCGTCCAGGCGCTCTAACCCATTGAGCTACCGTGGCCAACGTGCCATCCTGGCATTTTAAATGAGTCAATTGGAGAATTTAATGTCAGGATGGCATGTTGGTCATGGTAGCTCAATAGGTTAGAGCGACTGGACGGAAACCAGGGGACCCGTGGTTCAAATCCCGACTATGGCATTGAATATATTCATGTTGACTCTATCTATACAAAATAGAATGTTGGGAGAACTGTGTAATGCCAATAAAATTAATTAGGTGGACATACTAATGAGACAAAACTTAAAACAATCAGTATTATTAATTTTAAACTCTACATTAGACGTTTAAAAGTAAAACAGTCCAATTTTATAAGTTTTTGTTAAAAAAAGTACTAGCCTTTTCAATCTTTGGGCCTCAAGTCTACTTCTTTTTCTGTCACATATGAGTCCTGCTGTACTAAATAGTTTTTCAGAGAAAACTGTTGTACGTGGAATACACAAATATTGTTTTAGTTGTGTAAATGTTGAATTTGTTTTACAGTAATGCAGTACACTAGAAAGAGGAGGTGAGATATGTAGTGAACTGTTAACTGACAGTTGACACACGATTATTTTCTTGTATAATGTTACTGTACAGCTACCACATTCTTGACAATTTCTCGGGTTTTGTAATATTCTACTTGCGGTAATAATATTTTGTGATTTTAAAATAAAATAAAAATTGAGAATCATCACCGAAGTTCGAAAAAATACCAAGCGAATTTTATGAAGTCTCGTTCTATTCTATAGTATGCAAGTATCGAGGACTCATTCCTAGTTATAACATATACCAGGCGAGTCAGCTGCCCCTTATTCTTGAGTATTATGGAATCCGTATTGTATACCGCAACATGAAAACATCGACCCCATTACTAGGTTCTACCCCCGTATTTAACATGGATGTTAAATTAGTACTAATATAGATGTTATCACATCGCCTGTAGTGTATTCGTAATTAGACAGTTGACGTTCGCGCGTCTGTAAATGTTCACTGGAACAAGTGAATACTATATCTTAGACGGAATGTTTATCTCACACGTTACTAGATAGCTCTGTTAGAACAAGCACAGAACTGCGATGTCATCTGTCTGCTGTGACGGTGGCTCGAATCCCCTGCATAGCTGTACTAATTCTTTTTTACTATGTAATACAATTTGCAATTATTATTCTGAAAATGGTTATTATGTGTAATTATTTTACTTATGTTTTATGATATTGTTTGATGTTTATTGGTGAACTACAAGTAGATAGTTGTTTAAACACACCAATAGGTAGGTACAATTGAAGTAAGTATCATTTATAAACATTTGAACACGGAAAACATGGATAATACAGTATTGGAGTTTAACATGGAAGTTAAACACAATTTTGCAGACAGAGAGAATTATTGTGCTATTAAAAGTGTGATTTCTAATTGTTTTGTGTGGCCCTTTTTCTATTCCTGGAACACGACTCCTCTAACGAAGCAAGTGCTCGAACTTGTTTGTTTTTGTAATTTACGTCCTCCAAAGTTAAGTCATATCGGACGGCGAATGAATTGAGTGGAATAGTGTTCAAATGAGCCCAGGGTCCATGGAGCTTAGCGTTACCTGACATTTGTCTTTAAGGATAAGGGAAAACCCCGGAAAAAACCTTATCCAAGTGCTCGAGCTGATGACCTTCTTGGTAATGCACTACTACACACCCGAATCCAAGTAGCAGTCGAGGCAGTGGACTTTATTGTTATCTGAAAAGGTTCCCAAAGCCATAGCTCATGCTAGGGAACAGTACAAAAATATATAAAATGATGGCAAACAGCCCTTAACAATACTTATATTACATTTTCATAGTAGGAATGAATTACCGTACAAGAATAACATGTGTGAAACATACAAAGATACAAACATTCACTATAACTCAAGAAATAATATTAACAAAGGACTTAACAGAAAAAAAGCTACATATTCTATGGGACATTAATCCATATTAATTTTTAAACAGTTCAGCTTTCAAACCAGCTATAAATGTGTAACACTTTATCAGCTATCAATATATGCCTTCAGTAAATTTTCAGCAACTTTCCTTTCGAAACCTTTTATGTTCCTGCAGCCTTTCAGTTCCAGTGGCAGCGCATTATATAAGTTGATAACGTGTGAGGTTAAGCTGTTCAGGCCATAAGTAGAAGTGTTCACTGTTGGTTTTGTTAAGTTTTCTTTATTTCTTGTATTATATATATGTGAGGAGCTTTCAAATGTTAGATTGGACTTTAGAAGATTATTTTTTATTTTGTGGAGATATATTATCAAGGACAACTCTATGTTTAGTTGTAATGGTAAAATGTTAGTTACATGGTAGAGTGTTTTTGTGTTTGTTCTAAAGGGCAGATTGTAGATTATTTTCAAGGTACGATTTTGAAGTACTTCGAGGTCATGAATTAAATATTTAACAGAGTTACCCCATAAGATGTTTAAGTAATCCAAATGAGATTGAATTAAAGCATGGTAGATACTTCGTAAATGATTTACACCGAATCCCTTGAATTTCAGCCTGTGAATTACAGCTAACACAGGAAGAATCTTATTTTTTACATGCATGATATGGTCCTTCCATGTGAGCGTACTGTCTAGAATCAAACCTAGATATGTGATTTTTGTTACTCTTTCAATCACTGCGTTATCAACATGTATCTTGTTATTTACTACTGGTACGTATGATCTTTTATGAAATAACATATATTTTGTTTTACAGACATTTAATGTTAACTTATTGCCCTTAAACCAGCTATTCAATGCATTCAGGTCTTGCTGTATGTCATATATCAGCTGGTGTTCAGAGTCATCTACCTATAACAAACATATATCATCAGCAAACGTAGTCAATTTACCTTTTAGTCTTAAACATCCTATGTCATTTATAAAAATTAGGAATAATATAGGACCTAATACAGAACCTTGTGGAACACCATGATGAATTACTGATAGAGAACTGGAAATGTTGTTCATATTTATAAATTGTTTCCTATTACTGAGATAATTCTGAAACCAGTTGAGAGGAAGTCCTCTTACACCAGCATACTCAAGTTTATTTAGTAATAAAGTATGATCTACATGGACTGTACATAGTGTTAAAGCTTTGGTTAATATCTGTTACCCTCTAATAAGTCAAAAATATAATTAAATAACTGTTCAGGCCATAAGTAGAAGTGTGAGGTTAGTTCCAAAGAAGGGGACGACGGTGTCATCGGCGGGCAAGATTATGGCCTCAGTGTTTTGGTATGCCAAAGGAGTTTTGTTGATTGGCTATCTCGAAAAATATAAAACCATCACTGGAGAATACTACTCTCAACTTCTAACCAAACTGAATGCAAGCATTAGTGAAAACAGGCTCGGGTTAAAAATGAAAGGAAAAAACTGTTTTCCATCAGGACAATGCACCTGCCCACAAAAGTGTTTTGGCAATGGAGAAATTGAGAGATGTACACTATGAAGTGCTGGAACGGGGCGGAATAGCTCAGGCGGTTTCGTCTGTAGCCCGCATTCGGGAGCCCCGGGTTCGATTCTCGTTCCCGACCTACCTGACCCTTGAGCTTTTTTGGGGGGTTTCCCGGGTCGCAACGCAAATGTAGGGTAGGTTAATTACATCCTCTGAATTTCCTGTCCCTCCATTTCATATCCAATATTATTTCACTCATCTCTCATCTGGTGGTCTCTTTCAGGGTAGAAGTGTCGGCGGGAGTCTCGGCGGTGCATGGCAGGATGATATGCTCTGAGGAAAACTACTTCCTCCTCCGGTAGGTCAGTTGCCGGTCTCTGCTTCTCTGCTAGGACCATTTCGTGACTGGTAGCCAGGGACCTTTGGGGTTCGCATCGCCTGCCTGGGTACCATTGGCGCTCGGCTGCTGGGCTCGTTCGCCGTCCCGCTGTGTGGGAGGGAGTTCGTTGTCCTGGCCTGTCGGGGGTAGTTTCTATACAGGTAAACTGTAGGGACCCTGCCCTCTGTACTGTCGTGGCTCCTTGGGTCGGCCGCCCTCTGTCTTCTTCGCCTCATCATTCCTCCCAGGGGTGCCCCACTTGGGGCATAGGAACAAATGATCCAGAATGGTGACCGACGTACCGAATCCCCTCCGTAATGAAATCCCAATCCTATCTGGTCGTCTCTTTCAGGGTAGGCGGCGGTAGTCTCGGCGGTGCATGACAGGATGATATTCTCTGAGGAAAACTACTTCCTCATCCGGTTGATTCGTTGCAGGCCTCAGCTTCTCTACTGGGATCATGTCGGGAGCGCCTGCCAGGGACCTTAGGGGTTCGGCTGCTGTGCTCGTTGTCGTCCCGCAGTAGGGGAGCGTGTTCGTTGTCCTGGCCTGTCCGGGGTAGTTTCTATCCAAGTAAACTGTAGGAACCCTGCCCTCGGTACTGTCGTGACTCCTTGCGTCAGCCGCCCTCTTGTCTCCTTCACCTCATCCTTCTTCCCGTGGGTGCCCCCAGTAGGGAGCATAGGAACAGTGGGCCCAGAATGGTGACCTACGCACTAAATCCCCTGCGTAATGAAATCCTATTAAGTGCTGGAACATCCACCCTATTCCCCAGATTTGGCTCCCTCGGACTTCCATATGTTTCCAAAACTGAAGAAATTCCTCGATGGTAAGCGCTTTTTATCCAAAGAAGAAGCAATTGCGGCTGTAAATGGGTACTTTGCAGCACTTCAGAGGAACACTACAGAGAGGGGATAGTGGCACTGGAACACCACTGGACAAAATATATTGATATGAAAATGTTGAAAAATGAAACTACTTTGAGAGCATGAACTGTCGTTTTTCAGTATCAGGCCGAGAACTTTTCAGACCACAAAAATCATGAATAGGTTTATTTGACTCCGTGTCTAAGAAACAGCAGTTATTCTCTAGTATTCATCTTGGCACATGGGAATGGAAGCTGTGTTGTTGTTTATACACGTGTAAACTACAACGTTTCAAAAGGAATTTCCGATACCGACCATGCTAATGAGTAGTTCCCGGTATAAACAAGAGGAAATTGACATGAAACTTGCATATAGCGAAAGCCCTTGATTACGAGTGGAAATAAAACACATACAATGTTTGCTGTTTGTTTATGCACCTGTATGTCAAGTGTACCAGAAGTTTTCTCGCTGGAGAGTTTGTGTAAAATACTATTATCGCCGTTATTCTCTTGTTTTATTTCCATTTACGCTTCGTTTGAAATGAGTTTGTTTTTCTGATAATGGGCGTTCTTTAAACTTTATCTCGCTTTCATTAAAATGATGTTTATGACTGAGCCACGCCTCCGCAGTACAACATATTTACTCTTAGACCACCAGTAGAAGGAATGTGTTAAGTTTATATCGTGTATCATGTTTATACAATAAATACATATTTCTTTGTTAACAAACTGTTAGTGCTAGGACCATCAAAGCGACAAATTTCTGCCCGCAGCAGGTGTCCATTCAATTTTCGATATGGATTAGACTTTACCTTAGCCTCAAGTGGGGCGTCCGGGGGAGGAAGGATGAGGCGAGAAGAGACAGAGGTCGGCGGATCCAATGAGTCACGACAGTGCAGAGGGCAGTAAGGAGCTGGAAACTTCCCGGCGGGCCTGTTCATTCGACATCCCACTAGTAGTCCGGAAATAGCCCACTAGGCCGGCCCGGAGATCGTGCTATCGGAGGAGCAAGCTATACCAAGTTTTATCAAACTACCATGCACCACCGAGACTCCCGCCGACACTTCTACCCTGAAAGAGACTGTCAGATGAGAGATGATGAGAATTGATAATGGAGATGAAATGGTGCCACAGGAAATTTGGAGGATATAACGAACCTATCCAGAATTCGCCTGGCGCCGCGGTAACACCCTCGAAAATAAACCATGGGCCAGGTAGCTCGGCTAGGGAATCGAACCTGGACCTGCTGAATGTGGGCCACAGACGAATCCCGTTGTCGTCCCATATGACTTAAAATTGGAGGACGTAAATTAATTTAAAAAAAAAAACTTCTGTTCCATTTCTTCTGGTGGTCAGACAGTGTATTTTTTTTTAGAATGAATATACCAAAATGGGCATGATATGACATTCAACAAACAGAAGACGGAGTTATAATGCAGCAGTCAATCTATATTTTATTTGTTTGTTTGTTTTGTTTATTATTTTCATTTATGAAATACTGCAAATGTGACGAAATAATGAAACAGTGTCAGTATTTTTCAGTAACCATTACTCCAAATTTTTGGATGTGTACTCTGAATTTTATGGATGCCAAACCTTCTCATCTAAGAAATATTCTTATTTTCTGTCTATGTTGTAATCAAGCTGAGTAATATCAGAAATCAGAGAGCCGATGTCATATTTCCCGAGAAGATGATGGTTGCAGAATGTTTTTCCAAAAGGTTAATTTCGAGTTTTGGGAGGACATTTTATTTTAAATCGTTGTAAATATTTAGTGTATTTGGAGAAAATTAATAACTTGGAGCAAAAGGAAGATATAAAGCTTCACAGTGTTATCAGCGATCGCAATTTTTTTGTGTTGGAGCCGCAACAAGCCAGTGCTGGGCGCGTGTGCAGGAAAGAAAGAGACAGAGAGTGGTACGCGGGTAGGAAAGAAAGAGACAGATAGTGACGCGCAGAGCTAGACCCTTGCCAAGAGAGAGAAAGAGACGAAGTGGTGTCTGGATAATTCCATGTTTCTCTCGCTGCGTCGCATCTTTCTTGGGAGCTCTACTGAATTCTAGAAAAATGACTGGAGGTATAAAAGCCCCGCAAAGTTTTAGAGCGTAGTCAGTTGTTTGTTGTTAGTTTAGTTGTGCAGCTTTGTTGTAGTTGTGCGTTTGAGCCGTACCGCAGCCAATTCTTTTGTTTGTTTATGTGTGGTGAAGCAACAAGACGCGTCTGCGTTTGTGTATGTTATGTCATTTTGCTGCTGCCAGGGTTGTACATAGTTACTGTTTACTACAATAAAGGTCATTTTAAGTTTCTGCAAACAAGACTCTTACTTCCACGAACCCACAATGTGACAATATAAACTACCCTAATTATTTGACAATACTTGTCATCGCTTAAGAGTACTTATACTCTATGCAACGTTTCCAGAACTTGGTAGATTGTCCGTAAGGGGTTAGGGTAGTCAGAGTTACCTTCAATATTTAACTTCCTTTTGTGAGAATATCGCCCCTTATTTGAAATAGCCAGGTCTGTAACAAATTGGTCATAAGGGCGTAAAAACAATTCATTTTGAATATCTACGTGATCGCAAGAAAATAATATCCTAAGAAACGTGGAAGGTAAATGAAATTTGAGTTTATAAAACCTAACCATGCAACGTCGGATAGGCCAGCCAGTGTTTGTGTGTATTATTTATTTCTTTATTTATTTTTGAAATTTGTTTTGCATTACAACTGTAAATATGCATCTGGTGAATTCGAACTAAGCTAGGAACAGATGTGGTGTACAGTGATAAAATCGAAATGAAATGAAATTCTAGAGAACCTTCAAGCAGGGGAAACTTCTGTAGAAAGAGAATACTGAAGGAGCTACCCGTAACTGACAGTAGAATTTCTGGAAGCACCAGATTTAAGATATCGCATGTCACGTGCGTTCCCGTTTGCGTTTCCTGGGAAACTTGGAGTTGTAGACAGAAGATGAAGAAGGGAGGCGGTTTCGTCAGGAAATCACCACAGTTGAGTGGAGATCTAGAAACAGATAGGGCTATGTATACAGGGTGTTTCGAAATGACTCAGAAGTAGTTGCTCAGCTTCTCTATGACACATATAGATAGTTTCTACCACCAATAGAGTCGCATAAAAACGCTCGAGAATGAGTGTGGATTAGGCAGTTACAGGAACAACGCCGCGTGCCTCACGCTCTCAAACTCCGCAGGTAGGTAACACAACGTGCCGCCTGCTGTAGCCATAGGCCATTAAGGCCGACCACAGGAATCGAACCCGAACCACTTGAACTGCGCCACAGATGAAACGGCTTGAACTATCCTGCTTGCTGCCGAAAAGGAGAGATTATTTCTAGTATTTCTTGTAGATATAGCAAAAGTGCACAGTAAAACCATTTCTGCTAATGATTCAGATAAAATGTTTGGTGGGAGAACTTTTTAAAAGAGTGGTTACAGAGATTCATACGAATGAAAGAGCTGTGGACTGTATGGTTACCTAGTTAGAGCAGTTTCTATGTAATTATATGTGCCAATTGGTTTCAATTAAGTGGAAAATTAACTCTTTAAAGGAATAATCTACATGTTCTGTGAGTTTTAGTTGGTATTTCACTGACTTTCTGCAGGGCAGACTAAAAGAGTGTGCAGATCCCATTGGGAAGGACCACTTTACTGTTTTCTGACATTTGTTCCCTGTTGTGATTCACTAGTTCTTTCCTGGTTACGGACAGTTAATATTTTTCTTTCCCTGAAAGGAATGTCAAAAAGCGTGTACTAGGAAGTTTTCTTATCTTCTTTGGGCATTATGCAAATAGGATCATCTTTGAAGAGTTCTATTTTACGTCGATCTTTGCTGAAGTGAGCGTGTTCAAAAGTTAATGCAACTACTTTCTTCATTACCATTTTCTTAATTCTCAGATGAGATGAAGAAAGAGGACTATATGGACCTATCCAGTTTACTGGCTTGTCCGAGCTAGCAACTTGAGCAAATTCATGTTGTTACCGAGATTTTGGCTGTACATGTACTGATTTCAATCCAGTCTAAGGGCCAATATAGGGTATTTGTGCATCTTTTACTGTCTGGTCAGCTTTTTAATTTCATTTGATGCACCAGCAACACTTATCGACACTGACGAGATTTTAAAGGACGTTATCTGCAAGAATGGAAGCTCCATGCTAAATTATTTCATTTTCTTTCAGAACAAAGCTCAGGCAGTAAATGCTTCAGCTTGCAATATTTTGTAAGACATACTGGAATTTGAGCTTGGAGATCGGCCATATGCACCTGCACCTGGCTGTGTCTGTATATTGGATCTGTCTGTGAACCTTACAAGTAAGTCACGTAATCACGGCGATTTTTTCTAACCAGTCCTCTCGAGATGTGAGAGTTAACTTAAGTTGAGAAGATACTGCCTACCTCCACCATGCTATTTTCATGATTTTTTGAGTTCCACATTACTAAGAAATTATTATTGCTATGTACATTAAAATTTTCAGGCATGTTCTTAAAACCTTTGTCTTGAATAATACCTATTATTATTTGAAAATGTTGTACTGATAATTCCTTATAATTGTTTAGTATTTGTAAAAAAGGGACTGACATTTCAGAAAATTTTATTTTTTTAAACAAGTATTATGAATCTCAGAGAAAAATCCCTTCTTCTTATTATTCTCATGAGTCTGCTTTATAAACACAAAAATTCATATGTTTTGTTTGATTATATTTTTTTAAAAAAGTGTACGGTAACCTGAAAAAATGTAAAAGTCAGAAAAACAGCTTTAAAGTTTATACAAGGTACGTCCAGAAAGTAAGTTCTGTTTGGTAATAAAATTAAATTGTGTACATATACAGCAAAATTATTTATTGCACAAAATTCTACACCTCTTAAGCTACATTTTCACATAATTGCCGAAATTTTGCAAGCATTTGTCATAGCGAGGCACAAGTTTTTGTATATCTTCTTCATAGATGTTTGCCGCCTGTGTCTTCAACCAGTTGGAAACATTTTCTTTCAGTTTGTATACTGTTTACTGACTTCTCACATGAGTCAGAACATTCCTGCTGCATAGTCTTGACCCTCTGTATTCTCACTTGTTCTTTTCAAGTTGCTCTTCATTTGTCTTGCCTTCTTGGCCAGTTCTTCAACCATTTTATCTGCTTTCAGGACTCACAGCTCATCAATTTCTGTATATGACTACTATCATGATTAGAACATGTATTGTTGAACTGGGCCTACTAACCTCAATATTAAATGTGGTTTCATTGTCTATTCTATTTATATTTTCCACATTTATAGTTATGTTTTTAGTAAAACGATTGTCTGTAAACTTTCTCTTTCCAAATGTTTTTGGTCTACCCATATCAGATATTCACCAATAACTAGTACAAAATATTATTCAGAACAAATAACTGTTCACATACACAGCCTAAGAGAAAAGGAAACCTAGCATCATTGGAGTTATAGTGGCACCAGCAGAAAGCTTGAAAGATCCCTTACAAAACAAGGCTTAGTTTTAAATATATGTTCAGTATTACAGAAGTTATGATGCATTTTCTGAAACTTTACGAAAAGGGGCGTGGCAAAAACTTAACGCCCACTAATATAACTAGCAAATTAGGTATAAAATGTTGCTCCAATGAAGTTTTTAAATATATATTTATAATCTAGAGGGATGAAATTACAATAAAACGTAAAAAATTAAAAAAATGAATTTTAACCCTCAGAGTAGTACCGTCTCACCTTAAACGGGGGAAAAGAATTTTAAGTGTTTGGGCCGGGTACTCAATACTTAGATATGCGGAGAATTTAGAATAGAGGTGTGTCCAGTAATTGGGCAATTATATATGCAGTTTTGTTGCACACGCTAAGTGTTAGGTTGTAAGCCTCAAATAAAACTTCAATGGCCAGTGGAAAGATACGACTGTTACACACCACTTGTCAATGTAGAAGTTGTTGCCCACAGGAGTACCCCTTAGAGAAACTGTAACCTCAGGAAAGGTTGAGTGGAGCTACAGTACATTGTGAAGTTGGAAAACGGAAAAAGTAATTTTTGTATGGTGAAGCATCCGGTCGTTTTGAATAGTCTTGTTACCTCTCTCACCTAACTTGAGTACAATGGATTTTTCTCCCTTCAGGCACACTTGAAGATACTGGTGAATGCTAACTGGGAAGAGGATTTGCCTCAAGGCATTGTTCGTGGTATACAATGACCCGGCGGACATCGGCCATGCACGTGTGGTTCTATCACAAATGCAACAGGTTTCTCCATTAACTAACACATCATCCTGTCACACAAAATTTACACTAGTACAGCAAAACTTGCTTAAACGTACTCCTTATGTGCCGTAAATATGTAAAAATTGAAAATAAATTTCTAATCGGAGCTATTTGGCATGTAAGATTATACTCTAAGCTGAAATCTGCCTAACGCGGAAACAGAAATGTTTGCGTAAATAATTAACCTAATTAAAACGAATTACTTTATGTGTAATGGATCACAACGTTCGTATTTTAAAACGTGCAATCATTTTGAGGGCGACTGTACTTGAACCGAAGTTCCATGAACCATAAAGTCATAAACTGTAATCCTTCCAGTAACAATTGAAAACAACACACATGGAAAAGGTACAACTGTTTTGTACTGTGTTCATTCTCAGTTTCGTAGTTACAAGTAACAGAAAACTGGAACTTTGATGATTTTTAAAAACATAGTTCGCATGTATACAAATTCTGTAAATCGAGCTCTAAACTTAAGACATTATCTCTGGAGGAAAAATTAAGATTATTGGAAAACACAGAAGGAACAAACGTCTAGCTGAAGAATTGACTATGTTTTTTAAAGTGGGGAAAACTCAGATTTATGAGATTTTGAAAAAAAAGTTAAAGATGTGTGGTTAAAGGGAACAGCAGGACATGTGAAATGCATTACAGAGTATGACGAGCTAAATCGTCCTGTGTTCGAGAGGTTTGTTAGTAGATTCTGTTTAGTTAACTCATGTGCAAGTCGGCCGCTTCCTTTGACGAACCCTTATAAACGTTTTACAACCCCGGCCCTCCTTCTCCCAGACCTTTCTGCAAGGTTGCCACCTTTCTCGATACGTCATGGGTGTCGTACGAGGTTTTGTCTAAATAAATTATCTTATGTCCATTACTGCGAAACTTCCTTAGTTTTGACATATATATGGCCAAGCTACAATTCCATAATAACCCTTATCTTATTCAAAGTGCGGTATTTGAAACCCAGCTCCTTTAGGAGGCCGTGCAAAGCGCATTGTCCACAAGGAAAACTTCAAATTTCTTGCAAATGTGCAACCAATTCGTCTAAGGTGGGCGCTCTCCCTTTTGCATAGAATCTATAAATTTCTCGACGAATTAAATCGCATGTGAAATTATCTACTTTAGAGAAACGTTTCCTTTTGTTTTCACACTTGATCGGCGTCTTTGGTATTTCTTTCGTCACAATATTTCTTACTGTATTTCTGTGAATACCCAGAATTTATCATCAGGTTCATTGCACGACCCCTTACCAAGATTATTTGTCAGCACATATTTATGTGTGTTCAAAACAAGCGCTTGAATTTGCTTAGAAACAGTTCCCGTTATAACTTTGTTTTGTGAGGCTTTTCCAGTAACAACTCGGCCCAGTTATTCACACTATTGTCTTCACTTTGATTATTTTCACTTGACTGAAGGTTATCTACTACTTCATTTGTATCTACCACTGCATTTCCCTCCCACGGTCTCCACATCGTGACACACAACTGCGAAAAAAAACTATGTGTCAGATAGATCGGCCACGGGAATCGAACCCGGACCTCCCCAGTGCAGGCCACAGACAAAACCAGCTCAGCCATCCTGTTCGGTTATCAGAACGTAGTTTTTTTTTTTTTTTTTTTTTTTTTAAGTTTACGTCCTCCAACATAAACATCGGACGATGAATGACGATGAATGAAATGATGCTCCAATGAGTGCCTGGTCCATAGGGCTTAGAGCTACTAGACATTCATCTTTCAGGATAAGAGAAAACTTCCAACGTTAAGTCATATCGGACGATGAATGAAATGATGTTCAAATGAGTACAGGGTACATAGAGCTTAGAGTTACCAGACATTCGTCTTTCAGTATAAGGGAAAACCTCCAACGTTAAGTCATATCGGACGATGAATGAAATGATGTTCAAATGAGTACAGGGTACATAGAGCTTAGAGTTACCAGACATTCATCTTTCAGTATAAGAGAAAACCTCCAACGTTAAGTCATATCGGACGATGAATGAAATGATGTTCAAATGAGTACAGAGTACATAGAGCTTAGAGTTATCAGGCAGTCATCTTTCAGGATAAGAGAAAACCTCCAACGTTAAGTCATATCGGACGATGAATGAAATGATGTTCAAATGAGTACAGGGTAGATAGAGCTTAGAGTTACCAGACATTCATCTTTCAGTATAAGAGAAAACCTCCAACGTTAAGTCATATCGGACGATGAATGAAATGATGTTCAAATGAGTACAGAGTACATAGAGCTTAGAGTTATCAGGCAGTCATCTTTCAGGATAAGAGAAAACCTCCAACGTTAAGTCATATCGGACGATGATTGAAATGATGTTCAAATGAGTACAGGGTACATAGAGCTTAGAGTTACCAGACATTCGTCTTTCAGTATAAGGGAAAACCTCCAACGTTAAGTTATATCGGACGATGAATGAAATGATGTTCAAATGAGTACAGGGTGCATAGAGCTTAGAGTTACCAGACATTCGTCTTTCAGGATAAGAGAAAACCTCCAACGTTAAGTCATATCGGACGATGAATGAAATGATGTTCAAATGAGTACAGGGTAGATAGAGCTTAGAGTTACCAGACATTCATCTTTCAGTATAAGAGAAAACCTCCAACGTTAAGTCATATCGGACGATGAATGAAATGATGTTCAAATGAGTACAGGGTAGGTAGAGCTTAGAGTTACCAGACATTCATCTTTCAGTATAAGAGAAACCTCCAACGTTAAGTCATATCGGACGATGAATGAAATGATGTTCAAATGAGTACAGAGTACATAGAGCTTAGAGTTATCAGGCAGTCATCTTTCAGGATAAGAGAAAACCTCCAACGTTAAGTCATATCGGACGATGATTGAAATGATGTTCAAATGAGTACAGGGTACATAGAGCTTAGAGTTACCAGACATTCGTCTTTCAGTATAAGGGAAAACCTCCAACGTTAAGTCATATCGGACGATGAATGAAATGATGTTCAAATGAGTACAAGGTACATAGAGCTTAGAGTTACCAGACATTCGTCTTTCAGTATAAGGGAAAACCTCCAACGTTAAGTCATATCGGACGATGAATGAAATGATGTTCAAATGAGTACAGGGTGCATAGAGCTTAGAGTTACCGGACATTCATCTTTCAGTATAAGAGAAAACCTCCAACGTTAAGTCATATCGGACGATGAATGAAATGATGTTCAAATGAGTACAGGGTAGGTAGAGCTTAGAGTTACCAGACATTCATCTTTCAGTATAAGAGAAAACCTCCAACGTTAAGTCATATCGGACGATGAATGAAATGATGTTCAAATGAGTACAGAGTACATAGAGCTTAGAGTTATCAGGCAGTCATCTTTCAGGATAAGAGAAAACCTCCAACGTTAAGTCAAATCGGACGATGATTGAAATGATGTTCAAATGAGTACAGGGTACATAGAGCTTAGAGTTACCAGACATTCGTCTTTCAGTATAAGGGAAAACCTCCAACGTTAAGTCATATCGGACGATGAATGAAATGATGTTCAAATGAGTACAAGGTACATAGAGCTTAGAGTTACCAGACATTCATCTTTCAGGATAAGAGAAAACCTCCAACGTTAAGTCATATCGGACGATGATTGAAATGATTTTCAAATGAGTACAGGGTGCATAGAGCTTAGAGTTACCAGACATTCGTCTTTCAGGATAAGAGAAAACCTCCAACGTCAAGTCATATCGGACGATGATTGAAATGATGTTCAAATGAGTACAGGGTACATAGAGCTTAGAGTTACCAGACATTCGTCTTTCAGTATAAGGGAAAACCTCCAACGTTAAGTCATATCGGACGATGAATGAAATGATGTTCAAATGAGTACAAGGTACATAGAGCTTAGAGTTACCAGACATTCATCTTTCAGGATAAGAGAAAACCTCCAACGTTAAGTCATATCGGACGATGATTGAAATGATGTTCAAATGAGTACAGGGTGCATAGAGCTTAGAGTTACCAGACATTCGTCTTTCAGGATAAGAGAAAACCTCCAACGTTAAGTCATATCGGACGATGATTGAAATGATGTTCAAATGAGTACAGGGTACATAGAGCTTAGGGTTACCAGACATTCGTCTTTCAGGATAAGAGAAAACCTCCAACGTTAAGTCATATCGGACGATGAATGAAATGATGTTCAAATGAGTACAGGGTGCATAGAGCTTAGAGTTATCAGACATTCATCTTTCAGGATAAGGGAAAACCTCCAACGTTAAGTCATATCGGACGATGAATGAAATGATGTTCAAATGAGTACAGGGTACATAGAGCTTAGAGATATCAGACATTCATATTTCAGGATATGGGAAATCCGCAGAAAACCCTTTATAAGATAAGGGAACTTACCCTGAGCAGGATGGCAACTCGGGATCTCTTGAACGTGAGGCAGACAAGCTACCAGTATGCTACAGAGGTTGGTTTAGTTGAACTAATTTTTAAAATAATGGAGAGGTAAAATGTATTTTATTTTAAATCTCCAAGCTGCTACATTTCAATTTTTGTGTAAATTGACCCTTTGTCCCTGTATTACAATGTCAATATACACAGACGTACTTATATGCTCTTTATAGATTTTGGAATTACCATCAAATAAACGTGTAGTGTGCAAAACTAAAGCAAATCATTGATTTGTTCATAAAATAGGAGCTTATGTATGTTGTTCTGAGTTGTACAATCAAAGGAATTGTAATTTAGATGCAGAGAATTGTCCTGTGGTGAATTCAAAGAGCCAGGCAAACGCTAATGAGGCGAACCGATGTATTCATTATCTTCTGTATAAATTGTACGAGGTAAGGAAGAAAAATAGATGTCTTGACCTGAAATCGAGGCAAACAGCTCACCTGTATTTTAACCGATCGTTTCACGCGTCTGATTGTATTTTACCGCAGCAAAAAGTTGGCTCATTCAGTCTGATATTCCAGAAAATGGAAAACGACACGTGTACGACGGCTCCATTTGTTATACGTGGATTTTGTGAAGAGCAAAAAAGAATTCTGCTCGTGTAGAGCAGTTTTTTGAATCAATATGAGATTAATAATAGGAAATCGCTACGCTTTTTGAAGTAGCTGGAGTGTTTGCATTTGTCTGTTATTTCAATTTGATTTGACGGCGAGTTCCAATGAATCACTACTGACTGCATGCCTCAGTTAAGTTGGCATTGTGATTTTCATCTTCTCTTATTTAGACTCTCTATACTCTTTTGTGCAATAGAAATTATGCCGCTACTTTGCCAGCGTGGTATGACACACAAGAGTTAAAATGGCGGAATTTACAGTTCACATAAAGTAAAACTTTGTTATTCATCATTATCATCATCATCATCATCATCATCATCATTATCATTATTATCATCATCATCGTCGTCGTCATCGTTGTCGTCATCGTCGTTGTCATCATCTTCCTTCATGCTTTAGATATTATTACATGTTGCAGTCTACATAATTTATTGTATTAGTTCCACTGTTTTCTTAGTCTTCCAATGCTCCTCTTTGCTACTGGACTATATTACCCGAACGTCGGAACTCCCTATAGAACCGGCCGGCAGTAGTGCCAGAGGGGAAGCATTGAGGCCACGCCTACCCATTTTTCTCGTGTTACTAACTGAAGGGATAATTAGGCAAACGGCGGGAGCTCTGTACCGTCTCTCTTCCCCTCCCACCAGACGTCTCGAAACGTAGATATAATTGTGGGCGCCGCGAAACGGCGATCTTCCCTATATAAGTCCTGTAGTTGGCGAGTCAGGCAGTTCTTGTCGAGCAGCCGTGAGGGGCGCCTAGTGAGGGAGTGAGGCAACGGACTGCCTACGTGTACGTAACTGCGTGCAGTGGACTTGTGACAGACGAACTGGTGAATTGTAATTGTGTGAATTACGTAATTCTGTGTAATCGGCAAGTGTTGCGATTGTAATTCGGTGGAAATACAGAACATTTTTGAGTTTTGTATTTGGACTTTTAATTTCACGAAGCCACAAAGTCACAATATTTAAGAAAATAGCGAGGTAATCTTTCCTTCTCCAGTTTTTGTACATGGGTTACCTATTTACTTCTATACTGTCGCGAATTCGTTATCTACGATAGCGCGGCTAGTGTACACAAAGAGCCGGCAAATAAAGATAGTTGAGGTAAAGGACTTGCCAGCACAGATAGGCTTTCACGTTTGGAAGGTTCTAGTAATATCCTGATTGTTTTCTTATTTGTTCCAGAAAGTTCTGGAATTTATGAATTAGGTATTTAAGAAGGCAACGAATCGCCAAGAGGGGTGGTAAGCAGTAAACAGCTGTAGAGTGTTGTTGTAACGAGAGCTGATGTAATCAGAACGATGCTATTGTCATCGACCTTGGTAGACTGTGTGTATATGACGTAATGTTGTTACCTGAGACTGTTGTTACAGTGTATTTCTACGGAAATAAAGAACAAAGTCACAATATTCTTGTACTCTGTCATTCGGGTCGAATATCTCTAGCTCTTTTCAAATGTCCACATTCTTATTTTTTGGAATATTCTTGTAGCATTTGTTATAAAATATTTTCTATCTGTTAGCTTCCAATATGCTTAAAATATTAACTTTTTTATTCCTTAACACAATTAAAATAATTAAAAAATGAGCATTAAAAATGAGAATGTTAAGTATCTTATTTAAATATTATAGACCTATCCTGTAGGTTTCACCAAGAAAAATGAAAAACATTGGCGCATGAGGCATTTTGTATATTGAAAACTGTTAGAAAAAGTTTCTCAGTAAATTAATTTTAAAATAATGATTGTTAATTTTAAGGATTGTTAAAGGTCTCTCTAAATTGTAACCTAATGGCCTTAACGGTACAAATGATAAAAATTGCATGCCACACCTTAAGCTACCAAAAAATGCCAAAAGAGAAAGTTCCATGATGTTCAACATTTTCGGCGAATTTTCAGTGTATCCTTGCCTTAAGAGACTTATTTCATTATTTTTTCTTGACATATGCAAGTTGTTAAACATTTGACTGTCAGTATTCTCTGTCTCTATTACAAAATTTAATTTTAATTCGTGTTTTCGAAAGATCTTGATTAAATCGAAATAGATAAAATACTTTAGTAATCGACATACCCACTAATAAGGGTTGAGACGTTAAAATGTGGTACACTGTATAAATGTACTTAAATGGAGTACTCGGTATAACACAAAAAAATGTCGAGTGCTTAAGGACAAAAGCGCGTTCGGACACAAAGTGCGTCATAGGGATTGTTCTTTTATACCACATTCTGCCATTAATGTTTACATCAAAGCACTTTATTACTGTTAAAGCATTATTTTTATTTTACTCTGAGAGAGGCTAAAAATAGTGATACATGAAGTGAAGATCGCAGACTAATGAATACACTTTAATTTCCGTTGCCCGGGGCTCTCCCGGGGTATATTTGAAAACTTAAACATCCATACGCTGAGCGGATATCGGTGGAGCAGTTTACAAATAGGCCTAAAGAGGAAGCGACCAAGTTTTGCCATAGTAGTTTTATAAGTGCGTTGTGTTTGCTTCCAAACAACGAATGCAAATATTTGTAATGTTTTACCTCGATGGTACTTTTGATAAATTGATCATAAAGTTATGACGTTTCTTATCCTGGATAACATTTATATTTTTATCAATGTACATTTATCATGTCTTCTTAATACATGCTTTTCCAACCTTAATATACTTAATACTTAGTATGTACTCAGTTGTAGAGGTAGGGTTAGTTTAGGCAAAGTTTGCGACAACAATACAGGGGCCGTCCTTAGTTTATATGGCGATGTAAACAGAAACACATACGAGGTGCGTTCAAATAACGAGGCATGTCCGTAGTATAATGTCTCCAAGGCGCTGAAGCGTGAGGAACGCTATTACGCGAGATCCGCCAACACTGGCGTGTGGCTTGGTCTCACCCCTTCAAATCCCCACCACAACGAACCCTTTGCAACGAACCCAGTCTTGGCTGGGCAGCCGTTTGCGATGGAGCTTCCTATCACTTTCGCCGCCAAGTGCGAGTTGCGTGCAGTAATCCGCATTGAAATTCATCGTCAGTTATGCTAAGTCTATGGGCCACAGTGTATGGACGTCAAAAACGTGCGAAAGTGGGTCAGAGGGTTCAAAGACGGACGTACAGACGTCCATGACGAACAGCGTTCTGGTCGGCCTTCGGTTTCAGCCGAAACAATTGCAAAAGTGGAGCAAGAAATGCTTAAAGATCGGCGTGTGACAGTTCCCGAGCTGTGAGAACTTAACCCTGAAGTCAGTAAGACTACGATTGACAAGATTTTGACCGAACATTTGCATTGTCGCAAGGTGTGTGCGAGACTGATCTCCTGGGCCAGTTCGGGTGGGACATCCTCGCCCATCCACTTAAATCCCACCTGTTTCCTAAGTTGAAGTCACACCTGGCTGGAACACATTTCCAGGCCGACGATGATTTGAAAAATGAGGTTGAGCGCTACCTGCAAAACTTGGCGGGAGAGTGCTCTGACAAGGATATACAAAAACTGCCACAGCGCATGCAATGGTGATTACGTTGAAAAATATCGGTAAGTTTCGCTTTCCATCAATGTAACATTAATTGACAAAAAACATGTTTTCTATATTAAATAAAATTGGAGACCTTGTGTTACGGACACGCCTCGAATAACACATCATCACGGCCTCGCACCAGCCGGTCTGACGATATGATCCAGCGAGTGGAGAACGTTGTTTTGGAGGATCGTCGATTGAGCATTTTCAGATCTTCCTGCAGGATTGTGTGCCAATTTTGGAGGCGATGTCTGCAACTGTCTTGGTTTGTTGTCACACGATGTTCTGCCTTCATTGAACTGTCGCACCCAGGAACGTACATTAGACACATCCATGGTACCATCACTACATGCCTCACTTAACTGTCTTGGTTTGTTGTCACACGATGTTCTGCCTTCATTGAACTGTCACACCCAGGAACGTACATTAGACACATCCATGGTACCATCACTACATGCCTCACTTGACTGTCTTGGTTTGTTGTCACACGATGTTCTGCCTTCATTGAACTGTCACACCCAGGAACGTACATTAGACACATCTATGGTACCATCACTACATGCCTCACTTAACTGTCTTGGTTTGTTGTCACACGATGTTCTGTCTTCATTGAACTGTCGCACCCAGGAACGTACATTAGACACATCCATGGTACCATCACTACATGCCTCACTTGACTGTCTTGGTTTGTTGTCACACGATGTTCTGCCTTCATTGAACTGTCACACCCAGGAACGTACATTAGACACATCTATGGTACCATCACTACATGCCTCACTTAACTGTCTTGGTTTGTTGTCACACGATGTTCTGTCTTCATTGAACTGTCGCACCCAGGAACGTACATTAGACACATCCATGGTACCATCACTACATGCCTCACTTAACTGTCTTGGTTTGTTGTCACACGATGTTCTGCCTTCATTGAACTGTCGCACCCAGGAACGTACATTAGACACATCCATGGTACCATCACTACATGCCTCACTTAACTGTCTTGGTTTGTTGTCACACGATGTTCTGCCTTCATTGAACTGTCACACCCAGGAACGTACATTAGACACATCCATGGTACCATCACTACATGCCTCACTTGACTGTCTTGGTTTGTTGTCACACGATGTTCTGCCTTCATTGAACTGTCACACCCAGGAACGTACATTAGACACATCTATGGTACCATCACTACATGCCTCACTTAACTGTCTTGGTTTGTTGTCACACGATGTTCTGTCTTCATTGAACTGTCGCACACAGGAACGTACATTAGACACATCCATGGTACCATCACTACATGCCTCACTTGACTGTCTTGGTTTGTTGTCACACGATGTTCTGCCTTCATTGAACTGTCACACCCAGGAACGTACATTAGACACATCCATGGTACCATCACTACATGCCTCACTTGACTGTCTTGGTTTGTTGTCACACGATGTTCTGTCTTCATTGAACTGTCACACCCAGGAACGTACATTAGACACATCCATGATACCATCACTACATACCTCACTTAACTGTCTTGGTTTGTTGTCACACGATGTTCTGTCTTCATTGAACTGTCACACCCAGGAACGTACATTAGAGACATCCATGGTACCATCACCACATGCCTCACTTAACTGTCTTGGTTTGTTGTCACACGATGTTCTGTCTTCATTGAACTGTCGCAGCTATGAACGTACATTAGACACATCCATGGTACCATCACTACATGCCTCACTTAACTGTCTTGGTTTGTTGTCACACGATGTTCTGCCTTCATTGAACTGTCGCACCCAGGAACGTACATTAGACACATCCATGGTACCATCACTACATGCCTCACTTAACTGTCTTGGTTTGTTGTCACACGATGTTCTGCCTTCATTGAACTGTCACACCCAGGAACGTACATTAGACACATCCATGGTACCATCACTACATGCCTCACTTGACTGTCTTGGTTTGTTGTCACACGATGTTCTGCCTTCATTGAACTGTCACACCCAGGAACGTACATTAGACACATCTATGGTACCATCACTACATGCCTCACTTAACTGTCTTGGTTTGTTGTCACACGATGTTCTGTCTTCATTGAACTGTCGCACCCAGGAACGTACATTAGACACATCCATGGTACCATCACTACATGCCTCACTTGACTGTCTTGGTTTGTTGTCACACGATGTTCTGCCTTCATTGAACTGTCACACCCAGGAACGTACATTAGACACATCCATGGTACCATCACTACATGCCTCACTTAACTGTCTTGGTTTGTTGTCACACGATGTTCTGTCTTCATTGAACTGTCACACCCAGGAACGTACATTAGACACATCCATGATACCATCACTACATACCTCACTTAACTGTCTTGGTTTGTTGTCACACGATGTTCTGTCTTCATTGAACTGTCACACCCAGGAACGTACATTAGAGACATCCATGGTACCATCACCACATGCCTCACTTAACTGTCTTGGTTTGTTGTCACACGATGTTCTGTCTTCATTGAACTGTCGCAGCTATGAACGTACATTAGACACATCCATGGTACCATCACTACATGCCTCACTTTACTGTCTTGGTTTGTTGTCACACGATGTTCTGTCTTCATTGAACTGTCACAACCAGGAACGTACATAAGACACATCCATGGTACCATCACCACATACCTCACTTAACTGTCTTGTATTGTTGTCACACGATGTTCTATCTTCATTTAACTTCCACACCCAGGAACGTACATTAGACACATCCATGATACCATCACCACATACCTATTTGAAAAAAATTAATAGAAGTTCCTATCTGGTTCCCAGTCCTGAAGTAGAATAGGAGGTGTTATAATTTGAACGCACCTCGTGTCATGGTGTAAATTGTACTGAAACCATAAATTTAGAGCTGTCTAAGGTGGCTAGCCCATTCTGGAGCCATTCCAAATAATCTCGCTCTTCAAATAAACTCGACCAATGATGGTCTCTCCATGATACATTAACACGCCACTAAGCTTGCGTGCGCTTTGGTGGTAATTATCAAGGACTCTCAAGAGCCCAATAATGGGATTATGTTTGTTTGCATTGGAATCAGTGAGGAAATAACATTCAACTCCCCATTCAGCCTGAGAGGGGAAATGCGGATTTACGTTTATTTAATTTAAAAGCCATTTGTAAAATAACAGGATTCTGGAGATCATTCCCATTAGGCTGTTGGTGTGAATGTTGGCTTATAAGGACACCATTTACTCTACTTGATTCTAACTGCAAGCAGAGAACCACAAAATGTTTATTTAGGACGAAACCAGTGGCCTTGTACTGCCCCTTTGATGCTGCAGCTTCTTCTGCATTTATGTATGCGGAATATATAAAACTGCAAGGAACGCCAGCTTGTCTGGTGCGCCTGTTAGTATCTCCTATCTCACCAATGAGTGCAATTGTTTTGGGAAGTCGCTCGGTTTAGAGAGGTCACAGAAGGCAGGAATATAATACAAGACATCTGAACATCAAAACATCAGAACAGCGTACCTAAGACGATGTATATCTGAAATCCCATGCCTTTAAGTACATAGTTTAGAGAACATGCCCTGTGCTTGTGACAATTAAGTGTACTTAAACAGAGTTTTAAATATGGTGGCTAGGCTATCACGCCTCCTTTTTACTCTGCATTTTCTCTTCTGCGTGTAACAAGCAGAATTATTTAGGGGTTGGGGACTCCAAAGGTTTTGTAAGGGTGCAAGAAGCCAATATATATGGACAAGGGGTGCAAATGAAAGAACTAGAGTACGTTGGACACGTATAAAATATAATGGGCAGAAGAATGGGATACTCGTATTGCTGTAGAAGGAATATCTTAACACCCAAACACGAATTCTTGTTTAACAGTACAAAATTTACGGCTAATCTCAGGTAGTTACAGCACACATTTTACATTAGTAGACACTTTTCTCACCAGATGGAATACTAGATGCACAATGGCGCTCAGATCTATTGTGGAGGAAATTGATACCTTAGGTAACTATTTCCTGTTATCTAACACCAATACACATGTAAGTATTGTCACCCGATCGTCGAAGTAACGACAAAACCAGCTGGCAGGAAAGAACGAGACAGATATCCAAGCTACACCTAAACGGGGCTGGCACTTGCTGGAGGAGTGGCGGTGAGGGGCAGACGGAGTAACGGAGTGGTTCTCTCTTTTTCGTGAAACTTCGGCAACTTTCGAGCAGGTGCAGTGAGTTCTAGAATAATGAGTGGAGGTATAAAATGGCCCCGGCCAGTCAGCGAGAGGCAGCTTCTGCTGGGGAAGGTCCTCCGCTGACGCCCGGAAGGAGACTTGCGGTTGAGGCAGAGAAGGATCCCTTGGGTCCGATCTGCCAAATACCTGGATGTCTGAATGGACCGCGGCCTCACCTTCACCCCACATTCCCGTGAAAAATCAGCCTCGGCCATGCAGCGCTTAGGCAGTTGTACCCCATATTCCAATCGACCATGCCCACTCGCCTGAAACTACGGGTGTATCGTGCGATCATCCCGCCCCTGATCCTGTATGGATGCGAGGTCAGGGGATCGGTGGCTCGTACCACCATCCGCAGACTGCAAGCCGTGCAGAACAGGGCGCTTAGGATGATCTACGGTACCGAACGTATGTTTCCTTCACACATCCTACACTCTCATTCTGGCATACCTTACGTTGAGGACGTTGTGCGTGAACACTCGCGCTCATTGTATGCCAGGATTACATCCCATCCCAACCACCTAGTGAACACACTAGGGCAATATGACCACCGTGTGCCCAGGAGGAGAAAGAGCTACCGCCTTCCCAAGGACGTCCTTGGGTGCTGAGACCAGCTTCTCATCCCCTCAACACTACACTCTGTCCCGGCCACACTAGGGCTGGATCTGGCCTGTCGGCTGACCCCTGGCAGTCAGGGCCCCCTGTGTGACCCCAATGAGAACCACAACCTAAACGGTCCCCAACCACCTGACCTCTCGCTCCTGGCCCCGCCACACTGGACGGACTCTGCAACACAGGCCACCCCTAGCGTGGCGGTTTAGGGCACTGGCCTCCTACTTGGAAGCTCATCCCGCCGCCACGAGCAGTAGCAGAGGCCAAACCAGGTCCATCAGTTCACAAGGACATCCAAACTTTGGAGGAAAGACCAATCCTATAAGACCGCACGAGTAAATCCGCACAGCGGATAGGTACCGTGGCGCTCCAGCCACCGTCCGGGAACACCCGGTCGACTTGTTCTCGCTCTTGGCTCTTGGCGAGAGGCAGAGTTCGGCAGGAGCCGAGAGTATGCAGAGAAGCAGTCATTCGAGAGATGAGGAGCAGTGTGGATGTGCGGCAAACGGACTTAAAGATTTCGTACGCGTGTGTTACGTCATTCTGCTGATGTCAGAGTTGTACCAGTGACTTTCTACGGAAATAACTTTGAATTTCTGCAAACTGGACTTTTAATTTTACGAACCCACAAAGTCACAGTGTGATGTCAGTGGGTCGCAGTAGCCGTTATCGAATAATTAGTTTTGGTTACCGGTAACGTACGGTTAAGTAACAATTACTTTCTCTCCCTTTACTTAACTAAACGTTACATTAAGGTAACTGTTCCATTATTTTTTGACCAACCCTATTTTCGTAAAACCAGTGCAAATGTTCGCTACGTTGCTAGAGTGAGCATCTGTGGGTAAAGACGGGGAGATCCCACAAAAAATATAAGGTAATTGGCATACATGAATGTTGATAAGATCCTATTAGAATGGGATACATGTTTTGCATTTATATTGAAACAAGTTTATCAACGAATTGGTTTATTTTCGTTGCTTTTATTTGTTTTAGGAGCTGCGTGATTTTAGTGTAACGTATTTGGGAGGAATGGCATAAGAGATAC
The DNA here is from genome assembly GCA_030765055.1 of Mantis religiosa. Lineage (NCBI taxonomy): Eukaryota > Metazoa > Arthropoda > Insecta > Mantodea > Mantidae > Mantis > Mantis religiosa. Next base: position 9,966,056 of record CM060958.1, read on the forward strand.
TTAGATTATACTATATGATAAGTTTTGCATTCAACACTGAATATTTCGGCAAATTCTTATAACCTAAAGTTACTTCGTATTTTGACACTACGATATACCATCATTAAACCTTCTTCTGTCTTTGGTGCCTTTGCATGAAGTTTCACAGGAATGAAGACTGTATATATATATATATATATATATATATATATATATATATATATATATATATATATAAATTCATTTTAAAAATATGATATGTTAAAGTAATTCATAAAATGTCTCTATCCATTACCGTTAATGTTTATGTGGCTTCCGACAACTGTTCTCAAAATTTCTCATTTTACATATATATATATATATATATATATATATATATATATATATATATATATTGTATTAAACCAAATAAGAGTTTGAAGTTTGAAAAAAAAAAAAAAAAAAAAAGCCTTCATTACAATCTCTTCCGATTACTTGCCTTTCTAGTTATGCATTACTCTGAGGACAGTATAATCAATGGGTATAGCCCACCTCTGTGGGGTGGAGGGGCGGCTTGTATGCCTCACGTTCATGGGTTCCCGGGTTCGAGTGCCGGTCTGGGTGAGTTACCTGGATAACGTTTCCCCTTATCCTGGTAACTCTAAGCTCTATGTACCCTGTACTCATTTGAACATAATTTCATTCATCGTCCGATATGACTTAACGTTGGATGTTTTCTCTTATCCTGAAAGATGAATATCTGGTAACTCTAAGCTCTATGTACCCTGTACTCATTTGAACATCATTTCATTCATCGTCTGATATGACTTAGCGTTGGAGGTTTTCTCTTATCCTGAAAGATGAATGTCTGGTAACACTAAGCTCTATGTACCCTGTACTCATTTGAACATCATTTCATTCATCGTCCGATATGACTTAACGTTGGAGGTTTTCTCTTATCCTGAAAGATGAATGTCTGGTAACTCTAAGCTCTATGTACCCTGTACTCATTTGAACATCATTTCATTCATCGTCCGATATGACTTAACGTTGGAGGTTTTCTCTTATCCTGAAAGATGAATGTCTGGTAACTCTAAGCTCTAGGTACCCTGTACTCATTTGAACATCATTTCATTCATCATCCGATGTGACTTAACGTTGGAGGTTTTCCCTTATCCTGAAAGATGAATATCTGGTAACTCTAAGCTCTATGTACCCTGTACTCATTTGAACATCATTTCATTCATAGTCTGATATGACTTAGCGTTGGAGGTTTTCTCTTATCCTGAAAGATGAATGTCTGGTAACACTAAGCTCTATGTACCCTGTACTCATTTGAACATCATTTCATTCATCGTCCGATATGACTTAACGTTGGAGGTTTTCTCTTATCCTGAAAGATGAATGTCTGTCAACTCTAAGCTCTATGTACCCTGTACTCATTTGAACATCATTTCATTCATCGTCCGATATGACTTAACGTTGGAGGTTTTCTCTTATCCTGAAAGATGAATGTCTGGTAACTCTAAGCTCTATGTACCCTGTACTCATTTAAACATCATTTCATTCATCGTCCGATATGACTTAACGTTGGAGGTTTTCTCTTATCCTGAAAGATGAATGTGTGTTAACTCTAAGCTCTATGTACCCTGTACTCATTTGAACATCATTTCATTCATCGTCCGATATGACTTAACGTTGGAGGTTTTCTCTTATCCTGAAAGATGAATGTCTGGTAACTCTAAGCTCTATGTACCCTGTACTCATTTGAACATCATTTCATTCATCGTCCGATATGACTTAACGTTGGAGGTTTTCTCTTATCCTGAAAGATGAATGTCTGGTAACTCTAAGCTCTAGGTACCCTGTACTCATTTGAACATCATTTCATTCATCGTCCGATATGACTTAACGTTGGAGGTTTTCTCTTATCCTGAAAGATGAATGTCTGGTAACTCTATGATCCATGTACCCTGTACTCATTTGAACATCATTTCATTCATCGTCCGATATGAGTTAACGTTGGAGGTTTTCTCTTATCCTGAAAGATGAATGTCTGGTAACTCTAAGCTCTATGTACCCTGTACTCATTTGAACATCATTTCATTCATCGTCCGATATGACTTAACGTTGGAGGTTTTCTCTTATCCTGAAAGATGAATGTCTGGTAACTCTAAGCTCTGTGTACACTGTACTCATTTGAACATCATTTCATTCATCGTCCGATATGACTTAACGTTGGAGGTTTTCTCTTATCCTGAAAGATGAATGTCTGGTAACTCTAAGCTCTATGTACTCTGTACTTATTTGAACATCATTTCATTCATCGTCCTATATGACTTAACGTTGGAGGTTTTCTCTTATCCTGAAAGATGAATGTCTGGTAACTCTAAGCTCTATGTACCCTGTACTTATTTGACCATCATTTCATTCAACGTCCGATATGACTTAACGTTGGAGGTTTTCTCTTATCCTGAAAGATGAATGTCTGGTAACTCTGAGCTCTATGTACCCTGTACTCATTTGAACATCATTTCATTCATCGTCCGATATGACTTAACGTTGGAGGATTTCTCTTGTCCTGAAAGATGAATGTCTGGTAACTCTGAGCTCTATGTACCCTGTACTCATTTGAACATCATTTCATTCATCGTCCGATATGACTTAACGTTGGAGGTTTTCTCTTGTCCTGAAAGATGAATGTCTGGTAACTCTAAGCTCTATGTACCCTGTACTCATTTGAACATCATTTCATTCATCGTCCGATATGACTTAACGTTGGAGGTTTTCTCTTGTCCTGAAAGATGAATGTCTGGTAACTCTAAGCTCTATGTACCCTGTACTCATTTGAACATCATTTCATTCATCGTCCGATATGACTTAACGTTGGAGGTTTTCTCTTGTCCTGAAAGATAAATGTCTGGTAACTCTAAGCTCTATGTACCCTGTACTCATTTGAACATCATTTCATTCATCGTCCGATATGACTTAACGTTGGAGGTTTTCTCTTGTCCTGAAAGATGAATGTCTGGTAACTCTAAGCTCTATGTACCCTGTACTCATTTGAACATCATTTCATTCATCGTCCGATATGACTTAACGTTGGAGGTTTTCTCTTGTCCTGAAAGATGAATGTCTGGTAACTCTAAGCTCTATGTACCCTGTACTCATTTGAACATCATTTCATTCATCGTCCGATATGACTTAACGTTGGAGGTTTTCTCTTATCCTGAAAGATGAATGCCTCTGAACTCTAAGCTCTATGTACACTGTACTCATTTGAACATCATTTCATTCATCGTCCGATATGACCTGCGTTGAAGGACGTTAATAAATAAAAAAAGATATTAAATGTAACAATTAACAGTCTGTGGTATTATACCCTGTGTGCTGGTGCAGACGGTAATGAAAGGAGTTCACTTGTCATTTTATGTTGAGGGGTGGGCAGAGGGGATAATCGCTAGAGTAAATTGCTGTTTCCACTGCTGTAGCAGTTTATTATAGCAAGGACAGTATTGACGGAGCCATTATATGCCAATGGTCTCGTATTACGGTCATTTGACCGGCCGTAAACGATCTGCTTCCATGTAAGACGATCTGAGTGTTTATATATAATTAAACAGGGTATCGCAAGAGAAACAGACATGCTAGTCGGAATGTCAAGGTCTGTGAAATTGCGCAATTCATGGAAACTGAAGTGTGGTCGTACTTACATGGTACTTAATGATTAAGAAAGTAATGTTTATGTTTTTATCTCAGTCTTCACGGTCATTCTATTTGCAACAATAATTTATCATACGGTTCCTCAATTCATTAGCTACAAATGTATTTTGTATGACATATCTTCCATCTGAAGCTACAACTTCACTTTACCTAGATGTAAGAGACTGTACCCTCATTGGTGTAATGCCTTCCATGGAATATGTCTAAGGGGACTAAACGAATACAGACCCAGTTTTGCGAGATGCGGAATATAGGGTGGATCAACAAGGATAGTTCATGTGAGTTTGTAGAGCCTTGTGGTCAGTTAAAGGATAATTAAAAGGTAATGTAATTGTTTCATTTGGATTGTCTCCTTTAGCTTCTGTGATCATATCAGGGTGTTCGTCTTTATATAGGAATAGCTAACTCGTTGACTAGGGACCTCTACTCACATTTTTAAAGAAACTTTCGTACTTCTAAACTATGCAAAAACTTCTAGAATTTTCGTAACAAGAAATTATTATTCTCAAAGTAACGTTGCCTGCCACAGCTGGAATCCAGTTTATCTTTATACCTGTTTGGAGGCTGCGACTCGCTGCGCAGACGTGACATTGACGGCATCTGTCAGCGTCTGTTCGGAGCCTCAGCCAGTAGAAACGATGTCGGAGTTTGTCGATCATTCGGTTTGCTCCCAGGTGTCCTGCTGAAGTACCGGCGTATACTTCCTCTAAGACTTCCGGGACCTTATTCCGGGCAAATACCAACTGCTCTCTGTGCGTCTTCCCATCGGGTGATTCCCATATCCGGCACAGCACACCATCTTTGGTCTTCAGTGAGTCACATTGGGCCCAGTACGACTTGTATGCAGCGGTTCTGGGTACGATGTCCTCCCAGGTCGGTCTTGTCCCTGCCTCCACTTCTCTCAAGAGTGGCCCCAATTCAGCGTCCGGCAGCTGCTCCTTCCTGTAGCGGGATTAAGATGATGATGGAAAGACGGCGTTCTCGAAGTCTGCGCGTTGCGGTGATCATGTGGAACGGGACAATTCTCACCTGATGTTGTTCCGCGTTGTGGCTAGGGTTGTGGATTGTCTTCACTCCATCAGGAACACGATGATGAAGCCACCAGTTGATAACTTTTCTTGGTCCAATCTGGCCCTCTGATATATTGATGTATATCAGAAAATCTCCGGATCTGCTTTAGTCTGAGCTATAAGAACTCTTAATTGGTCGCGAGTGAAAGAATAAATTTTATAAATTAACCTCGATTTTAAAGGTAGGCAGCTCACTGGATTTCCGCTGAAAGTCATTCGTCATTAACTAACGCACAACCTGTACTGGTCGTGTTAAGTTCAAGTACATTGTCCAATACTCTGGCATCGAAATCTCTTTCCTGCGAGTTTCGTATATATGTTTATATTGTAGCAAGCTGTTGAAAACACATAGTCTAATATAAGGTTACAGGATAAGCAGAAAGCTTCTCTTCTCATAAAGAAACTCATTCTGTGTGCCAGACACAAAGTGCATGAAATATGGCGGCCCGGGTTCGATCCCAGGCGACCGTAAAGTGAGATTTGTGGTGGACAACATGGCGTTGGGGCGGCTTTTCTCCGGTTTCCCCCGCCATCTCATCCACCGGTGCTCCATCTTCATCTCATGTATCATCAGTTTCACCGCCTGCGGTGCCGTATGTAGTAAAAGCGGGCGTTAAACACTACACATTTCATTTAGTGTAGTTACAAAATAAGAATGAGCATGGGTTGAGCCAATACGGTTACCGTACTGCCTTGGTGTTGCCAGTTCCACGGCTAGCGGGCAACAGAGATGTGTCAACCTAGCAAGTATCATACAGATGTTGAGATTTATAGTGATACAGATGCTGACAGAGAAGTTCACTTAATGTTTCAGTTCTGTGTGAGAACATATACAATGAGCATAATCTGAATCTTAAAACCTTGAACTGGAGAACAGTTCGCTTACGTAGCTATCGTTCATATGCACACAAACTAAAATGACTCAAATTAGATGCGTTCTACGAAATAAGGTGTTTGCTACAGTGAAACAAAATACTGACATCTCAAGGATTTGTGAATGTAATATCTATTTTAATGATGCCATATTTGTATATTGCCTGTAATGGACTTTAAACCAATATTTGTTTGATTAAAATACTTAATAAATACGGAATATATGAATGTGCATTTATGAAGAATGTTTACACCATGAATCTCATGTACTTATGTTGTGCATTGTGTGCGGAAATGTTAGTCTTGCAGCAATAATATCGCTTCTTTCAAGTAGAAATTTGCGACCATCATTGGTTCTCCTATATTTGAACCCAGATATTTCAGAATATTATGCATACAAGTTACAGAATCTGTATATTCTATTTTCTTCCTCATTAAATTGGTCAGACTTTTCGCAGTTGGATATTCACCCTTGTATAAATCATAAACTGTTCTACGTGAAACACACTTCTGAAAATGTTCTCGAAGTTGGTAGCAGTTTTTTAGCTTTCCGATGTTTCGCTGGTGATTTAAATATAAAAGCTTCTCCTAATTTGATAAACTGTTTGCCTTCTCTAACAATGTTCGTCACAGAACGAGCACTCACGTGACAAACTTGTAACATTAATTCTCGACTCTGAGCGAAATTTGTACTTTCGAAAATGTCTTTAATTGACAACTGTTTGAGAAAGTAATACACATTAACAAGAATATTTCTAGCCTGCTTATGTAACATCTTAAGAGTTGTTTCGCAGTTACTACTAGAGGCAGCAGCACTAGGCTTAAGCGACATATTTACTAACTTTGAAAAGCACGTGTGCACTCATACAAGATCACCACTTTACTGAATGTAAGGTAAAAATATACAACTGCAGCATAGAACGTGTCTGCTTTTCTTCACTGACAGTTAATGATTCTTTTGTTTTTAGTCAGGCGCCTTATGTTTCCATATCTCTGAAACCAGATATGCTACAAACATGGAGTTTGGACAGTTATCCTCAGAAAAAATAGCTCTGTAACGTAGGAAAACCAAAATAATTATTTAATTGTTATCTTTAGAGGGCGCAAAGAAATTAGCCGTATGATTCGGCAAAGCGAGCCAGTATGTGCTTAACTGTACAACGTTGCACGCACCGCATTTGCTAGTAGCCATAGAACAGCCACGCCTAGCCCCGACTTATGTTCATCCCTATTTTGTAGCTACCTTAATGAGTAAATTGTGCGAAATGTTTAATTGAATAAAAATATGCATTTACCTAAAATCCGTTCCCTAGTAACTACATATCCCTGAAATTCCATTTTGTGTCACGAGAGTCTGAAACAGAGCTGGCTGTCACATCGTGGTCGCTGGAATATGTGTGTTTAACGATCAGTCGGTTAGTGGGTTCGATACCCATCTCTGGCATGGTTGTTTGTGTATGTATAAAAAGCAGCAACAAAAACAGCTACAGCATTAAGGCATAGAAGAACAAAGCGACGAGACAAAGGGGACAAAAAATAGACAACCAAGACGCAGTTAGCTGAAGTAAAACAAACAGAAGATCAAAGTCTATCACAAATTGAACCACACAAAAATCTACCCATAACGATCGAAAACAATGGATTGGAATATGAGTTTGGCATTTTATTTGTTTATATTATAATATAGACAGAGATTACCTAATAGAACTATTTATTTTTTTATATTTCTCGTAATATACATTTTTCAGAAGAATCGTGTTTAGCACTCTGTGTAAATAAAGATAGCTTTTTCAGGATAGCCTATGATGTGCACACAGGTGTATGCTCTCACACTATGTAATTTACTATAATTACCAGGTAGAGATATTTAATCTGTAAGCTGGATAGCCGGAGTGCTTTAGTGATTAGTGGTGAGAGATCCATAGAGAAGTGAACGTGTGAGGCTTTACGGTGTTGCACGTTCGATGGAGAACAGGGATTTGGTAATGTAATTTAATTATTATCTAGTGGTGGCATGGGATTTACTGTAGAGGCTGAAAGTAAGGGCACAATAGCCAGCAATAAAACGGAGCAATTTAGCTCTGGGAATAAAGCTCTTTGTTGAAATCATATGAATTTCTCGACTCGTTTTTCTACAAACTATTTGTCTGTCTTTTTCTTGTTAATACCGACATTCTATTGGAACGATTGTAACTATTTGTAAATTTAAACCGAATACAAGAAATGTTATACGTGAAGTTGCTGGCCGGCCCTGGCCACGCACTTCACACCTAAACTCTTCCTAAACAGTCTAAACTAAAGTGAGGAATTTTGGCTGTACAAAGCCTAAAGCTAAGAGGTTCACGTTAGGGCACACGGCATACAAAAAACTGACTCAATGTTGCCCCAAATAAACAATTCAAATGCATTAATTCATTACTACAATCCTAGATTATAAGAGATATAAAATTTTCATTATAACAATATGTGCTCCCTTTAAAATAGCACAAGCAAAATTGCTGTATCACAAACAAATTTCCTCAAACAAATATAAAAACATTTACATTAACTCTGATGCTAGCCAGTAACTACACAGTACGAATTTGCCAAAGCAAAGTAACTCAGTAGAAAAATTACATGGGTAACATTCATTCAATGCGAGGATAACTACCAGGGCAATGCACAGAGAGTGAAGATCGACCCTCCCCCCCCCTCTCTAATGCCCAGGGAGTTACCGAGCTGTTCCCGAAGGGCGCCCGCGCCTCCGTGGGGCTTTCCATAGGCCAAGACCTAGAGACTAACAAGCGTTCCCCCATCTGGTCCGAAAGTACAAGACGGGATGGAAGTGGATGCGCCACTTACACGAGCCAATGCTACCGATCAACCTCGGTAGGGCCATCTGGTGATCTAGCACACCTTTTTCTAGCTATGCAGGCTAGTACGCGGGAATATATGGCTTCCCTCAACCCCGTCCGGAGACCTATCCGATCTCTCACGGGTATCGGGAACCACTGCCCCCTCGAGTCCAACCCAATCCGAATAGCTCCCGTACGGCAGTACGGCTCGGCAGTTCGGCCCGAGATTCCTCTAGTATCGTCAGAGGTACCATGAGTGCTAGGGGTCCTCAGCGCTCGCACCACAGCAGCTGAAGGAGACGGACGTATATACTGTGACTTTGTGGGTTCGTGAAATTAAAAGTCCAATTGCACCACTCAAAAATGTTCTTTATTTCCACCGAATTACAGTTGAACACTTGCCGATTACACAGAATTACGTAATGCACACAATTACAATTCACCAGTTCGTCCGTTGCAGTTCCACTGCACGCTCACAGTTACGTACACTCTTCCGATGCACGTACACAGTCTTCTCGTCCGTTCACTAGCACGGCCCTCCTACGCTGTTCGCCAAACACTGACTGAACTCACTTATTGCAGCCTTTTTATACGAATATCACTGTTTTCTAGAAGTCTCTCGTTTCAGTGAATCACCGCGAAGGTTCCAGACGGCAGGGGAAGGGGGAAGAGGCGGCCAGCGACAAGTGACACTTCCCTAATTATCCCCTCAGTTAGTGACTGAGATTAATGGGTGTGGTCCGGATGCCTCTGGTCCCTTACTCAGCTGTCGTTGGTGTGCTTTCCGATAATTGGGTGACAATACACACAAGAAAGACTTGGCTGATTTTTACAAGATATAACATGTCTGACCTTCAGATAAAGTACGAGTTGAAGTTTTATACATTTTCTCATAGCACAGAGCCAAAATGTAATTGTTTATAAACTGTGACCAATTGTGTAATTAAGACAGTTTGCATTAATATTACAACACCCAAGATGTAAGTTGTACATATTAGTAATACCCGATACGTTTCCTGTCTTTCCTACGCTGTCGGAACCCCAATACTTCAAACTGTTTCCTTCCTCTTCTGCAGCAGAAATCAGCGCGGTGACGTCACACACTAACCTGCCTCTCCTTCGGGAGCATATTTGACGGTTAGAGTTCACGTAGCTGACACCGCCAATACCTGACTTCCCCTGCGCTATCCAGTATGCTTGCAAACAGTCAACGAGTGTTTAGGGGAGTAGCGAGTACACTGCATTGGTATCTAACGTCACTTTTCACTGTGTTGGAGTGCCATTGTTACTAGATGGGACAGGTTGTGGCTCAAGGATTGTTCGAAATCCAATGTAAATCTTCGTGTTGTTACAAACTGTCCTTCTTTCAGATCAACATGCATTTTAGGGTCAGAGGTTGAAGCGATTATATTGGCGAACAAGGAGTTCCACTTTGGCGCGACAGTTTGATGCAAATGTAAATAATGGTGTTTAATTCAGGGTAAAGCAATGAGGTTGCTCCCAGGGTATCCGTGGATATGTGTGAGAAGGATGGTTTAATGACACTGTAATGCCCGTTTCAAACTGGTTTAATGACTGCTTCTTTTCTTAAGAACATCAAACTTGAAGTTGCCGACCAATGATTACCAATATCACTGTTCAAACTTACTGAAGGTGAAATGCTTATTACTCGATAATACTTACTTTGTTACGTATAAACTAACAAATATCTTCTCATCACTTCTGGTCTGTCCTCGACCAAGACAGAAGAAGAGGACTGCCCTAATCGGCTTCAATCCACGAACTGTCCTCCACCGCTGCGCTTGGGGTGTGTGTCACTTTCACTTTCCTTTAATTTCGGTATCAAGGTTCACAAACACTCCCTAAATTTAAATTGGAAATAATAGAAATTCAAAAACTTTTAGGACTGTTAAATTTAAACATAGATGTGGATAATACACTCAATTTCGTTAATATGTCCCTTAAGACTTCTGCTTCTTCTTCTTCTTCTTCTTCTTCTTCTTCTTCTTCTTCTTCTTCTTCTTCTTCTTCTTCTTCTTCTTCTTCTTCTTCTTCTTCTTCTTCTTCTTCTTCTTCTTCTTCTTCTTCTTCTTCTTCTTCTTCTTCTTCTTCTTCTTCTTCTTCTTCTTCTTCTTCTTCTTCTTCTTCTTCTTCTTCTTCTTCTTCTTCTTCTTCTTCTTCTTCTTCTTCTTCTTCTTCTTGACTCTAAGGCTCATATGCCTGTTTGTTTCCACTTTTAAATATTTTCTGCCATGCATATTATTAAGAATAAATAACGTGCAGATATTACATTTGGATGTACATCTTGTACTGTACAGATCAACATTAAAGTGATATTCAGAAACTGGTGGTACATGAAAAGCGGGTTGATAACTGAAGTTTGGGTTATTAAAAGAAAGTGTAGCTTTAAATGTTGTTCATTCAGAATAAACAAGTGAATAATGATGATTATGATGCTAACCTAATTGCTTTTGAAACATCAATTTTGAACATTGGTTTACACTTACATTTTCCAGAAGAATTCACTAAGTCTAGCTGACATTCAAATTAGTTATTAGCGTAAATTTAGTAAAATAGACGTTGAAATAATTCTGTTAAATTTGTTGGTGCAAAGTGAAACTAAGTTGGCCACCCTTGCTGCAGAATGTAGCCGAGGGGGAGAAAGGTCCGTTTTATTGCTGTAACGAATTAACAACAGGACAGTGACCATCCCCCATAGAAAAATCGATAATGTGGAAAGACAGGGTTTTCTTGGACTGTAACACCACGGACCATTAGACAGTCTTGTATGGTGTCGGGGTTAACCGGCTTAGTGATGCCAGACCAAGCGAAGCTCTATAGTTGTTAGCGTCTTTTTGAGCCTTCACAAGTACAGTGCGATCCATATAAACCTGAACCATTTCAGTAGGCCATAATTTCCCTCTGAAAGCTCGTAGAATGTAGGAATTTGTTTTAATGGTATCAGTGGCTCTGACAGAATGGACAACACTGACAATTGTTGACAGCTGACAGTCTTAAATGTCCCATTTTCATTGATATTACTGCAGATGCTGAAGTTTATATGGGTATCTCCAATACATTTGTGGATCAGCTGGATGATATCGAAATGAGAGAACGTTATTTACAGCAAGATGGAGCAACGTGTCATGCATCTAATGACACCATGGAACTTGTAACCAGTTTCTTTGATAATCTAATAATCTCAAAAGGTCTGTGGCCGCCCAGATCCCCTGACCTTTGCCATCGCATCTGACGTTTGCACCCTTTTTCGACATGTTCTTTGACGTCCAGTATAGGAACACCCGTGTCAGCCCAAAGCCTACAGGGTTTCGGTTCCGGGAGCTGCTTAGGAGGCATGCACTCAAGTTTTTTGTAATTTACGTCCTCCAACGTTAAGTCATATCGAACGGTGAATGAATTGGGTGAAATGATGCTCAAATGAGTCCAGTGTGCATGGAGCTTAGAATTACCCGACATTCATCTTGAAGGATAAGGGAAAACCTTATCCGGGAAACTAGGATGAGTCCTAGGGGCGAACAAGTGTATCCTCCTTGGTTGCGGGGAATATCTCACATAGATTGGAACATGACAAGCTATACGACATCTGAGATGGCTCCCAGTAGTATCCCTGCTTGTTTCTTAGAATTTTTATCTGGTTTTACTGATCGAATATTAATTTATACTGATGGCTCAAAGAGCTTGACTGGAATTGGATGTGCTTTTGTCTATGTAACAGAACCCTATAAATTCGGGTTCCATAGCAGCACCTCTATTTTTAGCGCTGAACTTTATACGATTTACCGAGCCATTTTATATGTACGCCGACGAAACCTAGGTGCTAGCCTCATTTTAAGTAATTCCCTGAGCGCACTTCAGAGCCTACGGTAGCTGTACAGTTAACATCCTATTGTACAGCGTATCCAGGATGCCCTCCACTTTTTATACGCCTCAGGCGTTAGCGTGGTGTGTGCTTGGGTTCCTGGTCACGTGGGCTTGGCAGGGAATGAGCTGGCGGATTCGGCGTCGAAGATAGCCACCACACAGCTGCAGGTCACCATATTATATGTAGCCGCGGGAGACTTTGGCGGCCTGTTACGGAAAGCCGTGCTGCGCTCGTGGCACGACGAGTGGTCTGCTTTGAGGAGAAATAAGCTCCTTCGCATAAACGACGTTCGGGTGCCGCGGAGATATTCCTGCCGTGCATCCCGTCAGGAAGAGTTACGTTTGGCTCGGTTGCGCGTTGGCCACTGCGTTTTTACTCATAGATTTTTATTAAACAGGGGCCCTGCTCCAGTTTGCCCGCTTTGTGGTGCAGCCCTCTCGGTCAGGCTGAGTGTTTTAGCCTGTCACGTCTCCGCCGGTCTCTCCAGCTGCCGGCCAGCTTGGCAGAGATCCTAGCGGACGACGAGCAAGCAGTGGCCAGAGTTTTAACATTCTTTTTAAATGTCCATTTTAGAATTTAGTTACTAGCCATTTAGGCATTTTAACTATTTTATGGTTTTAATATTTATTTTATACTTTGACCTACAGTGGTCTGTTCGTTTTATCTTGTTTTCATTATAATGACTATGCTTTAGTCCTCTTTCAGTGAGTTTTAACATGATTGGCTTCTTAAGGGCGCCGATGACCTTGGCAGTTGAGCGCCTTTAAACCTAATTATCCATCCACCCCCTGACCTAACCTCACGAGATTCTTTCTTGTATCTAAAAATTGACTGTACGAGAATAGGCCACGGACAATTGATGTTCTCAAGGAATCCATTCGAACCGAAATAAGTAACATTGGCGAGGACACTCTGTGTAAAACTTGAGAGAATATGGTGAGGCGAGTACAAACATGTATAGATGCTGGTGGAGGACAGTTCCAACATTTTCTCTGAGATGTAAATAGTGTAATGTAATCTACCAATTGTGTATTATATTCTCCCAAAGTTGTACGTGTGTCCTATTATTGGTTCAAAGGTTATGGCATATTGAAATGGTTCAGGTTTATATGGATCGCACTGTACTAGACCGGATGGATTGCTGATAACTGGGCAAATGTTATTTGTGCATTTTATTTTCTCTACTATGTATAGTACTAAGCAGAGAAAGAAATATTGTATGTGCCCAAGATTTGTATATAGAGATTTCACATACCGAAGGGTTTTTGTGTGTTTTCTACAACTCAGAAACGAGAGACCCCATGGAGTGACAGCCCGCGAGTGGGCCGGAGCCGACCAACACGACTGCCGGCCTCACGCCCACATAGCAAAGCAGAGGTGCGCGATCATTCAAGCGGTACGGGGAGGAGATGTGGTGAGCATCACGTTCGGGGTTCTAGACCAGGATTTGCTACCTATCGCAGCTCCTCAATTTCCTCACGATGCTGAGTTGACACCAGTTCTATACCCGGGACTTAAAATTCCGGGTACTTTCCGTACCAGGGAATCAAAGCACAACGCCCTAGCCCACTACAAACGAAGAGGACCCCAAAGATGTAAAATCTTTAAAAATTGTTGTTTCTCTAAGAAATAGCCGAAACTCGGATTTATTGCGACTAAACTGCGCCAACAGAGCGTTGGAAATATTCATTCGAACACAGTTTTGGTCTGACGTGTGCAAACGTGGCACCCAACGTGCGGACAGCTTTCTCATGTCTAAATGTCGATTTAATATGTGACAAACACGTTCTTTTGACATGTATATAGCCTCTGCTATCTCTTTAGCTTTAAGTGGGCGTTCATCTTGCATCATTTGGTGAACTTTGGCGATGTTTTCATCGGTAGTTGCAGTTTTTGGTCTTCTCGAACGTTCATCGTCTCCCAAGCTCTGACGCCACGTTTAAATTCAGCTGCCCAAAATTTTACTGTGGTAAATGATGGTGCAGAGTCGCCATACACAGAATCCAACTCATCTTTGATTTACGCAGGTATTGTCTTTCAAAATCAAATATTTAATGACAGCTCGATACTCGATTTTGTCAATTTTCATAAAAGCACTCGCATCAGCTCACTCCAACGACCGTAAATAACATCTGTAACTTTCAAGAGATTAATTCACGAAATTCCCTAGCTTTTATTTACGAGTGCTGCCATCTTCATGTTGAGGTCGGCAACTTTTCAGATTATCCTCGTAAATACCATCTTTTTACGCATATTCAAACTTTGGATTCTCAATTATGTTTGAATTTTGACATGACGCTCGTGCGTGTGCACGCATACAAACACATACTCACAGTAAGTGTTTGTAATTTGTCTACATGCTGTAGTAGTACCTACTAGGGAAATCAATAATAACTGTAATGACTATAATAAGTAACTGATTGTTTTTCATTGTTAAAACTTCTTTAGTGATATCAACGCTGTGACGTACCATTTAGTTGATTATGGTGGCATTACTCGCTTAACTTTGTTTAATCAATTCCTTCATGAAACACACTCCATACTCTCCCAAACTGATGATTCAGACTCTGTGAGGGATAGCGGATGATTGTGGTTAACCGAAAATTTCCCGCCCAACCCGGATTCCAACTCGGTAATTCAGGGTTGAGAGGACGGAATGCTGATCGCGATCAGTATATAATTCTGTGCGTACGAGAGCGGTTCAATAGTGACCCTTGTTTCGAGATAGATGGTTTCCAAAGCAGGGTTAGTGGTACGTCATGTCCTGTCATTTGTTTTGCTTCGACAAATCGATACTGATTTCTGTATTTGGCAGGCGTTTCATTTAGTCATTCAGTGAGCTTTCACTTGAATACAGTGATGATGCAAAGGTCATAGTGTGTGTCGACAAGAACTGTAATTCGTAGTATGCCAAAGAACGACAAATTTCTCTTCAAACTTCGTCATTAAATGGTTAGCTAAATGCTAACGTACAAACAGCCTTTTACACAAATACAACCTACGACAGGCCACTACAATATTTCTTTAAGAGGGTGGGCAGGCTCAGGCGGTTTCGTCTGTGGAGGTCCGGGTTCGATATTATGGCCGTCTATCTGACTCATCCTTTTTTTTCGAGCGAATGCTGCGTATGAATTACATCCTGTCCCTCCATTTCCTATCCATTATAATTTCATATCATCTCTCATCTGGTGGTCTTTTTCAGGGTAGAAGTGTCGGCGGATGTCTCGACGTTGCATGGCAGGATGATGTGCTCCGGTTTCTGAGCCGACCTGGTAGGCCGTTTCAGGACCTTGATTTGTGGGGTCGTGTAAGGGCGTGGGTATTTACGTGGGCAGCCGTCACAAGGTGAACCTCCCTCTCCACCAGGTGGGACCGCCTGGTGATCTAGCACTCCTTCTACTATCTCTGCAATCTAGTACCTGGGACTTCTTATGCAATGCTCTAATACCCTCCGGGCGGCCGAAGCCTGGCTGGAGGTACCAGAACTCCCACGGGTATCAGGAACACACTGTCCCCTCGAGTTCAACCCAATCCGAACAACTCCCATTCCGGGAGGAGCTCGAATGTTCGGCCCGAGGTTCCTCTAGTAACGTCAGAGGTACCACGAGTGCTAAGAGTCCGCAGCGCCCGCACTACGGCAGTTGAATGGGAAGGATCCCCTCCCCTAGGGAAGTGTGTGGGGCACGGGTTGTATTGGCTTGACGGGGAGTCTCCTGCCTTCTGCACAGTCTTGGCTCCTAAGGTCGGCCGCCTCTGTCCCCTCTCGTCCCATACTTTCTGCACTTGGGACATAGGTGCAATAAATCAAGACTTGTTGCAGTGCCGAATACCCTCCGTACGATTCTGTCCTATACTATGCTTCTTTAAGTCTCTTTAGCATACACCAGCTTCTGACCTACACACAGGTCCACCTCTATCAGCGAGCTACACCAAATACCAAAACTGCCTGTTCCACAGCCCGCCGATTCTTCACTACGAAATTGCACTTTCTCGAAGCTCTAAACACACTACTCTCACTGCTGCTCCTCACTAGCTCACTACTGCTTCTATATAATCCTGCCGTGAGGTAAATCTTTCCAGAAGTCGAGTGTTCTCGTCTTGCATTCTGGAAAAGTATCCCATGGCATTGGCAAAATTGTACAACGAGATCTACCCGAAAGTCGGAAGATACTGGTCTCTACCAACCCGGGAGCAACGGAAAGCTCTGGGGCTCTTTCCATAGGGCAATACCTTGAGTCTAAACAGCCCCCCTCCATTCAAGACGGGTGGAAGTGGATACGCCACTTACGCGCGTCAACCCCGTAGGGAAGGCTACCGAAAACCCCGTTGGGCCGCCTGGTGATTTAGCACACCTTCAACTAGCTATGCAGGTTAGTACCTGGGACTTTTTAGGTAACCCTCTGCCCCCTCCGGGCGGCCGAAGCCTGGCCGGAGGTACCCGATCTCCCACGGATTTCGGGAAAGTACTGCTCCCTCGAGTCCAACCCAATCCGTACAACTACCATTCAGGGAGGGGCTCGAATGTTCGGCCCGATGTTTCTTCAGTAACGTCAGAGTTACCACGAGTGCTAAGGGTCCGTAGCGTCCTCACAATGGCAGCAGAAGGGGACAGATCCCCTTCCCTCTAGGGGGCATTGGCACAGTAACAACACAGTTGCGTCCCGGCCTCGTGACGTTTAGGTGATATCAGCCACCGGTAGAACTTGAAGGCGTGCCTCTCCCGTCCCGTTAACGCAAGGCGTTTTCCTTACTCCCGCTCCTTTGCGAAGGCTGCCCAATTACCAGATTCGACTGTTGCCCTCCAAAACGGCTTCGGATTCGCCAACTTTACAATATTTTGCATGATAATTGGAGGTCAGAAGGTTATCGCTCCAATAAGTGCCGCATTGGACAAGAGGTGGATAGGATTTTCAACTTGGAAGCTCTGTTTGAAGATATTTAACTGAAATCCGAAGGACCTTTTGCGTCGAGCTGTCAACGTCGATGCGAGTCGGATTTATTACTTCATTGCACAAACCAAGCAGCAGTCAAAATGATGATGAATCCGTTCCAAATAAGGAAAAGATGGTCCAATAAACGATTTTTTTTTTACTGCAAAGGATGACTGACTTCTTGGAAAAGGCAAATAGGCAATAGACAAGTGACTCATGTGCCTGATACGACTAGAACTAAGAACTTTTTGAACTGCCCGCCCACGTATTAAAACTTCAGTTGTTCATTTCTAAAGGTCACAGGTCTAGCAATAAAATTGAGGTGTTACACAGTTGAAATCACGATCTAATTGTGCCCTAGTTATTCCTATTATCCCAGGAGAACTCTCACTTCGGTTTGTTTTACTGCCCTCTTGCAGCATATCTAATAGATGTGATGAAGCTCGAGGTCCAGTAATTGTTCCGTACAGGGTCGGTTCTTCCTTGATGCGTATGAATCATCGAGTCACCTACTTATTTTTGAAGAACCTACATGGTTAATTTTTATGTTCCAGCATTTAATTTTCCTTTATAAAAGTTCTCCAAGTTAATTTGTAATGGAACCGCGTGTCGATAATGCAGCTAGCTTACTTCCCGACTAGTGATTGGCTATTAAAAGCCCGTGGTGTCCGTAACACTTGCGGCGCGTGAGGAGAGGTTGGAGGGACAGAATACATTGCTGGTTACAATGACTACGGATTTGACTCCTAGAAGCCGTATATTCCGCACCAACTCGTGTTGCCAACACAATACAAGACTTTCTTCCTACTTTTTCATTTACTTGAAAAGAAATTTGTTGATAGAAGTGGTAATCCGCTTGAAGCGAGCCCCATGTGCCATGCCCTACTGTTTATTATCAGTTTGCATCCAGAGTAAAAACGTAAATTTTTATGTGATCAGTGATTATTGTCTGATATGTGAAGTGTTTAATTTTTCATATTGTGACTTTGTGAGTTCGTAGAATTAGAAGGCCGAGTTGCAGAAATAAAAAATTTCATTTATTTTCGTAGAAATACTCTTATAGATTACAGCAGCATTTCGTTACATACACCATCAATCTACCAAGGTCGATGACAATAACAAACAGTGACAGCAGATTACATCCTTAGCTCTCGTTACATCAACACAGCTGGCTGTCTCTCATTTCGCAACTCTGTTGCACTACTTCAGAGCTGACTCTCGTTTTACACAACTGACTCATTACTAGCCATGGCTTCTTTTTATACACCCATTCATGAATACCAGACTGTTCTGTCAATCACTAGATGTTTCTGGAAAACAAGGCATCTAATGACGTAATCCGAATATTCTATCACATTCTAGAAGCGTAACTTAATCTATGCCGTTGAGGCCTTTACCTCAGTTATCGCTGCCCGCCGGCGTTTGTTTACAATAGCCGCGCTATCATTAACTGCTTAGCAAGACTCATTATTACCATGAAACTTTATCCACCGACTGTTTCTTATTTGTGCCGAAATTTTTATGCCTGTTGCCGTGACAGTATTGTGACTTTGTGGATTCGTGAAATTAAAAGTCCAATTGCACAAACTCAAAATGTTCTTTATTTCCACCGACTTACAGTTGAACACTTACCAATTACACAGAATTACGTAATGCACACAATTAAGATTCACCACTTCGTCCGTTACAGTTCCACTTTGCTCTCGCAATTACGTACACGCCTCCGATGCACGTACACAGTCTTCTCGTCCGTACACTAGCACGGTGCTCCTACGCTGCTCGCCAAGAACTGAACTTTCCTCCAGCCCGACGCGTTGCTTATATAGGACCAACAACCGACTTGTTGTGTCTCCAAACACCGTTTACTTTATCGAAAAATGACAAACAGGTCGTGGTAAATGTTGGTAGACCAACATCAGTGTGGCGGAGCATCTGCAAAATACACCAGGATATTTCAGGCTCGTTTGTATGAGGACCATAATTGTGTCGGATTGAAGGAGCTACTAAAAACACTAACAAAATTGCAGACGCTCTTCGGGAAAGCTCACGTCTATATATTGCAAAATGCAATGAGAACGTTAAGCTTAACAGGCTTTTCATGCAATATCCCAGTAGGGAAGTAGACAAGAAATGACATTTCGTGGACATAATGAAAGCGAGGACTTTAAATAAAGGTAATTTTAAGGATCTTTTGGAGTCATATACAGAGGGAAGCCCCATCGAAATTCAAAACCATTATTACAGTATAAAATCCGTTTATGTGATGTTCATTTTGCGAATTTAGGTTAGCCAGTTTTCCGAGTCAGCCAATTAATTCTCTCAGAGCCGCGCCTGGTTCTGTATTTCCATAATTATCACTTGAAGCGTTACTCCAGCACATGGTGTTATCTAATAGTAATATAATAGTAAGATATATAACTCCTGGCTTAAACTTGCTTGACAATGTCAGCGTCTTTGACGTGGTTTCTAAGCAGAAAAACTCAACAGTAAGAACATCCTCAATATCGGCTGCAAACACGAACCTGGTAAAACCTAGAAGAGCTATTACATTTCATGTCAAATACACGTTTATAGAACTGAATGTAACATCTGATATCTTACATTCACATGTCTTTCCCTACTCACTTCCACAAACAAATGTTTAATGTTTGGTCCATTTGTGGCTTCAACTCAGCTTTTGAATTCTAACAAGAATTCGCATTTTCAATTTCCAGAGGGAAAAGAAGTAGGGAAAGACTGTAGAGGTACTAAAAGCTCCAGGTCAGGCCAAACAAGGCTAGCATGGCAATCTTCAGCGGCCATGCATAATCCATGTGGAGTTGAGTAGACATCATGTCACCTTTAAACATCTCCTTCCTTCGCCTCTATTCATAACCTCTACTGGAATAAAACAGTTTTTTTTTCTCTCTGCTTACCAGACTTCTCTTAAAGGAAAAACCTCTGATATGTTAAAATCACACGAATTTCTCTACCCACCTTTTCCTTAAGCGCCTTTTTCCTTATGATGCAAAGAGAACGACATTTCATAGCCGTCGCATAGCGACCAGGCCTTAAATAATTTGACCATTGTTTAAGTCTATTCTTATTGTACCTAAAAAGATATCTGTAATAATATTAAGTACTTATCTAAATTATTCTCGGTCAAGGTGAGTTACCTGGATAAAGGTTTTTTCCGGGGTTTTCCCTTATCCTGATAGACGAATGTCGGCTACCTGTAAGCTTCATGGACCCTGGATTCATTTTAGCATCATTTCACCCAATTCATTCATCTTCCGATATGACTTAACGTTGGAGGACGTCAATTGCAAAAAAAAAAAAAAAACTAATAAACATACAGGACTGTATAAACTTCTCCCAGCGATGTTCCCATCTCTGTAACCCGTCCAAATAGAACTCGGCATTTTTCTATGCAAAATAATTGTTCACGAAGGTGATTGCCTCTTCAGTTGAGGAAAATCTCTGTCCTCCGAGCGCAATTTTCAAATGAGGGAACAAAAAGAAGTCGCTTGGGGCTAGATCTGGTAAGTCAAGCAGTTCAAACCGTAATTCGTGGATTTTCGCCATTGCAACCGCTGAGGTGTGAGACGGTGCGTTGTCTTGGTAAAACAGGATTTTCTTTTTCTCCAAGTGTATCCATTTTCCTCAAGTTCTGCCTTCAGCTTGTCAAGTAATGTTGCGTAGTATGCTGCTGTAATGGTTTTACCTTTTTGAAGGTAAGGGATTAAAATAACTCAATGACTGTTGAAAAAAAGGTCGCAATCACTTTCCCAGCCAAGAAAAACAGTTTTTGCCAGTTTTTGAGGGTTTTTTTTTTTTGGAGCCGGTTCCCTCTTAGCAGTCCACGTTGTGACTCTATTTTTATTTTGGAGCTATAATGGTGTATCCAAGTTTAATCTACAGTAATTAATCGAAGCCAAAACTCGTATATATTGCGCCTAAACTGCGCCAACAGAGCGTTGGAAATGTTCATTGGAACACTTTTTGGTCTAACGTGAGCAAACGCTGCATCCAACGCGCAGACATATTCCTCATGTCTAAATGTTGATTTAATATGTGAGAAACTCGTTCTTTTGACATGTTCATAGCCGCTGCTCTCGCTGTCACTTTAATTCGGCGGTCGTCTAGCACCATTTGATGAACTTTGGCGATGTATTCGTAGGTAGCTGCAGGTTTCGGACGTCCCGAACGTTCATCGTCTCCCAAGCTCTTACGGCCACGTTTAAATTCAGTTGTCCAAAATTTCAGTGTGGTAAATGATGGTGCAGAGTCCCCATACACAGAATCCAACTCATCTTTGATTTGCGTAGGCGTATTGCCTTTCAAAAACAAATATTTAATGACAGCTCGATACTCGATTTTGTCCACTTTCATAAAAAACACTCACATCAACTCACACAAACGAGTGTTACATAACAACTGAGCGTCCAAAATGGCTGAAGCTTTGGTGAGTAACTGCGAATAGATCAGCAACGAAATTCACTAACTTTTACTTAAGAGTGCTGTCATCTTCATTTTGAGGTCGGAAACTTTTCATACCACCCTCGTATAAGCACTTACAATAAAGAACGTGCACATGTTAGATATGTCTTTTACATTTTTTTAGGAATCTAGGCTTACAAGCAGATATTTATATATCTACACGTAATATTTTGGAAGCTGTAAAAGCTATACATAAAAGCTTAGGACTGAAGTAGACGTTATGTAGTCTTTGATGATATTTTGATGATCCATGTTGGCCATTTTTGAATTCACAAATGAGTACCCTTATGAATGTTGGTACATTCTATTGTGCGCAAGGGAGATTTGATCAAAAATACTGCAGTCATATGTTTTAGAAATGTTATTTACGTTGGAAATTTGAAGCTGAACCATATTTCCGCTTTTGAACCATGTTGTACATACACGCGCGCACATATGTCTAAATAGAGGGTCCCAGGCTGGAACTGTAACAGATCAAAAGCGTTGGATGCGATGTTAGGTGGGGGAAGAAAAAAATACACGTAGCCACGAGAACAAAGCAAATGTGTGTGTATACATTGTGCATCGATCTGAAGAGCTGCAGGCAGTGATGCTGGCGGCTAAAGTGAATGAGAAAGTCTTCAGGCATAAATGTTTTAACACAAAACTAAAATGCAGCATCACGACTAAAAGCACCCACCACAGGATACCATTTGCAGGTGAAGGAAATGTGATGAGAGGTTTTTAGATGCAACATTCTAACTTCAGATATGAAACTGTTGGCGTTACGTACTTCTTTCGCTTTGTTGATCACGCATTTAAACACCCAGTATCGAGAGTATGACGTGCTATCCGGTATAGTGAAGTGACAATGGTGGAATAAGTTGCGTTTCGAAACAAGCCGTGTGAACAGTTTGACATGATTTTTTAATAAAATTTCAAACTGACTTTTTTAAAAGGAACACGTTTTCAAAAGCAAAATTTCTTATGATTAATAAATAAATCCCATTAACAATCCAAACTTACAAGAATAATGTAATATTGAAATATTGCCTTCACATAGCTTTCTCTGCTCTTGCTCTTGTACAAATTTTCTTCAAGCGTTTATTCCTATATGTAGTCGCACTTCATTTCATTCAAGATAAACATTTACAGACATTACCCTATTTCCTGTAGGTACAGGGTGTTACAGAAAAGGTACGACCAAACTCATTTTATTACTTCTCTTCAAATCACATTAATCATGGAATGGAAACACACAGCAGCAGAACGTAACAGCGTGACTTCAAACACTTTATTACAGGAAATGTTCAAAATGTCCTCCGTTAGCGAGGTTACATGCATCCATCCATGGAATCCCTGATGCGCTGATGCAGCCCTGGAGAACAGTCGTCCACAATACGAGCACGAAGAGTCTCTACATTTGGTACCTGGGTTGTGTAGACAAGAGCTTTCAAATGCCCCCATAAATGAAAGTCAAGAGGGTTGAGGTCAGGAGAGCGTGGAGGCCATGGAATTGGTCCGCCTCTACCAATCTATTGGTCATCGAATCTGTTGTTGAGAAGCGTACGAACACTTCGACTGAAATGTGCAGGAGCTCCATCGTGCCTGAACCACAATGGGGTATTTTGACAATTGTCTGCACGAATGATTTCAATTTACATTTTAAGAGAAATACTAAAATGAGCTCTAACATGGAAATTTGGCGTTTCCGGTCACATGTCCACATAACATATTTTCTTTCTTTGTGTGTGAGGAATGTTTCCTGAAAGTTTGGCCGTACCTTTTTGTAACACTCTGTATAACTATTGCAACATTCAGACAAATAATAAGGGGTATCTCCAAAATATCAAACTCCAGAAAAAAATGTATCAGAGATAAATTGTATCGTTTTAACAAGATATCTATATTTTCCTTTATAGCAAGAATTTCTCTCTCTTGTGATTTCTGTGGTATGCAAAAGTACATCCAGAATGTACAGTTTCTCTGAGATGTTCCAGAAAATTCAAGATGTACATTTCGTTTGCTATTACATTGTGTTAATATATATTATAATATTTTAAATAAAATCGTTAGAGCCAATTTTCAGAAAATAAATATATTTTTCAAAATGTCCATCTAAAGTGTAGTTTGGAGTGGGGCGATTTTCTTGAAAATTTCCATGTCGCAATCTTGGAGGATGTTGAACTGAAGTACCAAATTTATTATTCAAAACACATTTTTTTAACTATGCTGTTCACAACACGTGGACACATATTTATACATACATATACTTGGATCTTTTTTCTAAAAATACGTTTTTTTTTGGACTCAAGCAACCTCTAAGGCTGCATTTCGGAATCGATTTTTTGGGTGGAATGCAATTTTTTTTTCCCTACTTATTGGAAGTACGTAGTACAGAAAGTAGAAATAGCTTGGACGGATATGGACAAGCCAAATAGAAATTTCTCAGTCAATCGCCAATTTAAAAAGTGAGTTTATTCTCTCGAAAATTAGGAATGTGTAATATAAGTGAAAAACAGTCTAAGACCTTTTCAGTAGTTGTCGCGTTCTCTCGAAGGTCCCTCACTCCGTCAGATTCGAAGCGACGATCTGTTACTCGTCGATGTTCTGGCTAAAGAGTCGCTATTTTCTCAGGATCCGCCTCGACGAGTGGTTATTGAACAGAAATACCTTTATATCGGCGTCAAGTTACTCGGATGTCTGCAGTTTATGCGGCACTAGTGTACCGTACTCATAACTATATATCTGAGAATAGTGTCGCGGCAACGGGCATAAAAGTTTCGGTGTAAATAGATAACAGAGGGATAGTGTTTCACGGATATAAATAGTTTGCATAAGCAGTTAAAGATAGCGCGAGATAAGGGTCTTCCAAAACAAACAGAGATAAATGGAAATTTCTGGTGACGTCTTGGTTGATAGAGATTATTCGGTGTCTTTATTGTTCCGGAAATATCTAGAATTTATCTATGAGGTATTTAAGAAGGCGACGACCCGCCAAGAGTCAGTCGCGGGAGTCGTAAACAGTAAACAGCTGTAGAGTGTTGTTCTAACGAGAGCTAATGTCATCAGAACGCTGTTTATTATTGTCATCGACCTTGGTAGATTGTGGTGTGTATGTGAGGTAATGCTGTTACGTGAAAAATTGAACAGTATATTTCTACGGAAATAAAGAACGTTTGGAATATCTGCAACTCGAAATTTTAATTCTACGAAGTCACACTACTCCATATAACGTTGGATGAACCTCGCACTTCACGTCGCTTGATGCTGCTACGGTTTAACACTTCTCCCTATCTCCAACTTCTTCAGATTGCCCCTGTCTGCCGTGCCATGTGGTGCTGGCTGACTGTATATAGCCAGAAGGTTTTTGCTGCGTGCCCACTCGTTAAGGTTTTACCACAGGTAAGGTATTCGAAACGGGATTTTCTGGATGGATATGGTGTAGGTTTTGAGGTTGATGAATTTTGTGAGGTTACAGTTTGTACCTTCGGGATGAAAGGACAGGATGCAATACCCAGCATCCTGTTTGGGTTGGGGAGAGTTTTGTTGCCAAACAACTTAGGAGATTATGTGGCGCTCAGCTTTAGCTCGTGTTAGGATTAGCTCCTGGGTTATTTTGCCATGCGGGGTACCCGATGTTGTCTAGAACGGCGTCTACAGTCCGGCCGTTGTATCTCCGGCTCTGACCTTTAGTGGCTGCAGGAGGTGGAGGGGGAATGTTAATAGTCCCAACATATAATAATGAGTAATTGAAAACATATCGTCAGAATTATCTGTATAACGAGAGTATAGGAATCTATTAGCTTCAAAACATTGAAATTAAACTTGTAATTTCATTATCATGCAAGATATTCTTTACAACATCACTCTATTCAAATATTTCGTTCACACCTTTCACGCACACCAACTGCTTCTGTTGGTGGTACAGGGAGTCTGTACATCCGGTGTCGTGGTCAGGAAGTTTAAACTGTCTGCTAGCGCCAATCAGCGTTGTCGCTGCTAGACGTGACTTGTAAATCCAGCACCGTGTTGCCGCTGCAATTTTGTGTGGACCACGTGTCTTTTAGTTGCCTCTGGATAGCGCGCTGGTGGTTTGTTTAATTTTTTGTGTGTGCGTGAATTCCGATTTGTAGCGTCTGTAGGTCTTATTATTATCGCTATTACAGTAATATGGCTACTGGTTCGTCAGAATTCAAGAAAAAATCGGCTCTTATAAGAGCCAAAGCCGTGAATTTATATTCAGGCTACGTGAGTACTTCGGGAAGGAGCGGTACAATGTGGACCTCTACTACCTGTTACCAAGGTGCTGGACAGAGTTTGTGACGCCTTGAAGGTGGGAAGAATGTGACCAAGGAAAAGTGCCAGCTGATTTAAGTTCGCCGTCTGCAGTTCTGCGTACACCGGGAAAGCAAAGGCAACGAGGCAGCCTTAAAGCTTCACTTGATGCTATAAGACGATATGTATATCAATATTATATGAGAAAGGAATTTCCCACCCGTGCGAAGTAGCATTTTCTTATTTCGTTTCCAGTAAATGATATATTGTCTCTATATGCAACTATTCTGGGATCATGTACATTAACGAAGTTACGATCTGCAAATGCGTGAAATATTTAAAATACACATGTTCCTCTGCTTGAAATTCCCGCTAAAGAACTGGCAACAACGCGCTTCCCCCTCTCGAGAACTGTCAGAGCCGGAGATAGAGCGGCCGGACTTTAGTAGGGTCATAATCTCCCCTGTCTCTCTCCAATACTGCCCATTTCTACAACTCCTCAGAAACGGTAAATTCTTTTTTGTCTATACAAAAAGGGAAGACCAATAACCCTTATGGTCACGCTAAGGGGTAGCAACTAACGGAAGCTGTACCGTTAGTTGCCTCAAAACTTAGCAGACAATCCGGAGAAACTACGCCTGTGTATTCTCTTGGTTATAAATTTCGAGGTTTACAACATTATATATATATATAATACGTTCATACAAATATGATTATAAAATCATAGATATTGTTATTGATATAATTGTTTACACAGTTGTTAATAATATTTGGATTAATAAAATATAATTATTTATTTTAGACAGAACAACAGTCAGGTTGAAATATCGCTACATAGTTTTACACTGTTGTTGAACATTATCACGGAGCACATATGTACGTTAGGATTACTTCAATCCTGGGAACTGCCTATTGTCGAACCGAGCAGAGCGATGTTTGCTCACACCACTGTCGTACGTTTAACTAACTTCCCCGTTGGTTCTGTAACTGTTTTAACGCACGAAGGATATGTGCTTACGTGAAAGACGACACAGTTGGGCCACCTGTAATGTACTCTGCTTCTTCTAATTTTTTTAAATTTATTTCATTCAGTTCAACAAACTAACATCATAAAGGCTGGTCAGTGTATCCTCAAACATCGCTTGTTCCATCACTGTGGAGAGACTTACAGAACACACTGTAATAAGAACACAACTTTTAGTCGTGCTGTTTGTAAGGAACAAAATTCATTTGCACGTAGAAGCAACTACATTGAGAAATCTGAAAATGAGGAAAGTTTGCCAAAGAACATAACTGAAGCACTGGTTGCGTTGTTCGTCCCTTTAATTTTGCTAAAAGCCAGCACACTGGCTTTATCAATTCGAATTCAGCGGAGATAAAGTTTATTGCGGCTTTTCATTACTGGTTTGGCAGTTTATCTCTGCATTGATTGCGTCGATCGTGACCTTGCTCCGTTCTCACGAAATGGGAAAAATGTTCATGTTTGAAAACTGTGTCCTCATGGGACTGTGTTATTGCATTATAGCGTGTGTACTGCTCATTTCTCTTACCGCTTCTTATGTGACCTACCTGTGGGAATTACCTCCTTCATATAAATATTAAGGGTTGTTTCCCCTGTCAAAAATATTGAGCATCACCAACCCTTGAAATATAGTTCGTATAAAACTTTGTTAAATGGAGTGGTTGTGTACAGCTACAGTCAAAACACACTTACAACTCCAAAACATCTGATAGGTTTCTTCTGCCTAGTCCTTAAGATAAACTATTCATTACACAGTTCCATATTTCTTTGAAGAAATACACTATGTGAAAGCACTTTAAGAAAGTTTCGCTATGTGATGATTTTGAAACAGCACACAGTCTGTAACATTGAGAAAAATTATCTTGGCTGTTAATTATGAATGTAGGTTAAGAGTTTGGCAGTAAGCAGGTCACAGTTTCTCAGGAATGTCTACGAGATTTCGGTATAAGTAACGGGACAACTTCCTCAGTTGGTACTCCCTTAGCGTGGCCATAAGGGTTATTGTCCTTCCCTTTTTATAGCCAAAGAAAGGATTTCGCCCTTGCTGGGGAGTTGTAGAAAAGGCCAGTATTGGAGTAGAACCGAGGCAGTCTGGCGAAGTCTAGGGTAGGGAGAAATGTTATCCCGTAGCAACATCAAACGACTCTAAGAAATTTGCATCTAGTGGAGCGCGAGGGCATACGTCGATGTCTAGAGTATTCTCAGATTAAGATAAATATTTTATAGTTTCGAGCAAATATATTTACGAGTACATTCCGCAAGTGGCGCCTAAATTACTGAAAACGTTGCACACATCCAAGTAACTGGACGTCGACACAAAAGTGTTAGAAGACTTTCTTGTTGAAGAACACTGAGAAAAACCCAAATTTTCAGTCCAACTACAGTATCTATTCCATAGCTCAGTAGTAATACAGACACTCGTCGAGGTCGACCCTGGGATAACAGTGCTTCCTCAGCCACAACAGCAACGAGTACGACGATCGCAAAGGATCGTCGCTTCAAAGCCGTACGGAGCGAGGGACCTTCTAGACAAGGCGATAACTGGAGTCGTAAATTAATACAGACAGAGCGTTGAGGCGAATCGGCCTTCAGGTAACCAGTGCTGTGATCGTCTCTTATTGGGCTTTATCTGGTCGATTATAAGAGTGAAATATTAGTAAGTTGACGTACAGTAAGTAACAAAACAGAAATAGAGCGACTGGAAGTTGCGTGTGTCTATATGATATGTTTACTCGCGCCTGCCGATGTATGACACATTGCTGTACAGAAGACATGATTATATCTGAACAGACTATACATACACTGGACTCGTCGTGTATGTGTGATGAAGCGAAAATGATTGGCGAACAAAGAGTTCTACGTTGACGCGACAATTTGTAGCAAATATATTGGCGAGCAAATAGTTCCCCTTTTACTGGACAGTTTGAAACAAATAATGTTTAGCTCAGGGTAAAGCAATGAGTTTTTTCTCAGGGTATGCGTGGGTATGGATGAGAAGGATAATTTTAATGATACTGTAATGCCCGTTTCAAACTGGTTTAATGACTGCTTCTTTTCTTAAGAACATCGAACTTGAAATTGCCGACCAAGGATTACCAATAGAGACTGAAGGTGGAATGCTTATTACTCGATAAACTTAATTCGTTCTTCACGTACATATGAACCGACAAATATCTTCTCTCATCACTTCTGGTCTGTACTCAAGCAAGACAGAAGAAGTGGACCGCCCTAATCGGCCTAACGCCGTGGACTGACTGAATGGCCACAGATGCGCGTGGGTGTATCACTTTCACTTTCTGAAAGCCCCTTATTTAACCAAGGATTTTCTTTATGGCTACTTTGTCATGCCATTATGAATGGTACGAAGAATGTCCTATTCAACAAGTCAAGTGCTATCCTTTAGAAATCTGCTAAGGACACTGTTTCTTACATTTCTTTTGTTATAACAACTATTCTCCCCCAACAGCTATTCGACCCAACTGCCCTTGCACGTGTTGTAACAAAGAACCAACATTCCTTTGAAATCCATCATGGTTCTTTATGCATTGCAATCCTTTAATTTCGGTATCAGTGATAAGCTGAGGTAAACATCTCTGCGTTCCGAATTTTTGTCGGTACGCTTTCTCGCTTTGCCATATAGTAAACGAACCTTGCATCCTTGTCACACCCGGAAGGGGAGCATATGCAGTGATTACGATACACATCCTCTAACTTGTCTTCTTGTCCTGGGCAATCAGTAAGTGAAGAGTCAGTGTTATGAATCAAATCTGTTTTCTATTGAAAAGTTATTTTAGATTAATTTTTCGAGAGATGAGACATAAGAATTAATTCATTCATTCATCCTTTTCTAATTTCTACTGTTATTATATTTCAGTGTCCAGTACTTGTACCATACGAAGTAAGAACCAACGTTAAACGCTACCTTTAAAATAATATCTTACGCAAAAGCGATAATGTCATTGGCCATGAAAAGTGAATGGAAGCCAAAATGTGTTTCTATTTGGTACAAGAACAAAACTTAATTTGATTAATTTTCTTGCCTTACGCTCGAGCTTTTCCCTGAATGAAGGAGAAGCTGTAGGTCTTCGTGTTAATATCGTCTTTCTAATTACTTTCACTTTCTTATTATTATTCTTCTACCACGAAACACTGTTAGCGTACCGTGCGCACATTCTACTTAGGTGATTTGGCTATTTTCCCAATATAACATAACTTCTACATCACATCTGCGACAGTATTTTCTGGATGCACAAGAGGAATAGTTCATAGTAACAACATTTTGCGTAGAAAAAGAAAAAGACTAACAAGTTTAAACAGACTCCGTCAGATAGCACTGGCGTAGGAAAATCTGAACATATATGCACTGATTATTTATAAAAATAGTTATACGAAATGGATTATGTTTTATATTAAATTAATTAATCTCTAATAAACACTATCCGCTCTAAGACAAAAATTCATATTTTGCAAAAACTGATCCATGTGAAAGGAGAGAGTGATGCTTTAACATAACCGTAGAAAACCCATATTTTTAGCTCAAATAGTTGTCCTAATACAAATAGATAAAGTAGATAGCGTTATATTATAACAATGCATTGCGACGTAAGCACTGTAATGAATATCATTATTGGTTGGCAGGTATGCGTGTACGTATATTTGTAATTATTCAGAACTGAAACGTAAACGTTTGACATGACGTGATAAAAGAATTACTTTGAATAAACAAATTCGAGCGAGAATAAAACATGATGTGTCTGGTCACATTAAATCTTTGTTTATGAATGGTTCGTAATCTCTATTTACTCTAGTGGTTGGTGTGTATGTATGTACATATACTTTTCATTACTCAGAACTGAAATTTAAACTACTGACATGACGTGATAAAAGAATTACTATGAATAAGTCAAGATGTTAAATTCGAGAAAGGGCAAACACTTCATTTCCTGTTAGCCTGTGGAATGCTGTATGCTTATGTTTATGAATAAATGCTGGATGAGAAGTGTTTATTTACTCTGGAGAGTTCAGATCAATATCATTCAGTTGTTCTTTATACAACAGTAGATTAAGAGTTAGTGCGATGGCTTCTTGCGGTGAATTTAGTGACGAGTCAAAAAGACAATTATTGCGAAGTCAGGCTCGAAGTATTATTTTAAGGTGTAGGTACACGTTGTTAAAAAAATTGGGCAATGAGGAATATAGAAGTCAGCTCGACGGCTTACTGCTGAAGCGTGTGGTGTAGGTAAAGCAAGTGTGTCCCGCATTTGGATTAGGAAAGCAGGTAATTTATAAACTATAATTATAGTTACAGTATTTAAAAATATACATAATTTGCGAAAATGCTTTTTCCAATTTTGATTTTGGCAACTGCGTCATTATAAAAGTTTGTAAAATATAATTCGCTTACCCTTACATCTAGCGCCAAGCAGACCTGCATTTTATATGAGTGTGCGAGAGAGAGGGGGAAATATAAAAGGAGTTGGGTAACAAGCTGGCAACGCTGAGGGTGATGCGGCATCTGATTAGCTGGACTCCAGAACTCTTCCCGTTTGAAACGCATAATAAGTTTAATCTGAATAAACATTTGTAGAAAAGGGTTTATTATACATTTGTTTATAGGTATAATGGGTATAGAGGAATCTATAGGCTGAAGAAATAGTCAGACCTTTAAGTGCTGTTTGCTATGCGACAGCTTTGAAAAATTTTAGTTCGCTTTGCTTAACCAGGGGAAGAAAAGCGAAAAAAGAAATAATCAATTCCCATTTCAGAAAATCAGATCAATAACAAGAAATACCTTGTAAATGGTTAGCTCCCAACCATCAGAAAATGGTGCCCGCCATGGTAGCGTGTCTGCCTCAAGAGGTCCCGAGTTTGATCAGGTCGAGTTATCTGGATAACGTTTTTTTCGGGGTTTCCCTTATCCTGGAGGGTAACCCTAAGCTCCATGAACACCGGACTCATTTGAGCAGCATTTCACCCTATTCATTCACCGTCCGATATGACCTACCGCTGGAGGACGTAAATTACAAGAAAAAAGTACTTTATGGCATTTACTTATCCGCTGTTATTAAAACAAGTTTGTTAATTTTATATTTTCTTTGTTTCAGGTAAGTGAAGTTGGTAGAACTTCTTAGGACTGTAAGATGAAATGACGGCATTAAAATCTACTTCAAGGCCTGAGTCATATAGTAAGTACCAACACTACATTATCCCATTTCTCATGGTACATACTTAAGTAAGGAGCTCTTTAAGGATATAAGACAATCCTTTCTAAATTCTACATTTTCTCTGTGGTCAGCTCTAAAGATTTTTATGAATATAGTGTTTCAGACATTCGTTTATTTTATTATGTATTTATAAGTTACTTATTAAACCTCTTCTGACTGAACTTTGTTTAAAAGGATAATAAAACATATTGCAAAGGTGGCAAAAATGCGAATCGCGAGACATTTACAACTCTGGCTGGTGACGATGCTGCTGATAGGTAGATATAAACCAGTTCGAGTTTATAAAGCAAGTGTTTTTGGACGTGGCATATGCACACATAGATCTTTCCATTAAAATATATATGTTTAGGATCAGGGGAGCTCAAAACGCATATTTCTGTTGCAGTATTGATATAGATAATGCTTGTGGAACACAGTACTACACTTTGTTGTGCTTATTTTCAGTCATATAATGACGTTTTTTAAGGGGTTCTTAAAGTCATATAGTGTGCCCATACAATGAACATGTTTTACATGCACTGCGATACTATGTTTGAGCTGCAGCTGCATATTTGGCGGGAATCTTAACCAATAGGGTTAAGATGCCACTTGCAGGCATTTCCAAAACTTTTCCTCGTATACGTTGTGTTACATTCCAGTAAACATGCTGACATGGAGCTGTCGGTTCTAAAGCCATCGGTAGTACTTATATTACTGTAGGATACATTAGACACACTTATGTCCGATTTCACCAACAGATGTTATGATTTAAAACGGCTGTTAGTCTGTTTGGCAATAGTTAGAACTAAAATTGTATTTCACAAGTAAGCGTAGCTTAACACTCGTGTTAAATTTCTTGTTACACTAACAAGCCATAGTTCTGTTGTTAAGTCGTTAACAATATTGTAAAATTCTCAAGATGGGGGGCGTGGACACGGCTTTTGATATCGGTTTGTTATATTTAGAACGTCTAAATGGCATTCGTATTAGAGAACGGCCTAACGAGAAATGATTTTCAGGAACTATCAGAAGAAAATTTTCTACAGAGGTATAGACTGACAAAACAAGTTGCCATGAACGTTACTGTGGAAGTACAAGAGAGGTTAAAACATGCATCAAATAGGAATATTCCGATCTCGCCTTTGTTTCAAGTATTAATAATTTTGCGATTTCTGTGGATAATATACTGTCCACCTCCCGTCTTGAAACGTTCAAGTCACTCGTCACTTCTGTCCTTCTTCGCACCTCGTTTTAAATTTACGTAATACTGAGTTAGAACATACATAGAAAGGAATAAGACGATCTCGACTTTACTTCAAGTATTAATAACTTTGCGATTTTATAATTCTCTGAATTATGTGGATAATACACTGTCCACCTCCCGTCTTGAAACGTTCAAGTCACTCGTCACTTGTCCTTCTTCGCTCCTCGTATTAAGTTTACATAATATTGACAAAGTTGCTTCCTACTTCTGGTTGTGACATTTCATTCGAATTAAACTCATTTCTAAAATTTCCCACGCCACATCTTTCTGTTTCACATTTACCGCATCCGTCCTCTTATTTTCTAGAATATCTTTATAATACTTTTTAGATTAATTTAGATTTTTACTGTGCATATTTCAAAATTTTACAATTTACAACTTTTGGCTACGTTTATTTGTCTTTACCTTGTCTTACATGACACTCTGGTCTTCTGCTCTGCCAGGTAGTTCTTAACCTCCATGCCTCCTTGTTACTTAATTAGCCCCTTTCTTCTCCTATCTTCCTTTCTTATATTCATTGCAGTTGTTGCTCATTTTTCTTTTACTTTCTCTAAGAACTCACCAATACTTCTTGCTGTCCAGCAACGCAAAGAAGGTCCCTGAAATTAATTTGCTTCCTTACACAGTGGGACAAGGACAGCGAATGTGTGTTACCGGAAACGCGTGCTACACAAGGAGCAGAACCGTTAAAAAACATGCGCTCTATTCATTCTGTACACTAAAACCAAGACGATTCATTGACAAAAGTAGAAGCCGGAAGAATGTTTTTAACGGTCTGTAACTGTACTGATATGGAGTGTCATAAATCTGTCCAGGGAGGGCGTAGGAACCTTCTAAAATTCTCCTGCGTCTCAGGCCTCGGAGACTTTCTCTCCTGTGGTATACTGTAACTTCTTTTCCTCCTTTCCTCTAAACATTTAATAGACACTATCCCTTTCTCTAATTTCTCCCATTTTCTCTCCCAAACCTTTTTTCTCCACATTGCACCCTCTTTGCATTCTGTTACATAGTGTTCTATGCTTTCTTTTCCCCCACACAATTCACAAAATTCCCTTTTCCCTACCACTTATCCCTCTTAGAAAAAGTGTTCTTGTTCTAATCCAAGCTAACCGTTCTCTCTCTCTCTCTCTCTCTCTCTCTCTCTCTCTCTCTCTCTCTCTCTCTCTCTCTCTCTCTCTCTCTCTCTCTCTCTCTCTCTCTCTCTCTCTCTCTCTCTCTCTCTCTCTCTCTCTCTCTCTCTCTCTCTCTCTCTCTCTCTCTCTCTCTCTCTCTCTCTCTCTCTCTCTCTCTCTCTCTCTCTCTCTCTCTCTCTCTCTCTCTCTCTCTCTCTCTCTCTCTCTCTCTCTCTCTCTCTCTTGTCTATTGCAGTAATCTATGTATGCATCTCGTCCCCATTTTCTTTTTATTTGCTTGCAAAATTGTAGTGATTTCATATTTTCTAGACTTCCCCATATTCCCTGTCTTTCTATATCTTCTATTCTACATTTTACCAATTTACCCACATCGCTTGTATTCCTTTCCTCTAATCTCCATATATCTCCCATTCCTCTTTTTTCCAAAATTCCTCCTATCTCTGACCACCAACCCAAGACAGTTGCAGACTTCGCCTCCAAAATTGGCATTTCCGTGGGATCTCTGTCCACAATCCTGCATGAAAATCTGGAAATACTTAATCTGCGATCCTCCAAAACAACGTTCTCCACTCGCTGGATCATGTCGTCAGACCGGCAGGTGCGAGGCCGTGACTGTCTTGGTTTGTTGTCACACGATGTTCTGTCTTCATTGAACTGTCGCACGCAGAAACGCACATTAGATACATCCATGGTATCATCACCACATGCCTCACTCAATTGGCGATGAATTTCAATAGGTGTCACACCACGAAAATGAAGAAAACGGATGATTATACGCTGTTCTTGCAATGAAAATGTCGTCATTTTAAGTATCAAAAACAGTCCTAAGTCTTGTGGCTGCCACTAGAGTTGTATGCACTCTACAGTTCTGCCACCTCTGTCACTTGTTCACAAAGAGTCCACGTGTATTTAAAAAAACAGAAGTTCCTATCTGGTCCCAGTTATAGGTGGAAAATGTGTTATAGCTCGAACGCGCCTCTAGTGTTCTCCAGACTTCTTTTATAGAGTTTATTCATATCGCAGTGCTGTAAGATGCTGAGGATGCAATAGATCTATAACTCAATCCAGTAGTGAAGTTGATTATTAGTATTCTTGGAGGTTATGGATCACAGCGCTGTGTCTCCTCTTTTAACTTCGTTTAGTGCAAACTGATTGTTCAGAAAATTATTATACTAAAATATACGCTATGCTTTTACTTATAGGATGGAAATTATAAACTACCATTTTTCCTCAAAAGTGTGCAAAGGATAAGAGGAAATCCTCTTCAATCAAATTAAATTCCTTTGGGAAAGCCGGTTTAAATCTGCCTATGGACGAAGCTGGATGTTCGTGATTCTTCTTTGCCTAGCGAATCCTCCAGGCAGTCCGATCACGTTCCCTCGCGGAGGGGGAGGAATTTAGTTAGCTTAGTTTTATCTCCTCGGGATTGATGAGACGAGGGTTTACTCTGTTACGAAGGGGAAACTTGAACATCATAAATCACCCCCTCCCCCCGCATTGATATCTTCTCTGTTTCTACTGTGCCTCTTGTGTATTTATGTAAGCGGAATGGGGGATAACGTAGAAAAGGGTGAAAACCGTTCCTTTGTTACTCGATCTCACAACATCTTGAGGCACAGAACATTAATCACGCTCTGTTTTGTCTTCTATCACTTCGAATGACGTAATGCTTATATGAACTCTATCTGTATGCAGCTTTGAAGCAAATTTGGTTTTCTCTACCGTGATCTTATGAGATATGTGATTTGGTGACAAGGTGCCACCGGAAATACTTAATTGTAGCAGTTCCCTTCATTGTACAATATATTGTAACATTGTTGATTTCATCCCTAATTATTTCTATAACCCATTATGCCACACTTTATCAAAGGCGCTCTCTGTGACCATAATTGTTGAACATATTACTCTTGCTTTTGTACAATATCTTGTACCATTATTGATTTTATCCCTAATTATTTCCTTATGTCTGCGCTTCTCGCTAGTTACATAGAACTTGAAAAATACTTGCTCTTGGTATTTTAAATTCAGTGTCCCATAAAACCTTGGGCAGCACAAAGATTCAGACATAAATAACCTGTCACTTATTTTCTAGATAGCCCACGTAAATATAGAATTTAGAAAACACAACTATCACATACAAACAAATGTTATGCCATATGGGCTCTTAAAACAAGAATTTTGTTTCTACTTCTTCTTGGGACGTACCAGAGATCTCTTCCCATTGGCAATGGAACATAGCTTTAGGCATTCTATGGAATCTCATTTATCTTGCTCATCCAGTTTTCTTATAGGTGGTATAAAATGGAGGTCAAGCTATTTCATAACAACTTATAATCTTCGCAAAAGTTAGAGGCAGATTGAGGCGGGCCGTACTGCAGACTCGAGCCAATCCTAAGCTTGCCCAGCCTACCAGCGCTGCCGAATGTGGTACACGCATCTCACGCGCCTGAACTGAGAACATTACCTTATTAATTACGCTCGGATATTAATATTTGAAAATGACAAATGCCTACCTCATAATAAGAAAGAATTGTATTTTCTGATTATAACCGTACAAAAATCCAATCTCTACAATCTCAGTGGGGAGAACACAGGAGAAAAATTAAAGCAAAAGGAAGGGCGGCAATTAATGGAATATGAATATGCAAATATAAGATAGAAATGACAACCAAGTGGTTATAAAGAATGTACGAAGCACTGGTTGAATTAAACATTTGTATGTAGTATGGCGTAGAGGTAAACAAGACGGTGGACCAAAACTACAGAAGGTTTTGTAAAAAGCTACTAGGCTTACCAAGATCAGTATCTAGGTAAGTAGCTTTAGTAGAATTAGGAAAGAGAAGAAGAAATGGAATAATAATGGAAAGAATAATAACATTCCGGTATAGGTGTTTGGCCAAAGAAGAAAATTATGAAATTATGCATGAGACAGCAGAAAAGATTAGAGAACTCAAATAGTTGGTGGGCAGAGATAGGAGGAATTGTGGTACAAAATAGGAATGGGAGATATATGGAGATCAGAGGAAACGAATACAAGCGATGTGGGTAAATTGGTAAAATGCAGAATCGAAGATATAGAAAGACAAGAAATATGGGGAAGTCTACAAAATCTGAAATAATTACAATTTCACAAACAAATAAAAAGAAATTAGGGACGAGAAGCACATGTACATTACTGCAATAGGCAAGAGAGAGAAGGGCTAGCTTGGATAAGAACATGAACAATATTTCTAAGAGGGATAAGAGGTAGGGAAAAGGGAATTTGTGAATTGTGTGGGGGGGAAAGAAAGCATAGAACACTGTGTAATAGAATGCGAGGAGGCTGCAATTTGGATAAAAAAGGTTTGAGAAGAAAAATGGAAGAAAGTAGAGAAGAGGATAGTAGCTATAACAATGTTAACGGGATAGGAGGAAAAGAAGGTAAGAAGTATTGGTGAGTTATTGCAGAAAGTAAATGAAAAATGGACAATAAATGTAAAGAATATAAGAAAGGAAGATGGGAGAAGAAAGGGGCTAATTAAGTAACAAGGAGGTATGGAGGTTAAGAGCCACCTGGCAGAGCAGAAGACCAGAGTGTCATGTAAGTCAAGGTAGCAACAAGGTAAACACAAATAAATGTAAAGAATATAAGAAAGGAAGATGAGGGAAGAAAGGGGCTAATTAAGTAACAAGGAGGCATGGAGGTTAAGAGCTACCTGACAGAGCAGAAGACCAGGGTGTCATGTAAGTCAAGGTAGCAACAAGGTAAAGACAAATAAATGTAGCCAAAAGTTGCAAATTGTAAAATTTTGGAATATGCACAGTAAAAATCTAATTTTTTCATATGGTTATGATAACCTAACATCCAGTCATTCAACACAAATAAGACTGGAAAACAACAGCATTCCTTCCTAATCACATTATCTCAAACATAAATAAACAGTGTACTTACTGCACGCAGTTTGAAACAGACCGAATTAATGATGAGGTCGTTTTCAGAGTAGGGTGTGTTATTTTATTAAAGTGAACGGCATCGTTAAGTCGTGATATGAATTGGAGCTAAAATATTACTAATAATAAATTAAATTATTATTATACACATATATTCTCTCCATATTTGTGATCCGAGTGCGTGAACATGTCCCTTAAAGCTGGGACAAGTGATTTGAAGTAATTCATTCTCAGGACAGAAAAATTATATTTAATATGAACAAGTTTTTACGAAAGCTCTCCAATCCAGAATATAGGGAAAGTGTATATAAAAACAGGATTATCAGTAGAAACATATGGTGTAGGTAGTTGACATACAGTGTCACGATTTGTAGTGAAGCAGCTTCATGCTTAGGAAAAAGGAAGTATTTCTATATTTCAATTTCCGGGAAAGACGCACGAAGTCGGAAAGCGAGTTACTAGATCGGAAACCACGCTTGCTGTACGACTGCTGTGACGTGTGTCAAGGTAACATCTTAATGTTTTAGGAATATTTAATATGTTGTTTCATAACAGGAAAAATAGACAGAAGCTTTGCTAGCGGGTAAAGCGTGCCGGTACACCCATCACGTTTGGCAAGAGCGCTCCGCTTTAGCATTGACCGGCGTTTATATGCCTTTAACTTTTGCGATCGTACGGTCTCATCTGTAGCTCCCATAAAATACACTTCATTTGCTGTTATTCTGCTTTTATCTCCATGCTTCAGCACTGGCATTGCTAGTGTTTTATGATATCTTAACTGTTCTAGGGAGGGCTTTTTATTACTTTGTCGATTATTCCCATAATTTTGGAATTTTTGTTGTTCATCATGTGGACGACACTTACCAGTATGACTGATATCCCCATGTCCTAGGTAGGAAAGCTAATTTCAGAATATTCGGTTAAGAAACGGATGTATTCATCCGGTATCAGTAAGCTATAGTATTTTCATTTTCACCAGCAAACTCAATATCAATTATTTCCTTGCTTTTCTATTGTTCCTCCTCTTCTCTCAGTGAATGTACAGTGAAGAAGGGCGAGTATGGAGCTCAAGTGTGTGACCTTGAGTACACTGGCCAGAGTGAAACCACTATAGTAGGAGCAGAGGTGGTCTACTGTAGGTCCGGAGTCGTACAGAGGTGTTTTTAGACGTGGCGCGTGACCTTGCTCGGATATGTGCGAGTGACGTCATTCGAATCAGCGGTAGGGTATGATCTCTGCCTTTTCTAGCAGATTGCTGATAAAGCTAGTGGGTTAGGTGACAGATGACTAATCTCACATCCCTTTTTCTTCCAAATAAACAAGTGAACTCGACGATAAGCTACTGCGCAACATTACGTTATACGACACGTCTAAAAAGTACCTTTGTTCCTCCCTCTATGAGCCACGTGCACCGAACCAAACATCAGTGCCTACTATCGTTAGCGTACCAACCTGAGCATACTACAGCCGGGCAGAGTAGAGTTTAACAACTTATTATGACATTTATTTTCTACTAATCTAGAGCAGTATTAGGGGTTTTACTATTAAAATATAGGAATGATAAAATTAATTAGAATGTGCTCCTCTGAAATTTAGTGCTGGCTTGGTTAAAGGTATATCAAAGTTGGAGAAATGTAATGCTCATCTCGGTTCTGGACCAAAATGTTAAATATTTTCCTTGCTATATACAAATATAATAATTTGTAACTTAAAACTTCACTTATTTTATAAGAAATGAAGAAAAATTTTCTTATAAATTGATCAGGATCGTGATTTCGTGAACAGTTCTTTCACATCATGAGCCAGAGTCATAAACAGCATCGCCGTCAACGCTACAGTCGCTAGATGTCACTACGTTTTTGTTAGTACTACCAAAATCTGAAAATGAAACAAATTTAAAAACAGGATTGACTGCCGGTATTTCAAAATTCACTACGCGATGTTTAATTTTTTTTAACAATAAATTATCTAATGCTTCTAGAATGAAAAAGCTGAGGGTTCTACGCGGCCGCGCCGTGGCTCAGTGGTTAGACCTCTTGGCTCTCACCAAGGCGGACCGGGTTCGATTCCAGGCGACCGCAAAGTGAGATTTGTGGTGGACAACACTGCGATGGGGCGGGTTTTCTCCGAGACCTCCGGTTTCCCCCTCCATCTCATTCCACCGGTGCTCCATCTTCATCTCATGTATCATCAGTGTCATCACCTGCGGTGCCGTATGTAGTAAAAGCGGACGTTAAACACTACACATTTCATTTACCATCTTCCTCTACATCAGTAGATCCCCATTCCAGCCTAAACTAAATTACAGCTATCCAAAATTTAATCTGGAAAACTCAAAATTATACCTATCTTCTAAGTTTATTAAATAATCCACCAGTGCTGCACGCTGACTGTAGCACCCGGTTCATCATTCCTCGAGGAGCAACAAGCTACCTCCCTTCTCTACACACACTTAATTTACACCCGTCATCCTACAACATCCACATCCCGCCACTGCGTGGTAAAGCTCTTCCCAGAGTAGGTAAAGTCTGTTTAGCCAACGTGTGTGCAGTTCCCAGTCAAAGGGACCTCAAAGAACCTGACCTTTCCGCCCACTAATGACCGTCATAAATCTATCTCCACACTTCAGAAATGGAACACTGACGTTGGGGACCAATAGCAAGCCCGATTTTCTGAAAATGACAGTTGCATGTCTACTCCGCGTGGAGTCTCAGTTGCCAAAGTTCCAACTTCCAGTTGTTCTGTTTCATTAGGTGCAAGACGGTGATGTTAAAATGTTGCAACATTGTAGAGGGGACCGTCAGGAGGAGGGTCCATATTGTAAAACGATTATGAGGGTTCCTCAAAGAAAGCGGCCGCCGTGCACTTGCGTTGAGTAGACAGACTTTACATGATTTGACCACCCTTCAGGCTGTTCCAAACAGCCTGCAATGAAAAAAAAAAAAAAAAGAGCGGAGCCAGTTGTTTGTTAGTTGAGTTGTGCAGCTTTGTTGTAGTTGTGCGTTTGAATTGTTCCAAACAGCCTGCCAGCCTGCAATGAATGAATGAATGAATGAATGTATATCCAAAATGTTC
Source organism: Mantis religiosa (assembly GCA_030765055.1). Lineage (NCBI taxonomy): Eukaryota > Metazoa > Arthropoda > Insecta > Mantodea > Mantidae > Mantis > Mantis religiosa. The sequence continues at coordinate 10,007,691 of CM060958.1, forward strand.
GGTGAGAGGTAACTTTGAAACTTCTCAGCACGAATAGGACTGTTTTCTCGTTATTTTTCCTCGCGTGTATTTATCAGATAGGTTTCAAATTGGAAGCGACTAATAAATAAGTTGGATTCATCAGCAGATGTATATTTTTCACAAATCATGTTGAAGGGATATTATCAAACAACACCTTATGCGTTTTGGAGAGAAGTTTCGGACTGATGGAAGTTAAATCTGGTAGAGGATTATGAGAGGATATACTTGAAGATTAAAGTGGTTTTAGTAAAGCTACATTAATCCCTAATAGCTTCTCCCACGTTGTTCTATCTCCTGCGTCGTATATTTTTATGGCAATTCCAAGCAATAGCCAATCCATTTTCCTCTTGCGTAATTTCTCCTTGGGATAATATATAATTTTTGTTCCGAGTAAAAACTAAAGTGCGTGGGTTGGTGTAGTTATAGTGTTTGTAGATACGTAAGCAATTACTTAATGTTGTAAGAGAATTCGATTTCCCTTGTGAGTAACAGACCGTATCTAATTGATCAGAAATCGATGAGTAGGGGGTCGGGTCAGAGGGACATGTGCACCAAATCACCGCTATTAAATTATTGTCAATACCCGTCGAGAAACAGTGAGCACCGCTTGCTTTCCTTCAGTACGGCTGTGTTGATTCAAAACATTTGCCAGTAATATGCCAACCCTCTCTCTGAATGTTGTTACTAGGGTTGGTCCACTGGCGGCTCTTTATAAGTGAAAGTTTCGTGTGAGTCACCTTCCCCTGTTTATTTTTAATTTATGCAACGTGCTAAGTGACGTATGTAACTTACGCCTTTCTTGAATGTCTTCCAATGGATGATCTACAGAACAGTTTATAGAGGAGGGGTGGACAACTAGGTGTATGTATGTCGATTCCAAAAGCATCATCCCCAGACACGAGAGCTGCAGTAATAATTCAGACGATTTTAAAAACTTTTATTTATTGGCGTACATTCACACACACACCTTTAAACACGCCACTGAAGGAACATTTTGGCCCGAAGTCTACCCGAAACTCCGAAGACTCCGACCTCTATCAGCCCGGGAGCGATGGAAACCTCCTGGGTTCTTTCCTTGGGGCAATACCCCCCATCGACAACAACGTCAAGACGGGTGGAAGTCGATATGCCACTTACGCGCGTTCAACCCCGCAGGGAAGACTACCGAAAACCTCGGTGGGGCCGCCTGACGATCTAGCACATCTTCTCTAGCTCTGCAGGCTAGTACCCGGGACTTTTTAGGCAACCCTCTTTCCCCTCCGGGCGGCCGGAGGTATCCGATCTCCCACGTGTAACGGGAACACACTGCTCCCTCGAGTCCAGTCCTATCCGAACAACTCCCAATCATTGAGGGGCTCGAATGTTCGGCCCGAGGCTCCTCTAGTAAAGTCTGTTTAGTTAACTCGTGTGCACTTCGGCCGCTGCCTTTGACGAACCCTTACAACACCGACACTCCTTCTCCCAGATCTTTCTGCAGGATCTTTCGTATCCTTTCTCGATACGTCATGGGTATCGTACCAGCTTTCGTCTAAATAAATTATCTTATGTCCATTACTGCAAGCTACAATTCTACTGGATTCCATAATAACCCTTATCTTATTCAAAGTGCGGTATTTGAAACCCAGCTCCTTTAGGAGACCGCGCAAAGTGCAGTGCCTATAAGGAAAACCACAAATTTCTTACAAATGTGCAATCAATTCGTCTATGGTGGGCGCTCTCCCTTTTGCATAGAATCTATAAATTTCTCGACGAATTAAAACGCATGTGAAATTATCTACTTTAGAGAAACGTTTCCTTTTGCTTTCACACTTGATCGGCGTCTTTCGTATTCCTTTCGTCACAATATTTCTTACTGTATTACTGTGAATACCCAGAATTTTTCATCAGGTGCATTGCACGACCCACCAAGATTAGTTTTTAATCATTAGATCACGCACATATTCACACTCTCATTCATACTTCCAGACTCTAGTGAAGATGGGGAATTCTCTTCGTCGGAGAAAAATCCCCATCCCCACTGCCGGGAATCGAATACGGGACCCCTAGCACGGCAGGCAGGTGCTCTACCGACTGAGCTACGGGGCCAGTCTGCAAATATTTATATGTGTTCAAAACAAGCGCTTGAATTTGCTTAGAAACAGTTTCCGTTAAAACTTTTTTTTTTTTTTTTTTTTTTTTTTTTTTTTTTTTTTAAGGCTTTTCCAGTAATATAACTCGGCCCAGTTATTCACACTATTGTCATCACTTTCATTATGTTCACTTGACTGAAAGTAATCTACTAAGCCAGAGGTGCAATAACGGCTTTTATGCTAAAAGGGCCAATGTTTTCAGATTAGACTATAAACTGCGGGTTGCATAGATAATAATAACTAGGGGCAGCTGACTCACCTGATTATATATATTGTGACTTTGTGGATTTGTAGAATTAAAAGTCCAATTTGCCGAAATTCTAAATGTTCCTTATTTCCGTCGAAATACACTGTTCAATTCTCACGTAATAACATTACATCACCTACACACACTACAATCTACCAAGGTCGATGACACTAACAATCAGCTCTCATTACACAGCATTTCTTTACAGCTGTTAAGTCACAACTCTCTGCTGTTCTCCGCTTACCTCTCCCGCGACTGTTTTACAACTAACTTTGCGAGCCGTCACTTGCTTAAATACCTAATTCGTGATTCTAGATTGTTCTAAAATAAATCATAACCCGAATAACCTCTATCAGTCCAGAAATTTCCGGAAGAAACCAAATATTCTATCACATTCCAGAAGCGTAACTTAATCTATGCCGGCAAGTCCTTTACCTCAGTTATAGTTTGCTTGCTGGCGTTTGTTTACAATATCCGCGCTATCATTAACTGCTTAGCAAGGCTCATTATTACTATGAAACCTTATCCGCGGACTGTTTTCTTATTTGTGCCGAAACTTTTATGCCTGTTGCCATGACAATGTATTGGCGATATGCTTTATGTCGTTTGTTAGAGCATCGGTTGCTCTACAAAATAGTTTACTTAGTTTTTATACACTTAAATACTGTTTGTTCTCTTTAGACCAATAAACTGTAGCTTCAAGTCGACAACAGGGCATTTCTGCGAGTTTGGCACGTCGATTAATCCTACGTCGGTCGCGCCTTAATTTTGACATGGCCAGTCACGCGGTGTCTAGTAGGCGCCGACAATACGTTTTAACTACTTTTATTGATTTTGGTGAATGTATAAGTAGTTCATTATTTTTAAAAACGTTAACTCAATAAATTTTATTTTGTTCTTAATCTAATAATACTAACGGTAGATTAACACGAGTAAAAGTGTAGTATTAATAAAAAGGCAACATATATTAAAATGGAGCATGAAAAATTAAAACTTTTCCGAGGTGCGTTCAAGTCATAACCTCTCTCTCTCTCTGTTCAAGACTGAACCAGATAGGTACTTCTGGTTTCTTTTAAAATGCACATGGACACTTTGTGAATGCGTGACAGAGATGGCAGCACAAAGAGTTCACGAGTATTTTGTTCACGTGAACAAACTTTTGAGTAACCCAGTTGTTGAATATTCGTCATCAGACTGCCTTTACTGAGGGAGGTATTGCGACACAATTCACCTGTTGTTACCCGGTGATCATCGACTCGCTGAATGTTGCATGGAGTCACTGCCGCTTCGCTTTTCATCTGCCAATGGTGTTTGCCCTTCAGCTTCGTTACAGCGACGAACCCATTGTCTAACAATGCTGACATCCACCGTTGCATCACCATACACATCTTTTAGCCTTTCGTGAATGGGAATTGGCGTTTCACCTTCCGCAGTCAAAAATTCGATAACAGAACGCTGTCTAATACGAATGTCGATGTCAGAAATTTTGCAAGAGGATGCAGTGCTGCCACCTGTTGACTTAGGAAGTTACTACTGCAGGGGATTGGAGAAGAAGGTTTAAGAAATTGCGCCAAATTCAACATTTTCACATAACTTACTTATTTAAGGAAAAAATAATAGGAGGCATTACTTTTTGACCCACCCTCATAATTAAATGTGTTGTTTGCAGCACAAAGGCATGTTTACAAAATATAGAATTTTAAAATTTCTCCTATATGTACCCCTAATGGTGGGTTTACTGTAGAAGTGTCTGGAAAAAAAGAAAGCATGGAGAACATATAAAAGAGAACGCAGCGCTTTTGGAGAATACATTCAGTTTTCTAGGGACAATGGCACCACTGTTATGAATACCCGACCTTCTTTTGTGTTTTTCACTCTTCAAACTTAAGTACCCATACTTGCAATTTTATGGGCAACGAGCTGTTCTGAAAGTAAGGCAGCAATTTGAGAGTGTTCCCGCTGAAAGGTTTGAGTCAGAAATAACGTAAAAGGTTTGAAGCTATTCAAAGCGATTTATTGCTTACCTTCGGATTTTGGAAACGGATAAGGGCGCAACAGTTGTTCATAATTGTGTCCGAAATCAATGGTGCAGTAGTAACATAATTATATTGAACCTGATGTGTTGACTTCTGCACTCACTCCTCTGCAAACTGTTCATGTAAGTAAATGTTATTCTATTTTAGTTGATACTTTTGTTTGTCTCAACTTTAAAATACAGTATGGAAGTAAACGGGATATATCTCTCTCTGTCTAACACAAGGCAATTCTCATTAGCTTCGTCCTTTCCTAATAACGTGGTATAAATAATTAATTGCAATAATTTGGAGCTTTTAACATACTGCCTTATGTAGAACATTTTCTCGTCTGATTTTGTCATTATTACGGTCATTTTATGTTTCTATGGGCCCAAATTTTTCCAAAATGCCTACTTTTCGGTAAAAGTCTGACATTTACTATTTGTGTGTTCATTATGGGGTAACTATAAACCTTACTGCTATAAACTACAACAATTTTTTCTTGGGTAGAGAAGACTATAGTGCTCCTACTTGCGCAATTTGAATTCTCCATCTTAAGTAGGACGAGTGTTATAATTTTTTACATTAAGTAATTTTGGAAAAAAATTATATATGCGCTCTAGAAAATATAGGCAGCGAGAAACTTTTTTATTGGGTTTATATCGGGGTTTAAAGCGAGAGAAATTTAATGGAGGTTTGAAGACAATTTTTGAAAGAAACCGCAATTCTTTAACTTGTTGCATTTGTTGTATGTGTCAAATAAACAAGAGGCATTCACCTGTTCAAAGAAACAGCGACATGCAAGGCAGGCACCATCCTGGCAATGAGCAGGCAATGTGATGCAGTAAAAGTGAACACGTTTGCAATAAGAGCTCCTATGAATATGTTTATAGCGTGTTAAAAATTGTAAGACGTTGTGAAACTACTTAACAGTTTTGTGAATACTTATAGTAATGGAAGCGGAAGCTAAGAACAAACGAAACATTGGTAAGCTAAGAAGTAAGGACCGCACATTAGTAGTGAATGTCGTTTTATTTTTAAAGTAAGATTAGTATCAGTATGGTAATGAAAGAAACAGCTTAGGCTACCGGGTGTTCAGAATTTTTTACTGTCATAATTTTTCACACTAAAATTAAATCTTATTACATTCTGTTAGCTTAATATGAAACAAACACGCCGTAGTAGTTTCATTGTTGGTACTCCTGGTTCCCGACAGTGAGAACCAGGCAAGTTCAGACATGTTCAGTATCGTCTACCGCTGCAATAGAGGTAACATGCAGTTAAAGTTGATATTAGAGGAAGATCCGGAGTTCCTTTCAAACGTAATCACTGCTGATGAAACTTGGCTACATCATTTTGATCCTGAGAGCAAACAGCAAAGCTCAGTGCGGAAATTCCTGCATCACCAACCCCCCAAAAAGCAAAAGTGGTTGCTTCTGCTGTGAAAGTTATGGTCATCTCATCCTTTGATATTCATGGAGTGGTTTATCAACATCTTGTACATGTACACACATTAGTAACTCGACAATACTACAGGGATGTCCTGAAAACATTGCAAGTCCATATCAGGCGCAAAAGACCACATTTCCGTGAAGCAGGCTGGATGCTGCACCACGATAATGCGTGGCCGCATATTGCCAGTGTTGTTGCTGAATATCTTGCAAAAATCAACGTGAAGTGCATCCCTCACCCTCCCTATAGTCCGGATTCAGTCCCGTGTGAAATTTTTCTATTCCCTAACTTGAAGAAACGCCTTCGTGGGAGACATTATCCATCATCAGAAGCAGTGGTGAAGGCTGCGGAGGCGATTTTGAAGGATCTCTCAAAAATGGTTTCCAGCATGTCTTTGAAGACTGGCAGAAACGCTGCGACAAGTACATCGCATTCAGGGGAGAATATTTTGAGAAAGGTCATCAAAATTATGAGGATGAGTAAAGGTACGTTGTCAAAAAAAAAAAAAGAAAAAAAAGAAAGAAACTTGTGATCATTCTTTATTGAACAGCCCTCGCATAAAAACTTTAACCAGTTATTAACTCTCCATAAAGACATAATCTACTGAGTACCCCAATCATGTCATCAAGCACAAACAAAGCACTTTGTTAGAATTTTTGTAACGTGCTGTAACAGATTTCGTGGATCAAGAAAAGTTAGCTTGTGTTTGCATAGTGACGTTTATGGAAGGCATTTTAATTTGACGAGAGGGAGAATGTATCTACCTTTTGTAAGCTTTTACCACGAAATGACAATTCAAAAACGAATTAAGTTAAAAATCCGATACTTAACATTCTCATGATTTCCTCTCTTTAATTACTTCTACGTAGCTTTTACAAATTATCTTTAACAAAGCTTATTTTCCTTTTGCTCCACGTTAATTAAGATAATAACGTCACAGAAATAGTTTCATTATAAATTTCGCTTTAGGTACAAGAGGAAAGCAGAGCACTGAAGTGGTAGTTAAATGTTTAAAAGAGGGTCGCGTTCAAAGAGGATATTCCAATAAACGATTAATTAGACACACAACTTTGAAGAAAGGGTAAAATTAATTTTGAAAACGTCAAACCAATAATAACAGAAATACCTGTTGCCAATAAAGAATGGTCACATTTTTTTTTTCTTTTTTTGACAACGTACGTTTACTGATCCTCATAATTTTGCTGGTCCTCCTCAAAATAGCTTCCTCTAAACGCGATGCACTTATCCCAGCATTTCTGTCAGTCTTCAAAGACATGCTGGAAACCATTTTTGAGAGATCCTTCAGAACCACCTCCGTAGCCTTCACCACTGCTTCTGACGATGGATAATGTCTCCGACGAAGGCGTTTCTTCAAGTTAGGGAATAGAAAAAAGTCACATGGGGCTAAATCAGGACTATAGGGAGGGTGGGGGATGTACTTCACGTTGAATTTTGCAAGATATTCAGCAACAACTTTGGCAATATGCGGCCGCGCATTATCGTGGTGCAGCATCCAGCCTGCTTCACGGAAATGTTGTGGTTTTTGCTCCTGATATTGACTTGCAATGTTTTCAGGACATCCCTGTAGTATTGTCCAGTTACTGATGTGTGCACAGGTACAACATGCTGATAAACCATTCCATGAATATCAAAGAATGAGATGACCATAACTTTCCCAGCAGAAGCAACCACTTTTGCTTTTGGGGGGTTGGTGATGAAGGAGATTTCCACACTGAGCTTTGCTGTTTGCTCTCAGGATCAAAATGATGTAGCCAAGTTTTATCAGCAGTGATTACGTTTGAAAGAAACTCCGGATCTTTCCCTAGCATCAACTTTAACCACATGTTACCTCCATTACAGCAGTAGGCGATACTGAACATGTCTGAACTTGCCTGGCTCTCACAGGTGGGAACCAGGTGTACCAACAGTGAAAGTACTACGGCGTGTTTGTTTAACATTAAGCTAACAGAATATAATAAGATTGAATTTTAGTGCTGATTTAAATTTTAGTGGCCGTAAAAGCTATGGTCATTCGATTCCCTTGCCGTCCTACCTGACCCAAGGGTTTTTCCGGTGGTTTTCTGGATCACCAGGCGAATGCTGAAATAGGAATATACCAGGTGAGTCGGCTGCCCCTATTTATTCTTTTCTATGTAACCTGCAGTTTATTGTCTAATGTGAAAACATTGGCCCTTTTAGCACAAAAGCCGTTATTGCACCTCTGCTCTTCTATTCAGTAATATACGACCAAGCGTTAACACTTACCTGCAGCCCTGAATGAGGATCAAGACGCTGCAAAAATCTCCAATAAAGGACGACATATGATACTAGCAAGGTGATAAACCAATGCTTTCCCAAATAGCGACATGGAATACGTGACAGTTGGTCGAGATTGTTAGCTGAGGGAATCTGGTGCTGCGAGGGTTAGGTTCGAACCGACGTCACATTGTTTTTTTTTCCTTTCTCCGAGACTATTGGTTGTATTTTAGGTACTAAAATGCAAACCAATAAACAAAATTTACAATAATGCTCTTTATTGTTGCTATTGATTCTCTTGTGAGCCAAAGACACAAGAATGGCAATCCGATAATTAGGGATCATGCTTAGGTTTGTGAACATTTACCGCATCTGGTGTTGTAAACCGTATTAGGTAGTTAGCTTTCATTTTTAGGGACATTAAATGTTTCATCCTCAAATATGTTCCACTTCTAGTGACAAAGGAGTTGTGAACGTGTCAACTTCTCGGTTAAACAGAAAAATAAATTTCATCCACGCAGTAAATGTTCAAAATTACGACCCCCGACAGTATTTGAGATGTTTCAAATGCTGAATACCGACACAGATAAGGGACTAAGGGAATGGGGTACGTCGAATGGCTTACGTCCCTACATAGCAACTGTGAGCGTAGCCACAGTTCAGGAAATATAGTAAGCTACATGAAGTAGTTAGAAGAAACACTAAAGTCAAACCCAAACTAGTAAGTGTATCCTGAGAGTCGCTGCAGCAGTACAGGCACTCCCTGGATCCTGAAGAGATCAGAAATATTTAAATATATAGTGACATAAGCATCGAGCGAAATGACTCTCAGGCGGTAACGTCTTTTTTTCATTCAGCTTTGTCGACCGCTCACTTTTACCTCGTGTTTTTCACGTTTTCGTCGGTCAATAGGCCAATTTTGGGTTGATTTCTCATCTATCACTATATCATTTACCTTTTATTCGTTTCCTTCTCATGTTTAAGGCGTATTGCTAGGTTTCGTGGCGTGTAGCATTGTTGAAGAGGTGATTCGAATGCTTGCTCAAAGGAAATAGAGGGCTGCTTGTTTGACGGGTAGTTTATTACCCTCTCTACAGTTTGTCTGGCTTATCTTGAAACAAGATAATGTACTATTGCCGTACTATTGTAGGTAACCATGACGGTCTAATCCTACGTGGCATGCGACGTCCCGATTGATTATATTGTTGCATACATTGTTGTAAGGGCTAAATGAAAGGGGTTTCACTTACTTCCCTATATAGCAACTGAGAGCGTAGCTATGGGGTTAGAAAATATAGGATGGTAGACCTACATGAACGGGGGATAGAAGAAACACCCTAAGTCAAACCCAAACTAGTAAATGTATTCTGAGAGTTGTGGCAGCAGTATATGGCACTCCTTGGATCTTGAAGGAATCAGGAGTGCTTTAGAAATAATTAAATACATAGTGACATGGTTTAATTGTACCTTGCGTGATGTGTTGTTTATACAGCTGAGTTTTGTCCGGCTGGCCAGCGATGTTTGGATCGGTCGCACCTCGCTGACGATCTAACTTGAGGGTATTTTGAAATAATCTCTAGTGCACGTTTCTTAACACACTTCCAGCACAACAATCCCCAGCATAAAGTCCTCCCTACGCTAGCTTAACTAAGCTTAAATAGAGGTCCTGCCCAAAATGGCAGCTAACAGTCAAAGCAGCATTTCCCACGCTCGCTAAACATTATTATTTTCCTCCAAAATATTGAATCATCATGTGCAATCACTGATTACGAATTGAGAACGTGTTGAGTCCTGTCACTGGCCCCTGTATATGGTCAGCAGGATGTGTGATTCACCAGTCCAAAGTACATATTTTGCCAGTTAGCAAAATTTAAGCTTAACCATGTACAAACAGCTTTGCCCAAACTCAGGGCACAGAAAATGACTGTTAAATAATTTCGCGGCGACGTGCATAAGAGATTCGGCACAAATAAATAACAGACGGATTGTGTTTCACGGAGATAAAGAGCTTGCATAAGCGAATAAACATAGCGCCGGAGATAAAGGACTTGCCGGCACAGATTAAGTTGCGCTTCTGGAAGGTGATAGAACTGTCCATTTCTTGTTTGTTCCAGAACTCTCTCAAAGTTATCAATGAGGTATTTAAGAAGGCTACGACTCGCCAAGAGTTAGTCGTGAACAGATGTTGTAACGAGAGCCGAGGTTGTAAACAGGTGTAATCAGAAGCTGTTGTTGTGGTCATCAAACTTGGTAGATTGTGTATGTGATGTAATATTGCTACTGTGAGTGTATTTCTAAGTCTCGCTCAGCATATATACCCAACAATACACACTCACGCATACTCTGAGATAGGTTTCGGCGCTAAAGTGCGGAGCAAATATTACAGCTTCAAGTTCCCGCAGAAGAAAATAAGTGCTTCAGTCAAATTCTGGTATTTCTGAGTACGCGTTTTTATAGCAGCTGCATAACGTCATTTGGAGAGGGAGGTTGACAGTGCAAAAAGAAGGCCGATCGCTGTAATGTCAACCTGTCAAGATCCTTACGTGTTAACGATGAAGAGCCAGATTCTGCTGTACTGGCTGTTTTCTTCTTCACTGCGCGCTCTCTCTGTATGCAAATGATGTGGTGGTGCCTGCCACTTGTTGATTGTTCTGTAGTGCCACTTCTGTCCCGCGCTCCAGATAAGCTGGCTCGTTGTCTCCGATACTACAACTGCGCACTTTCTAGAACGATCCTGCTGGGAGGCGAGAAATGCAGAGACAGAGATACTCGAGGCTGCTGGCTAATTAAAATTGACAGGTGTTTCTAAAACCACAGTGCATGTAAATTATCTGCGGGTACGGAATCCCGCGCGGTAGGGATGAGTAGCAACTGTGCTGGGAATAGTGCACCTATCGCCACAATGCGTCACACGCGTAAGATTACGAGAGGAGAGTGCGGTGCATAAGTTGTCTAAAAACAAATCTCACTCCTGAAGCCAGTATTGCAGCTCTTATAAACTAAGTTGTAATTCTTACTATGGTAGTAATCTCCACGCTTTTGTTGGATCTTAAATAGTACATAGGCATTTGGAACAAAACCCTGTTCTCCTCCAACAGACATGATAAACAACTGTCGGCCTTTCAATATCTCTGCAGAGTCCCTGTAACGTATTTCACTCCAGGCATATGGTCCAGTATGTGCTGTATTTATATAAGTTTCATCCATATAAACTATATAAACTTCACTTTGATATTGTAACTGGATCTTCCGGGTAGGACCGCGTCTTTGATGTTCCTCTGGTCGACGTGTGATTGATTGATTCATTGATTTACACCTCAAAAAGGTACATGGCCTAGTACCCCTACATTGGGCGGGGCTTACAGGCAGATATTTACATGAGTATATAATTTGTTTTAATGTATGTTAGGGTGTATGTTGTATATCCCAAAAAAGTGGCCCTGTTGGCCACCGAGAACAGCTTTTATATTTAGTTTATTGTTTTATTTTGTCTTTATGTTTTTCAACACTTTTTTTTACTATATACACTGTACACTAACACAGTTTACACACATACGCACACACACACATACACACGCAGGTCGCGGCCAGCACGTTCCTTTCTCAGTCATACATACGCACACTTGTAGACCACTATATACATATATACAAGGTTCCCGCGGTTTTCCTGTGAGGGTCAGGTGGTCTTTGGGCAACCTCTCCATATATGTGCTGCCTTGGGCTGGTCGGTATGGGGATGTTCAGGTGTGGCGGCTGAGCCGTTAGAACTTTTTTATTCTTTTGTGTTTTCGGTGTTGAGGCTCGCCGCCACCGATGTTGTTGAATGATGGGTTGTTGTGATAGTGTATTTTTTGCCCATACCGACCTGGTTCTTTTTTCTATTGCTGAGTCTATGGTAGGGATGTTACATTCTTGGTGGAGGGTGATATTGTTTGTTAATAGTGGGGGACGGATCATTTTTCTGAGTGCTAGGTTTTGCAAAGTTTGTAGCTTTCTTATGTGTGTTTTTGATGCATGAGCCCAGGCTGCGCATGCGTAGAGGACCACAGATAAAATGAATGATTTGTATAGTATAAGTTTTGTTTTCAGTTTTACTTCCTTGCTACGGAAGATGGGGGCGCATAACTTTAGTCTCTGCCGATCTTTGTTGGCGCGTTTATTTATACCTCGGAGGTTCTGGCGGTCGGCCCGCCGACTTACTCCTATTGGCTGATGCTGTGCCCAATCCGCGTGCGCTTATCAGTGTCTGCCAGAGGTCTGCCTTTGTCTCTATTTAAACCATTATGTGTTTTGAATATTTCAACGCTTTCTCTAATCATTCTTTGTCTGTTGTTATTACATTTAGCTATTAATTTTACTTGATCAAAATCTATATGATGTCCTGTGTTTATGGCGTTTTCTGTGAGTGCTGATTTTTCGGGTTGATTTAATTTTTGACTTCATATGTGTTCTTGTCGTCTGACCTTCACTGACCTGCCCGTTTGTCCCACATATGATGCACCACAGTCACAGTCAATTTGACAAATCCCTGCATTATTCAGAGGGTCTTGTTTATCTTTAACCGGTCGCATGAATGATCTTAGTTTTCTGGTGGACTGATATATATATATAGTTTGTGCGTTATGTTTCTTAAGTAGTTTTGATATTTTTCTCGGATGTTCCTTTTAGATAAGGAAGCCATGCTGTGGTCTTGGTTTTGGTTTCTTTTTGTGTCTTGTTTTTCTTTTGTAGGTGTTTTATATAGCTTTTTGGATATCCATTGGCTTCCAAAACTTGTTTTAAATGGTTTAATTCATCAGGTAGTTTCTCTGGATCACATATACGGATGACCCTGTGTGAGAGTGTTGGCTACTGCTCGTTTAATAGATGGCGAATGATGAGATGTGGCGTCTAGGTATCTGTCTGTGTGTGTATGTGTGTGTAGTGTTTAACGCCCGATTTTACTACATACGGCACCACAGGCGGTGAAACTGATGATACATCAGATGAAGATGGAGTAACGGTGGAATGAGATGGCGGGGGAAACCGGAGGTCCCGGAGAAAACCCGCCCCAGTGCCGTGTTGTCCACCACAAATCTCACTTTGCGGTCACCTGGGATCGAACCCGCGCCGCCTTAATGAGAGCCAAGCGGTCTAACCACTGAGCCACAGCGCGGCCTGTGTGTGTGTGTTGGTTTTCGGTATACTGAGAACTTCAGTTTCGTTCCCTCTCTTTCTACTAGCACGTCCAGGAAGGGTAGTTTGCCGTTTTCTTCCAGTTCCATGGTGAACTGGATGTTAGGATGCAAGCTATTCAAGTGGTTCAGAAAATCCAAGATCTTGTCTCTTCCATGTGGCCAGATTACAAAGTATCGTCAACGTATCTGAGCCAGAGGGCCGGTCGACCAGAGGAACATCAAAGACGCGGTCCTACCCGGAAGACCCAGTTACAATGGACACCGGCCGCCGAAGCCTACGCACTGATTTCACTGCGATATCTCTGAATATTTCGTAAATATTAAAGACTTTTTGCGCGTATGGTACGATGTTCGATAAAATTTGTCTGTCACGCTTAGTGTTTTATTCATATAAATCCTAGGTTCAAAAGAAGTCTTCTTAATGTTCAGACACTGCTAAGAAAAATGACGTGACAACCCAAATGACCTGGCTGTTAGCGACTTTTGGCTGTTTCTCACAATGAAAGACACTCTCAATGGTCGCAGATTCACTAGTCGTGCCGCTATTGCCTCAGCGATTTTCCAGTGGTCAAAACGCGCTCCTATAGAAGCGTTCGTAGCGGCCATGACGTCGACGTTGTGAAAAATGTGTATGGTTAGAGGGAGATTACGTTGAGAAGTGACACCAGCTTCACATTTTTCTTGTGATTACTTTGTGAGAAAAAATAGGAGGTGTTATTACTTGAACGCACTTCGTCCTTTTCTCCAATGAAAAGTCGTTATTCTATACGTTTGTCTCTGTCATGCATACAAAACGGAATATAAAGATATCACAGAAGACCATCTATTAAAACATGTATAACTGCACATTATTAGAATATATTCAAAATTATTGTTATAACAAGATAATAAAATTACAACTAAACTGGATTTTATATTAAGTGGTTCACAGAATAATGGGTCATTGCTTACGGCTACAGTACGACTGCAGGGTTTTGTTTCAGCGTACAAAATGCCTCCATAATACTTCACAAAGTAATTACTATTTTCTGGGAGCAGAAACTATTTTGTAGTATCAGTTGTTTATTTATGTGTTTATAAGTTTCCTTATAATATACTTTTTATTTTATGTTGAGATTTTAATGTTTTAAAAGTTTGACAATTAGTTAAATCCTTAATTTGCATCTTTTTCTTTATTCTCGCTCACAATTCTATACCGTCAGGTTGAGTTTCTACACAACAAAGGCAACTTTTCTTTGAAATAACGTTCTATACTTGTATGTTTTTCTCAATACATTTTCTCCCTCTTTTCCGTTTTCGTTCTCTCAAAAGTTCCCTATTTTCTTCGTCTTCTACAACGTCACTTCACTTAATCTTCTACTCTTTTCATTTTCGTTCACTATTGTTCCTTTCTTGTACTACTTTGCTGTCTTCAAAGGGAAGATGTAAGATGTTTCCTGTCATATATATTTTTTGTCTTCTTTACAATTTGCTTCTCTTTGAAAATTCATGGACATTATTCTTCCTACATGTTGTTACCATAAATGTGAAACGTTGCTTTGTGGAGGGAGAAATATATAATGTACGTGTCATTATAGACTTCCCTAATTAAACTTTATTTATTTTAATTAGTAGATCATGTATTATTAGAACTGAAATTAAATGGCAAATTAAACCTTTAGTTATAATACCAATAAAATTAAATAGATGCATTTAATTAATGAGACAATCAGTGTAATTATTTTTAAACTCTAAATTAAATATTTAAAAGCAAAATAGTCCACTTTTATAAATTTTTGTTTAAAAAATTCTAGCATTTTCACTGTTTTGGGGTTAAGTCTACTTCTTTTTCTGTCACATATGAGTCCTGCTGTACTAAATAGACTTTCAGAGAAAACTGTTGTACGTGGAATATACAAATATTGTTTTAGTTGTGTAAATGTTGAATTTGTTTTGCAGTAATGCAGTACACTAGAAAGAGGAGGTGAGATATGTAGTGAACTGTTAACTGACAGTTGACACACGATTATTTTCTTGTATAATGTTACTGTACAGCTACCACATTCCTGACAATTACTCGGACTTAGTAATGTTCTACTTGTGACAGTAATATTTTGTGATTTTAAAATAAAAAATTGCATAATCTTCGCCAAAGTATCAAAAAATTACAGAGAGAATTTTCTGAAGTATTTTCGATGTCGATATCATGCAAGAATCGTAGTATCGAGATATCGCAAATATCGAGGACTCGAAAATATAATACATAATACATATCAGTCTACTATTATTAACACTTCTTTCTATATTATTTCTTCACTGTAAATCTTTGCGACTGTTTCGTAATTTCTTTATATCCAAAGAAGGTTTATGTAAGATGAAAACCTATGTATAGGAAAGTAAATACCGGAAAAATGGCGTTCCGTTTTTATCATAAGTACATTAAAGATATTTATATCAAAACTGTACATCTTAAATATTTTAGTTATAGCCGTTATATCATCTTGTACTAGGGGTAGTCATAAAGTTTTAATTATCACCGCCAAGAAATGAAGCTACGGCCGTGAAATTTTTTCATAGTATTACTCTTGTTCGTTGAAGTCATCATTTTGGCTGTTTAGGAAAGTTTCACCTCATTAAGGACCTCGCCATTTGAAAATGCAAACATGCAATAGTTTATTCATCCGAGGAAAGAGGGAGAAGTCACTGGGTGCCGTATCAGGGGAATGTGGGGGCTTAGGCAAAACAGAACACAGGGGCGTTGTCGTGAAGCAAAAGGACCCCCTTGGGCAGTTTCCTGCAACGCTTTGTCCTTTGTCCGTAAACTCGTCAGGACATTTTGGTAGTATGCTCCTGTGATGGTTTGTCACTTCTGAACATAATCTGTCAGCACCACACCTTGACATTCCTGGTTCTTCACAGAGAGATGTTCTGCCGCTTTGTTTTTTGAGGTCCAGATCTGTTTGACCACGCTGAAAGCGTCTGCGCCACCTGACCACTGTTTCATACGATGGTGTATTGTTGCCGTAAACTTCCACCACCTCAGCATGAATAGTTGCAACAGTGTTCCTCTTCAAATATAGGAATCGGTGATGTGGCGTACCATAACCTCAGGTAATTAGTTACGTAACTTAATTTTTTAGGGGATAATTAAAATTTTACGACAGTCATGGTATAACTGGCAAATGTTAAGCGATTAACTACATCTAGATCTCTAAGTTATTCCAAATAACTTTTTAGTACCATAAGCCGTGTCCGAAATATCCATTACGAAGGGTTCGAATTTTTTAATTTATTCGTCATTCTTTTGAACTACTTCTCGTAATTTTTACGCCAGCTTATTGTTGCGAATATAGATGTAACCCGGAAGACTACACCATATGTTGCGAATAGAATAAATTGTATGCTTAAAGGAAATTTGACCTTAAGGATGTACAATCTAATCTATCTGCCACTGGGAGTTTTAAGGGATCATCTGGTAGAGTTAAATGGTAGAGCAAGGTAGGAGTTAAATAAATACAGGTAAAAAGGGACAAGTAGAGACAACATGATAGTTTACTAAGTCCTAATTATTATTATAAAGTACAAGTGACCTCCTAAGCCTTGAGGAGAAGTAGGGGTGGAATAGTGATAGCAGTCACATATTTGATCTTTAAGTCCCACACGGACTTACCTTGAGGATTTTGTCGTGTATGTGGTTGAGATGTAGCGGGCTAAGGCTGCATACCATGGTCCCTGGCCACGGAAACCGGCCCGGGTTCGATCCCACCAATGGGATGCGGATTTTAAGTCGCGGGTCTAGGATGGATGGATGTGTATAGGGGCACACAACTGCGCGGTCATCAGCCCCATAAAACTAAAATATAAAAATAGCTAAAACTACTAAAAACTGATAAAAACTGTCATCCTAAATAAAACACTATGACAGCACACACTCAAACAGTTAAAAAAATGGCTAAAAGTTTAATAGCCTCTTTGGACTAAATTCTAAAATCAATGTGTGAAACCAGCTTAAAAACCTTGCCCACCTCAGTCTGGTCGTCCGCCAGAACCTCTGCCAAGCTGGTCCGCAGCTGGAGAGACTGGCGGACACGAGCCAGGATAAAACATTCAAAAAGAACGTGGCGGATCGAGAGGGCGCCACCACATAGTGGGAAGATTTGAGCGGGACTTCTGGTTAAAAGATGGCTATGGCTAAAAAAGCAGTGGCCGTTGCGCAAACGAGGAAGTATCACTTCCTGTCGACGTGAGGCATGAGAGGAAGTCGCCCAGGTTATCGAAAGCTCCTCCGCCACTCGGAGTTTGTTTCCAGGGAGAGCAGACCACTCGTCGCGCCAGCACGAAAGTATCGCTCTCCGCAGAATGAGCCGAAAGTCATCGGAGCTCACAAAAGGAATGGTAACGCTGGGCCGTGTGATAGCCACCTCAGCCACCGAATCCGCCAATTCATTTCCCGCCAGCCCCGTGTGGCCAGGAACCCATCCACTTACCCGGGTACAGGACCGGTGCCCATCGTGAAGGAAGTGAAGAACTTACGCTAGGTATGCGACCCTGGTCACTAAAACCAACGTTCCGGCTGGGGAATGTCGAGATGCTGGATTGTCGCCCATCCCTGCCGTGCGTAAGTGGGCGTAATGTCGGCAGTCGGGTTGGTAGGTTTTTGACCTCTTAGGGCTGTCGCGCCAGGGTTTATTTATTAAAGTTATATGGTTGAGGATGCGTGTAGAATAACTGTCATTAGAAGGTGGCATGACGAGCCTGACGTCCTGGGAAACCAGACTTAATGAGTGAACCGCGCGCGCTGGCTTAACCAGACTCCAATGTAGCTCCTACCAAAATGGCAGCTTACAGTTAAATCAGCATTTCCCACGTAGAGGAGTCTCATAGACGTATCCCAAGGCTGCTATGCATTATTGTATTTCCCCCAAGCAGTGTTTAGTGTCATGTATCCAGCACCTGTCCGTGGTTGACATGAGTTACCAGAGGGCGATGCAATAGTCCAAAGTACATCTTTTCGTTAGCCAGCAAACATGAAGCCTATTCGACAACTGCAAGCTATGCCAAAATCACGGCACAGGTAATGACCAGACGTCGGATGCCGTACACATTTAATGGGATATGAAGTTTACGAGTCTCGCAGTGTATAACTGTTGACGTCAGTCCTGAGATAAATGGCAAAAAGAATGGACAGAAAGTCTAGAAGGTAGAAGAGTGTTTGAAATTTTTCAGAACGTCAAAGAGAGACTAAAATTGAATTTTATTCAACCAACAAAGGGATTTATACATTATATAACAGGACACGGACCTTATAAGACCTATTGGAAGAAAATCAATAAAACTGAAAATGATATATGTGAATTATGTAACAAACAAGATAATCCTGAACATGTAGTATTTGAATGTGGAAGATATGCAATTCACCAACAAGAAGAGAGGCATGCGCTAGCAGGATATATCGTATATGACATAATTCGAGATCAACAATTAGTAAATAAATTACAAGTTTTGACTAACTTTGTAAGTAAGAAAGCATGGGAGGTAAAAATATTCAAAGGAGAAAGAGTTGATAATAGGCGAAGAATAGTACAAGATCCAAGAAGGAGTTCTAGAATACAAAATAGGATAAGACGGGAAGAATTATTGAATAATCAAACAATGGAGTTGACTGCATGGGCGGCGGAGGGAGAGAGTGATGGCGGAGGCCATGGTGGACTACAGAATTAGTAGATTTAGATATAGATTTAGGAAATAAGGATTTTGTAATTTTCATAGTTGTTTTCTTTTGTTTTTTTGATTTTTTGTGTTTATTTCTGTTATTTTATTTCATTTTAGTTTTGTAGAGTAGTTTTCTGAGAGATTTGTATAATTATAACATTTGTAAAGATTTTATGGAAAAATAAAGAGAAAATTTGGATACATGCCCCGGTATAGTTGTCTAGGTGCCGGGGTAGAATATTCAGATTTTATTTATTTATTTATTTATTTATTTAGTCCTGAGGACAACATGCAGGGACAGTCCGGTTCGCAACGCATAGGCGTGTCCGTAAAATAAGGTCTCCATGGCGCTGTAGCCCTCAGGAACGCTATTTCGCGAGATCTGGCAACACTGGCGTGTAGCTTGGTTTCACCCCTTCATATCCCCACCACAACGAACCCGTAGCAACCATTAGTCTTGGCTGGGCAGCCGTTTGCGTTGGAGCTTCCTATCACTTCCGCCGCCAAGTGCGAGTTGCGTGCAGTGATCCGTTTTTTCTGAGTGCCAAGGACACTACCCCATTGAAATTCATCGTCAGTTATGCGAAGTCTATGGGCCACAGTGTATGGACGACAAAAACGTGCGAAAGTGGGTCAGTTCAAAGATGGATGTACAGACGTCCATGACGAACAGCGTTCTGGTCGACCTTCTGTTTCAGCCGAAACAATTGCAAACGTGGAACAAGAAATGCTTAAAGATCGGCGTGTGACAGTTGACGAGCTGTGCGAACTTATCCCTGAAGTCAGTAAGACTACGATTGACAAGATTTTGACCGAACATGTGTATTATCGCAAGGTGTGTGCGAGGTGGGTCCCCAAAATACTCACCGAATACATTCGGATGGCACATCCTCACCCATCCCTCCTACAGTCCAGACGTAGCACCTGGGTGGAACACATTTCCATACCGATGATGATTTGAAAATCGAGGTTGAGCGCTACTTGCGCAACTTGGCGGGAGAGTGCTATGACAAGGGTACACAAAAACTGCCACAGCACATGCAAAACTACATCGATCACAATGATGATTACGTTGAAAAATAGCTGTAAGTTCCGCCTTTGTTAATATTTATCAACAATAAACATATTTTCTATATTAAATAAAATTGGAGACTTTATTTTAGGGGCGCGCATCATACTTGCTCGCCACTTAGGTAGATCTGTCGTCCAGGGAGTCCAAGGTGTTGTACATATTGTGTTAATAGCATTACTTTTACAGCAATTATTCGACAATCTCAATTTTATAAATCAAAAGTTTTGGGCATTATCAACAACCATTAAACAGCTTAAAGAATGCAATTTCGAGCTGTCTAAAAGCAGTCGAGGAGGTGTCCGCAAAAATTAACAATATAAAGAATGCACCACCTACCAAACGAACAAAAAATGAATTGTCCAGTATTCAACACAAAAATACTGGATTTTCAGGGCTGCGTAATATAGGAGATAAACTAAGTCTCGGACAAACATATGAAAATAATTTGTACTACTCATATGCAACATTAACATCATGTGACATTGAACGAACTTTCTCCCAGTGTTTTTATATTGTTTCAGTGAGAGGCGCAGAAAATTTACATTCGACAATTTACGAATGTACATGGTTCTTCATTGTAATTCCTGCATGGAAAGCAATGAGTAGATGACATATTGTAACGTAGCTTACACTTTAAATCCACACCGAACTGTGCACACACAGCACTCGGTATACTTGTTGACACGGACGTTTGTTGATGTCTCGCTTGGCCTTGCATAGTACCTGTGTACTGTGACTTTGTGGGTTCATGAAATTAAAAGTCCAATTGCACAAACTCAAAATGTTCTTTATTTCCGCCGAATTACAGTCGGAACACTTGCCGATTACATAGAATTACTTAGCGCACACAATTACAATTCACCAGTTCGTCCTTCACAGGTCCACTCTGCACTCGCAATTACGTACAACTCCTCTAATACACGTACACCGTCTTCCAGTCCGGTTGCTCACTCAGCGCTCCTCACGACTGCTCGCCAAGAACTCAACTCACTTGATAACTGCAGGCCTTATATAGGGAAGATCGCCGTTTCTGGAAGGTTCGCGGCGCGCACAATTATCCCGAGGTTTCCAGACGTCTGGTGGGAGGAGAAAGAGACGGTACAGGGCTCGTGCCGCTCTCCCAATTATCCCTTCAGTTAGTGACACGAGACAAATGGGTAGGCGTGGCCTGAATGCTTCCCGTCTGGCCCTACTGCCGGCCGGTTCTGTCGGGAGCCCAGACGTTCGGGTGACAGTACGTATATTGATTGCTAAGGTGTACGAGATCCGGTGTCTGGTAATGACTAACAAAATTAGAGTAAAGTTGCAAGTCTTGCTTAACCAAATACGCACAATATAATGTCCAGTTTTTAAACATTTGACGATCAGTATTCCCTTTGTATCTATTTCAAATATGTAATGTAGCTATTTCTGGAAAGGTCCTTCTTGTTAAAATGAAGCAGATGAAAAATTAATGTTCGGAAAAATAGTTTGTATACATTAGTAAATGATGGAGGTTTGAGAAAGTGAGAGGAACGTTTGGTATAAGTGGTTCGATAGCAAAGAGGAGGGCAAAGGGGAAACGAATGTGGTTGTGGCTGGTAGATAATCAGGGAGTTAGGTTCCATTAGATGCTTCAAGTTGACATCTTGTTGCTAGAATCATTAGCGCCCGCCACGCTCAAGATAATGTCGAGAGTCTCGTCGTGAGCTCGGTGCAGAAATAGGTAGTGCAGTTCCTCCCTCTCCCGACACAGGCATCCATTAAAAATATCTGTCATATAGGTAGCTGCTTCCTTTACCTGTCAACTGTTGATAATATACACTGAAACAATTGTATAATGGCATGTTTATATTGACAACTACTTTATCTCGTTTTCTAAGTCCATTTTCATTTAGTTTGTTTCAGTTGCTCTAAAAGTTAGTTAACATTGTTTAAATATTTTTTGTCATTCAGAAATGAATATGACAAAAGCTACTATTTTTTTGCTTTTAATTGATATAAAGATAGGCCAGGGGAAGACAAGAAGTGGCGGTCTGACGTCAGCTCCGTCAGCTCTAACCGCCAAATATGCTCCCGAACGAAAGACAGGTTACCGTGTGACGTCACCGCGCTGATTTCTGCGTGACAGGAAACCTATCGGATACCAATAATATTTACAAGTTACCTCTTGGGTGTTGTAAAATCAATGCTGACTGCTTTAATTACGCAATTGGTCACAGTTTATAGACAATTACATTTTGGCTCTGTGCTATAAGAAAATATTTAAAACCTCAACTCGTAGTTTATCTGAAGGTCAGGCATGTTATAAAGTAAATAAAATAAAACATAAAGTAATTTTCTCTGCAAATTAGAGGGGACCCATTTAGAACAAAATTACGTGGACATTTTCTGACATTTTCTACTTCGTTTTTATTCAACTAGTTTATTTTGTGTGTATGTGTGTGTGTGTAATTTACGTTCTCCAACGTTAAGTCATATCGGACGGTGAATGAAATGATGTTCAAATGAGTATAGGGTACATAGAGCTTAGAGTTACCAGATATTCATCTTTCAGGATAAGAGAAAACCTCCAACGTTAAGTCATATCGGACGGTGAATGAAATGATGTTCAAATGAGTACAGGATACATAGAGCTTAGAGTTACCAGACATTCATCTTTCAGTATAAGAGAAAACCTCCAACGTTAAGTCATACCGGACGATGAATGGAATGATGTTCAAATGAGTACAGGGTACATAGAGCTTAGAGATACCAGACATTCATCTTTCAGGATAAGGGAAAATCTCCAACGTTAAGTCATATCGGACGATGAATGAAATGATGTTCAAATGAGTATAGGGTATATAGAACTTAGAGTTACCAGACATTCATCTTTCAGGATAAGAGAAAACCTCCAACGTTAAGTCATATCAGACGATGAATGAAATGATGTTCAAATGAGTACAGGGTACATAGAGCTTAGAGTTACCAGACATTCATCTTTCGGGATAAGAGAAAACCTCCAACGTTAAGTCATATCGGACGATGAATGGAATGATGTTCAAATGAGTACAGGGTACATAGAGCTTAGAGTTACCAGACATTCATCTTTACAAAACCACACCGAACGAACATATATAAGTAGTTTCTCACCTTCTTTGTGACACATATAGATAGCTTTTACTGCCAATAGAGCCACATATAAACGCTCCAGAATGAGTGTGGATTAGGCAGTGATAGGAACAACGCGTGCCTCACGCTGTCGGAGTTCGCAGGTATAGGTCACACGTCGTGTCGCGTGCTGTAACTGTTTGTAAACATACCGGCATACTCCACAGTAGCTTGCTAGTATTAAGATTATATATAAATATGCAACTTATACCTTTTATAGGGAAGTTAATTATAGTGAAGTTGAGGATGAAAGCATTAAATGAAAATAACATCAAGGAATTGTAGATAAATTAACCAAAACTAGATGGCGTATACAATTAGACGAGCATTTTATTTTACTTATTGTATTTATTATACCTAAAAGAACTTGGAAGCTGCGACGCCGAAAATCAGACTAGTTAAGTCTAGACTAGTTACATTAAGACTACTACGCAACGGCTATAATCGTTCTGTGTCGTTTTTTTTGAAACACCCTGTATGAAGACAGGTACATTATATAAGCACACCCCTGTCAGTGGACCTCAAAGTGTGTATTTGTAGGGAAATTATACTGTGAAAATGTTGGTTTAACTGAAGTTCTTCCTCTACGGTAGTTAAGACTATGTTCATGATAGACCGAGTTACATTTAGAGACAGTATAAACCAAAGAATCGTGGAAATAAGGAAAATACATAACAAATACAATTGTGAAAGAAGCGGTGAATTACGATTTTGGAACTGCAGATCAATAGCAAAGAGAGGGAAACAAATTTTGCAGACTACACCGGAATCGCTCCGAAATTAAGTTTCCTGGAATGAAGGCAAACTTTTCCGATCAAGAAGCTCCCGGTTACGGGAAGAGAAGTGTGTGTGTGTGTGTGACCTAAAAAAACTCAGCCGCCACGTTTTATAGAGTCAAAAGTTAGGTATAGAACTACAGGTTTAATAACACTATAATAAAAAAATTACGTAGAATTTTCTTATTATTTTATAGCCAAATTTAGATTCCGGAATTATGTAGTGAATTTTATAATATAATGTGTATAAGCCAAGTTGATGTAAACACTGTCATTGACTAGCTCGAGGTAGGAGAGAAGCCGAAGCACACCATGAAATGTGTAGAGTATATTAAAATAGTTACAAATTTATGAACAATAAAACTAAAATTTGTAGTCCCGTTTATTTCTGTGCAGTGTCGTTCAACCTTGTTCATGTTGAGCAATAAAGCTCCTGCAAGCGCTATCAGCTTATAAAGATAGTGCCGCAAGGCATTGTTTTGCTGCTGCGTAAATGAGCGCCGAGAGAGATAGAAGCGCGGAGTGAAAAAGACAGATAGGGTCCAAGCCACGCCCGCTGAGCGATGGATTCTTGGCACTTGCCGAGAGAGAGCAACAAAGAGGGAAAGAGACAGACAGTTCCAATGTGTTCTCGGTGCATCACGAAAGATCGTGTGGTTTCGGCAACTTTCGAGAAACAACGGCTCGTTTATAAATGCGGCGGTGGAAGCTCTTGCCAAAATGTTTCCCAACTACATCTCGCTCCTGGCCCCTGCAACGCAGGCCGCTCCCAGCGTGGCGGCGGGCACTGGCCTCCTACCTGGAAGCTCATCCCGCCGCCAGGAGCACTAGCAGAGGTCGAATCAGGCCCATCAACTAAAAAGGACATCAAAGCTTTGGAGATACGACCAATTCTATAAGACCGCAGGGGTAAATCCGCTCAGCGGATAGGTACCGTGGCGCTCTGTCCACCGTCCTGGAGCACTTGATCTCGCTCTTGGCTCTCTTGGCTTGCCAGTAGTCGTGATGTGGAGCTGCTAGGAGTGAACGACGTTACAGTTGTCTATGGACTTGCGAATTGATAGTGAGCTGTTTACATTGTGTGAGACATTTGAACTGTACCGAATTGAGATCTGATAATCCTGTAGTGATTTCAAAGTGATTTTTTTGTTTGTTTACGTGTGGTGAAGCCACGAGAGACGGAGAGATGGCGACGGAGCTGTCCCGACGTTTCTCTGGCTCTCTCTCGCTACTGCTTCAGCAAGTGGTAATCCGTCACACGAGTAGGCGTAGGCTTGACGCCATTTGTCGCTTTCCTGCCAGCTTGTTTTGTCGTGACTTCGAGGATCGGGTGACACTGCTCCCTCCTGAAGGCTAGTCGTCTCGAACAGCACATCATACCGGGCCAGACGATCCACGTGTACCACCAACATCTTTCCTCGGGGCACCTTCTGGATGCGGTAGACCACGTCGTTAATCCTCTTCACCACGCGGTACGGTCCTAACCACACTACACTGTGTTGATGTATGTTACATCATCCTGCTGCATAGGGCTGTACAAACTGTCTTTCTACGGAAATAAAGAGCATTTTTAATTTCTCCAAACTAGACTTTTAACTTTACGAACCCACAAGGTCACAATAGTGAAGGGGCACTCTAAACATAAGCTGTTAAAAGTGGCAAGGAATTAATGGTGTTTAATAAATGTAGAAGAATCTCTTTAAAACAAACTTTATTCCAAATAAGGTTTTTGTGTCATCGTTATTGATGATTTGACTTGTTTAATACGTTATCACCTTTTATCATTCAGCTGCTTCTCGTGATTTTATGGAAGGTGTATGGATTTTTGAGCTAGCATATAGCGATCGGTTTTTTTATTTCCTTTGTATTGTGACTTTGTGGGTTCGTGAAATGAAAAGTCCAATTTCACCACTCAAAAATGTTCTTTATTTCCACCGACTTACAGTTAAACTCTTGCCAATTGCACAGAATTACGTGCTACACACAATTAAAATTCACCAGTTCGTTCGTTACAATTTCACTTGCACTAGTAATTACGGACAATACTCCGATACACATACACAGTTACGTACAGTCTTCCGTTGCACAATCTTTTCTTTCATTAACACGTCACTGACTAACTCTTACACCAAGAACTGCGACTGTCTCCTCACTCACACTAAACTTCTGACTAGCTGCAGCCCTTTTTATAGGCATCTCGCCGTCTTCTCGGCTTTTCTTGTTCCCAGGCGAAGATTCCAGTAGATGAAAGATCCCGTAATTTCCAGAACAGGTGGAAGAGAAACAGACCGCACAATCATGTTTTTTCCCCCAGCCGTCCCTGTCACCACTATAAGACGGACGAGGGGGAGGCGTGGCTAACACGGACCTCCCCTGTCTTCCGCTCTCAGCTGCTTCCACAGGATGTTCCAACGCCCGGGTGACAGTATGTATTACGAAATGTGTAATGTAGACAAGCACCTACCCACTCAAGTACTTTTAATATACTCATATAAATTACTCCTGCATAATTTTTTATTTCCCCTTCTTCTTTGGCCAAACACCTATACCAAAATGTTATTATTCTTTTCATTATTATTCCATGTCTTCTTGTCTTTCCTAATTTTACTAAAGCTACCTCCCTAGGTGCTGATGTTGGTAAGCCTAGTAGCTCTTTACAAAACCTTCTGTAGTTTTGGTCCACAGATTTGTTTTAATACAGATATATAATTTATATCCGAATGTGACCTAGCAGGCTGTACCCACAGAGAGAGGGATTTGTAATACCCGTCGTCACTCGAACATTACATTAGAAACTGTTGTGCAAGTGCAGACCAAATATACATGCAGCGCCAGAGCGAATTTCTAACTTCATTTATACGTAGCTGCGTTTATTTCCTACAAAAGTAATTGAGTTTACAAATACTTTCAGGACTGCTGTCCGCATCACGCTTTGCTAATTAACTTTCAGAGAGGATGGCCGCAATGCAGTTTCAAATGTGTCTTTTTGTCCCCCGTGATGATGCACTGTAGGTGTATTTATAATTAAATGAAATATAACTGCTTTATAGGTGACTCGAAACCTAATGTCCGTGTGGAAGTTAGTCAACAGAGCAAGAGTGCAAAATGGGATGTAGTTCAAAAGGTGTTTTGTTTTACCTTCTTCTAGTCGAGGTAATTCATGTAATATCTTTGAGTAGAGCTTTAGGAAGCTTCTCATGCATTTTCCTTATCACTATTCGCAGTTGGTACAAAGGGTAAAAGTGATTGGTAAATTCAAGGTGATGCCGAAATAATGAGTGACCTCTAAAAACGCATTATTTAATAGGGAACAAGTATAATAGTATAATATGATAAATAATCATTAATAACGAGGAATGAAACCAAGAAATATTGTTGACATAAATATTTTTATATTATATTAAATTTTTGTAGTAAGCTAAGTGAACAAAGTTTAGTCCATACATGGGAATCAGTGGGACACCACGATATAGGTAGTTAATTGGCTAATGAATTTATGCGAAAAATTCTTGGAAAACCGCTTGGTGCACGATGCATACTTAATCACTAGTTAAGTGTTTATTCAGAAATTGACAGATTTATTCAGATTTCGGGGAAATAGATGAGAGGAATTAGAACGTAAGGATGCTGTTATTGATCCACGTAAGTATAAACGTTGTTTAAGGGAATACGCTTAGATTTTAATTACACAACACAACTTATTCAGATAGAATTAGTTTTGTGGGTGTCATTAGCGAGTCAGCCAGCAGAAGATGGCAGGCTGAGGAGAGCCCGAGGTGTGTTATCCGTGCAGCTGCCTTAGATCAGGTTCCACCTATAGTGACTGCATGTCAACAATTTGAGAAAACATTTTCTGCGGATATGAAAATATAATTCGGGAAATTGTTTATTTGCTTTAGAGCACTTTTTTACAGCTGGACCCCATACAATATCAATGACAGAACGGTGGGCAAACAGACAAGCATAGTAGATGCCACCGCTTCTCCGGGTAACGTTATGCAAATTATAGCGATGCACGATCGAGCCTCAGTTCAGGGTCTGCGTGGATATATAGAAGTAAAGATGCCACTCAAAACACTGACCCAGTTTAAGACTCGTTTAGTGATTGCTGCTCTTTTTATAATTACATAAATCGCGAAGTTGCCGCCCAAGGGAAACCAATCTATATTACTTTCCGGGGTTACACTCCATTTATGTTGAGGTGGTAGCTGAGTAAAGATGCGCACTCCAATCCTAAGAGAAGACTGAGGATGATTTTATACATGTGGAGCTACTGCTGGTACATGTATCAACTACTCCATATGTATAAATCACCTTCAGTCTTCTTTCAGGTTTAGTATCAGACTAATTCTTTTAGTGCGCATCTTTACTCAGCTGCCACCTTAAGTTATTGAACTGTACCGTATGTGAAGCGCATATCACGCGATAACACTTAATTCGTGATTTAGGCAGGAACGGTTACGTTCGTTCTCGGATCACGTCTGTCCACCAGGACAGTCAGTCCAACTGTGTCTGATTCTCCTCAACCTACTCTTATTCACACAGAACACCCCTACTCATGTCGATATTTTGTTATATGTGAATCTTCGTGTCATTTCTTTCGGTTATCAGTTACTAAAAGAGGGTCGAAGAAAGCCACTTTACCCCAGTGTCGACCCAATGGAACACCTGCGATGATGCATTCCTTACCTTATAGTAAATTACTAAACTAACATCCTGTTCCCATCTGACAAATGTACTGAATCCCCAATTTCGGTATCAATGTTCAAATGGCCTCAATTAGCTCAAATGCATCCATCAACTCACCAAGGCATGGACTCACTAATGTGCTGAGTTAGACGTGGAGAATTTCGTAGTGTCTGACAGCCTTCCAGAATACGAGCACAAGGAGTCTCTAATCTGCAACTGGAGTTGCATAAGGAACAGATTTGAAATTTCCCATAAATAGAAATCTGGTAGGTTTAAGTTAGGATAGCGTGAAGGCCACGGAATTGGTCTACCTCTTTCTATCCAACTAGCAGTAAACCTGCAATTCACGGACAGAAAACCTGAAATGAGGAGCAGCTCCGTCGTGCAATAACTGAGAACCGGTACCTACCAAGCGGACTACATACTGCCAGGAGGCCGCTGGTAACCGAACGCCGAAGGAGAGAAGTGGGGAGTGAATGAGACAAATAGCGTCCAAGCCATGCCCAGATAGAGCAACAGAGGGAGAAAGAGACAGACACAGTTCCATTGTGTTCTCGCTACTTCACGAAAAATCGTACTAGTTCGTTAGCTTTCGTGTGGCTTCATCAGATTTCGAGGAACTTCGAGAAACAGCTGCTCGTGTATAAATAAGAGGTCAGCAGGGAGCCGAGAGACGTGCATAGAAGCAGTCAGTCATTGGGTTGCGATCATGAAGTGTGGACGTGTGGCAGACGGACTTGAAGACTGCGTCCGTGTGTGTTACCTCGGAGTTGAACAACTGTCTTTCTATTGCGCATTTTTTAATTTTATGAACCCACAAAGTCGCAATACTGTATTGTAGCACAATGTCAACAACAGTAAAATTCACCATCTCCAATTTAAGCAGATGTTTACTACTGCACATTAAACCACTGTTATGTTGTGGGGTTATGGACACAGAGCATGTCCTCGTGTAAGCAAAGCTGTAGAAAAGGTGCTTCCATGGAGATAAACAATTTTCAGACCTTATTCATATTACATTTTTTATACTCTATATGCTGGAAATGTTTTGCCGAAATTTTGACATACGTTTTTGTTACTGCTTTTATGCAGTATTTTAATGACAGTCATTAAAGTAAAAATAAAAGGTTATATGGAACCAGGTAAACAACTTCAATAATTACGTTGAAAGTTAAACCTCAAGGGTTTAGAACGGCTGGACGGAGACTAGAAGATCCGTGGTTCAAATCCCGGCCATGACATTGAATTTTTCAGTTTGGCTCTACCCCTTTACATTGTTTAGTGTTTATACTTAAAATAAAGTAAAGAAAAACCATTCATCTGGAATTGTAAATACGTAATTGACACTCCCATTGTAATTATCTTAATCAATTCCTCTCCTGATTGTCATTTTTGTTAAATAATTTAGTTGAGCAACTCGTGCCTGTTTATATCCTTAATCTCGTGATGCTATTGAAGTCATGTTCAACATATTACGAAAGTGAATCCCATTGAATATCTGTTTCAAGCCGTGGAGTGCAAGCCATGCATTAGCCAGTGTATTTTGTCCAGTCAAGAGCATTCTGTATTGGCAATTCCAGTTCGCAATGATATGCAATTGTTCATCTTTGACTGCTGTTACGGATGGTTGAACAGCACTAATCTGACCACGCATGAATAGGATCATTATCGTCACGCTTGATTTACTCACCGTGCTGGGATTATTGAACCCCTGCAAAATACAAACATCTCAATGCATCTCTTACACTGACTTTGTACGCTTTTTAAGTTCTCTCTCACCTATACAAACATAGTATTGAATTCTAAACAAAAATTTTACACTGCAGTTTTACCTGAAATGCGCGTTTTGAGGTACCCTGAATGAAACAACTGTGAGGGAGTGTCATAAAGTTTTATCACCCTTTAAAATATGTGATAGAGAGTTTGTGTTGATATATCCTTTTTAAGTCTTCTCTACGTACTCACCATCCTAGCGCTTCTTGACCTTCCGATACCTTGATTGTAGAAGTCTGCAGAATTCGATTTAAACCACTCCTCCACTTCACTAATGACGTCATTTGTGTTAAGTTGGTGACCACGCAACGGATTCTTCATTTCCGGGAACAAGAAAAAGTCACTCGGTGCGAGATCGGGCGAATAAGGCGGATGCTGTAAGATCTCAAAGCCACATTCCCTTGTTTTGTCAACTGCAACTTGAGATGAATGAGCTGGTACATTGTTAGACAGAAGACGAACAACTTTGGAGAGCATACCACGTCGTTTCTTAATCAGAGCTACTCGTAACTTGTCCAGAAGATTGCAGTAGTATCTGTCAGTGACGGTTTGACCCTTGGCAAGATAATCTGTAAGGATGAATCCACGACAGTCACAGAAAACTGAAAGCATGTGCTTCCCAGCTGACTTTCCCGTTGCACCTTTGCCATTTATTTGGGGGGGGGGGGGGAATCGGCATGTTTCCATGGTTTTTGTCTCTGGATCATAGTGATAGATCCAGGATTCATCCATGGTTACCAGACGATCAAAAAATCATCTTCATCCTGTTCCAATAGCATCAGCATCTGTCTTGAAAGGTCACGCCGTGTTTGCTTTTGCAAAGGGGATAGCAAACGTGGTACCCACCGTGCAGACATCTTAGACATGCACAGTTCGTCCACACACTACCATAACTAAGATGTGTCTCATTCATGATCATTTGGATGGTTGCTCGTCTGTCTTCCAGTATTAGTCACTCCACTTTCTTCACTGTGACAGCTGACGATCTACCAGCTCTTGGCTCATCTGTCAGGGACATGTGACCAGTTTGAAAATTCCTTTTCGACCTCACAATAGTGTCATACGATGGGCAATCATTTCCATAAACAGCCGTCATCTCATCATGGATTTCCCGGGCAGTTTTGTCCTTCAAATGCAGGAACTTGATCACACTACAGGCCTCAATTTTCTCCATCTTACACCTCAGTCACTTCTGGCACTCACTGTAAAAAACAAAAGGACCCAAATCACTGAAACTACCAACATTATGTTCCGAGGTATCAGTGATGATAGTGAAAAGCATTCTTCACTCTAGTGCATAAACTACCGGATGATAAAACTCTTATGGGTATAGGTTGCGTGCACCATTACTCAAGAAAATGAAAATTTGAATAAATACAAAATTTAGGTGTTTAAGTTCAGAATCTTCCAACTGTGCAACGCAAAGGATTTGAAGAAAAGTTCCCTCAACTCATACAGATGTACTGCGTGCGAACGGGTCACATGTTTCCTAAATGCTCGCGAGGTACTGGTCTACTCCGGGCGAGCTTGTCAAGGTTAAACAAGCCAACAGCGCGCCAGCTGGTATACCGCAAATACGTCAAATGTTTGCGAGTCTTTCTCGTGTAACCGAAGTGTGGCAGCACTAGTAAATAATGTTAGTCATTTGTCTCGAGAATAGTTGTGGCTATAGGTAACACTTAACGACTGTCAAATGTTCAGAGTGTTTAAAATGGCCTGCTTTTTATAAAATTATGTACTCATCGTGTTTTTCTCTGCAAGTTATGTTGTCACTCTATATAAACTTATAAGTCTCAACATAAATGTTATAACTAGGGCCCGGAATTTGTTGACCTAATAATTTTCTAAAAATGCCTTATATAATGTCCTTAAAATATAAAATATGCACATCAAATGTAAACAAATGACGTAACAAAAATTAACAATTTCTTTCATAATAATAAATTAATAACTGACACAGACAGTTGGAATAACCACATTTTAAAATTAACTTTCTAAGTAAATAATGCAATTATTGCTATCAAATAATAAATAAATTCAAAATTTATCATGTTATTTTCAATTTTATAAAGTATAAAAAATAAATTACTGTACCCATTAGCCAAAACATACCTTACTTAGCGTTGCAGTGCACCACCATGGTCATCTTCAAGTTATCAAAAGTAAAGGAACGGCAGTTGTCAGCTAAAACTGTTTTATACTTTGAGAAACTTCTCTCCACTTCCACAGATGTTATAGGTACATATTTGAAAAAACACTATGTCACTGCCTGTTAAATCCTCTTCAAAAATATCAGTTCTGAAGTTTTCTCCTGACAAGATATCGGCAATCTGACAGACTGTTTGGTATTCTTTATTTTTGTCCAACAAAAATTTTAGTATCTGTCTAATTTTGTCCACAATCTCACCTTTTACATTTTGTATCCTCTCTTCCACAATCCCCATTAACTCAATCGACTTACCCAATGTCATGCCATTTTCTTCAAGGCGGGTTATGGTATCCGTGAAAAATGCAAAATTTTAATTAATGAAACCTAATTTACCTTGGATTTGAGTATCATAAAACAGATCCTGTGCGCTCTCAATTGCCTTAGAATCTACGCTATCAAAACGATTCACCTTTTCTCTCAGTATTTGAAAATTGTCACAGTGATATAAACATGCAGTCAACCATGCACACCAAAGTATTAAAATTGGTGCCGGGGGCAAAACTATATTAGGGGCTTTTTCTTTGAAATACATAGTTCGGGTTGGCACTTTCAGAAATATCTTCTTTACTGTGGAAATTAGTGTTGATCTGAGCTGTTCCGCAATTCGATGAACAGCATGGGCCAAACACGTAACATGCGCCATCTTATTGTAAAATGATTGTATCGATTTTGCCGACTTTAACATGTGAGGCACCACGTCTGTCATCTTACTTTTATAAATGACTTGTTACTTGACGTCGAAGCCGTTTCTTTTTACAGTAACTGAGACGCTTGTCTCCTTTTTCACATTTTAAAGAGCTCGCAAATGTTTTTGGCGCCCAACAGGTTGTACGTTGAACCGTTTTTCTGCAGCGACTTTAATTTCGCACACTATACAGAACAATACAATTCCATCAGTAGAGAATATGTTTCCGCCAAACCCTGAAACATACTGTTTCAAACGGGACGCAGTCGACTGTTTTTGTTTCGGCATTTCAATTCCACAACACAACAAATTTACACACCTCACAAACTACTCTCCTTGGGGCGACACCTGTAATCGGCGATTCCTCGAATTGATACGTCATAAATTCACCAGTACTGTTAGGACACTGACCTGTGTTAATTACACGTTTACCACACATAAAAAGTTACTATTTGATTAAAAATGATGATATAAATGAACATTCAATCACATATTATGTTAAAACCTCCAAAAAGCCCATGGGTCAGGGTCAGGTCCGCCACGGGAGTCAAACCCGGTCCTCAGGAATGCAGGCTACAGATGAAAATGCCCAATAAATTCGTGAAAAAGAAAGAAAATGACCGGAAAATGCATATAAATGTTAAATAATTACTTTATTATACAAAAGTGGAAAAAGTGCATTTTGATGACCTATAAAAACCATATATAATGTATTTGTTCCATAATGCACTTAATTTCCAATAAGCATCGTCTGTGACTACTCAGAAAAAAGATGACTTTTCAACAAAATCCGGGCTCTAGTTATGTCTGTTTCCGTATAAGGAGCCAGTACCCAAACTTTGGAAGAGGTTTCTTTGAAGCACCCTGTATATCCAGTGACTCTAAGTTAAAATTTTGGCCACACATACATGCGACATCAGTTCTTTTATTCTTTTATTCTAAGCTGAAGCGGTGTTTCCTTTAAAACTGTGCTAAAATTCAATTTGGTTGGAGAAAATACCATTATTTATTTGGATCATTGTTTTGGAATCCGTAACCTTACGAACCTTCCGTTTCTTACTTAAGAAAAGCTTTTATCATACTGATTTAAGGAATGCAGTTTTTTGAATTTGAGACAAATTTTGATTTGATGCTATTTTACGAGTAGATTTGAGTTGTGCTCAAGTGAGCCAAAATGAGAGAACGATATCAACTTATAATTTAGTTGGTAATGCAATTTCCGTGGGAGTTTTTCCATTTCCAGTGAACACAGGGTTTATATATTCGCTACTGGCAAATTAATGTAAAATACATTAACGTTTTCTTTTATTGTGTAAAGCTCGAGCGCTTTTAGTGGGAAATGCATGTAGCACAGTACAATGTCCGCGAATCAGACCGTGTTTCGTTACAAAAACCCTATTGGCAATTCCCTCCCCCCCCCCCCCAATATCTACATGCGTCGGCTCCCTTTCTATACAAGCACGCACATCACACACAAATGCTCTACTCTACCTGGTGGCCTATATCGAACGGGTCTGGTATTCTATGACGTCACAGGCATGCCCTGGAATCGCGCTCTGGTCGGGCAGGGGTAGTGATGGAGATCCGGGCTAACCTATTAGAATAGAAGAATCTGAGAAGGTTTTGTTGCTTGCTTCTAAATCCTTATGTTTTATTCTTCTGCTTCCATTGAAATTATTATTATTATTATTATTATTATTATTATTATTATTATTATTATTATTATTATTATTATTATTATTATTATTATTATTATTATTATTATTATTATTATTATTATTATTATTATTATTATTATTATTATTATTATTATTATTATTATTATTATTATTATTATTATTATTATTATTATTATTATTATTATTATTATTATTATTATTATTATTATTATTATTATTATTATTATTATTATTATTATTATTATTATTATTATTATTATTATTATTATTATTATTATTATTATTATTATTATTATTATTATTATTATTATTATTATTATTATTATTATTATTATTATTATTATTATTATTATTATTATTATTATTATTATTATTATTATTATTATTATTATTATTATTATTATTATTATTATTATTATTATTATTATTATTATTATTATTATTATTATTCGTTTATTAAAGCTTTCTCATTCTTTGGCTGTGGGCTTTCTTTCTCTCATGTCCACGTTGTTCCAGTCTTTCTCTTCGGTTTCACTTATGCACTTTCATTCTAAAGACGTCCCTGTCTAGGATACGGTCTTGTGTGATTCCTGACAATTTACTTCACCAATCCATTTCATAGTGTCTACTTGTGTTTTACTTATAAAATCGCAAAATCCATTATTTGTTTTGTGAGCATATTTGAAGTTAATCGTTTAATATATTGTGACTTTGTGGGTTCGCGAAATCAAAAGTCCAGGTTACAAACACCAAAAATTGCTCTTTATTTCCGTAGAAACCAATCCGACAGTCCTAAAGTACGTCACATACACAATACAACTTGCAAGGTCAACGACCACGCACACAGCTGTTCACGTACACGCGTCCAATTACGGATTGACTCACTGTGGCGGGCGGGCTCCCTTTTTATAGATTACTCACATTCCGGAATATTCTCAAACAATCGAGACGCGGCTAGAACAAAGACGAACTCTCGAGAAATCCGTTTCCTTCCCCGCGCCGTTTCGGCGAGCCTTTATCTACACATTGTGCTGCCGGTCTCTTTAAACTAGTCGCCCACGCCGCCTTAATTAACTATGGGCTCGCGACAATATCAATAACATTTTAACCTGCATTTCTTAATATCACTATGGGTGTCTGTATATGTTTTACTTCCTTTTCACTTGTCTGTATTCTTCGCCTACGACTGCTGGACGTAACATTCTTGTAATAATTAAAAACCAGCCCGCAAATTGCTAGAGCGCAGTCAGTTGCTAGTGAGTTGTTAATTGAGTGTGCAGCTGTGTAGTAATTGTGAGGTGTGGACATTTGAAATGTACCGCAGTGAATTCTTTCGTTTGTTTACGTGAAGCCGAGAACGATACGACCTTAAAGACTGCGTATGTTATGTCATTTTTCTGCTGTAAGGAGTGTACAAAGTGTCTTTTACTGAAATAAATAAATAAATAAATAAATAAATAAATAAATAAATAAATAAATAAATAAATAAATAAATAAATAAATAAATAAATAAATAAATAAATAAATAAATAAATGAATGAATGAATGAATGAATGAATGAATGAATGAATGAATGAATGAATGAATGAATGAATGAATGAATGAATGAATGAATGAATGAATGAATGAATGAATGAATGAATGAATGAATAAATAAATAAATAAATAAATAAATAAATAAATAAATAAATAAATAAATAAATAAATAAATAAATAAATAAATAAATAAATAAATAAATAAATAAATAAATAAATAAATAAATACATAAATAAATAAATAAATAAATAAATAAATAAATAAATAAATAAATAAATAAATAAATAATAAATAAATTTTCTTATGCAAGACTTTTAATTCTACGAACCCACAAAGTCACAGTATTAAAGAAAGAACTACCACGCCAAGGTCGTGTTAATAAGATCTGACCGCAGGCACCGTTGCCAAAGTCGTTATATACCAAGTAGAAGAAACGTTACCACATTAATTTAAACCAGCTAGAGAATCTCATTATTTTTTGACACATTTTGTAAGTTCCCCTCTTTTCTATGGTCTTTTCGAGACGTTTCAGGATGTTCAAGAACATAAAGTAGTCAGGTTGGCAACGTTGCAGAAGTGCTGACCTTTGTTAGCGGCGTGTCACTTTCACTTTCAAAATCATTTAGAAAGCACCGGGTAAACACATTTCAATTTTGCTTTCAGAGTGGCGACTCAGAGTAAACAAGGGCATCTTTGTGTCTAATAATTTCATCTGAATCTCCTAGTTACATATTCTGTAACCCAAAGTTACAAAATCGTCCAAACCAAACATAAATACGTTTGATACATTATGACGTAATCAGCCAAACACATGTAAGGTCCATGTTGGAAGCTGAATTAATTCCTTACATGTTATTACACGACAAAGCGTTGAAGGGTATTGACCTACAGGTGACCAGCGCTGTGATCGTCTCTTATCGGGTCTATCTGGTCGATTAGAAGAGTGAAATATTTGTAAGTTGACGTACAGTAAGTTACGAAACACAAATAGAGCTGCGTATGTCTATATGATATGTTTCCTCGCGCCTGCCGATGTATGACACATTGCTGTACAGAAGACATGATTATATCTGAACAGACTATACATACACTGGACTCACCGTGTATGTGCGATAAGCTGAGGTAAACATCTCTGTGTTACGTCTGCCGATGTATGACACATTGCTGTACAGAAGACATGATTATATCTGAACAGACTATACATACACTGGACTCGCCGTGTATGTGTGATAAGCTGAGGTAAACATCTCTGTGTTACGTCTGCCGATGTATGACACATTGCTGTACAGAAGACATGATTATATCTGAACAGACTATACATACACTGGACTCACCGTGTATGTGCGATAAGCTTAGGTAAACATCTCCGTGTTGCGCCTGCCGATGTATGACATATTGCTGTACAGAAGACATGATTATATCTGAACAGACTATACATACACTGGACTCGCCGTGTATGTGCGATAAGCTGAGGTAAACATCTCTGTGTTACGTCTGCCGATGTATGACACATTGCTGTACAAAAGACATGATTATATCTGAACAGACTATACATACACTGGACTTGTCGTGTATGTGCGATAAGCTGAGGTAAACATCTCTGTGTTACGTCTGCCGATGTATGACACATTGCTGTACAGAAGACATGATTATATCTGAACAGACTATACATACACTGGACTCGCCGTGTATGTGCGATAAGCTGAGGTAAACATCTCTGTGTTACGTCTGCCGATGTATGACACATTGCTGTACAAAAGACATGATTATATCTGAGCAGGGTATACATACACTGGACTTGTCGTGTATGTGCGATAAGCTGAGGTAAACATCTCTGTGTTACGTCTGCCGATGTATGACACATTGCTGTACAGAAGACATGATTATATCTGAACAGACTATACATACACTGGACTCGCCGTGTATGTGCGATAAGCTGAGGTAAACATCTCTGTGTTACGCCTGCCGATGTATGACACATTGCTGTACAGAAGACATGATTATATCTGAACAGACTATACATACACTGGACTCGCCGTGTATGTGTGATGAGCTGAGGTAAACATCTCTGTGTTACGCCTGCCGATGTATGACACATTGCTGTACAGAAGACATGATTATATCTGAACAGACTATACATACACTGGACTCGCCGTGTATGTGCGATAAGCTGAGGTAAACATCTCTGTGTTACGTCTGCCGATGTATGACACATTGCTGTACAAAAGACATGATTATATCTGAACAGACTATACATACACTGGACTCGCCGTGTATGTGCGATAAGCTGAGGTAAACATCTCTGTGTTACGCCTGCCGATGTATGACACATTGCTGTACAGAAGACATGATTATATCTGAACAGACTATACATACACTGGACTCGTCGTGGATGTGTCTAATGTATGTTCCTGGGTATGACAGTTCAATAAAGACAGAACATCGTGTTACAACAAACCAAGACAGTTAAATGAGGCATGTGGTGATGGTACCATGGATGTGTCTAATGTACGTTCCTGGGTGTGACAGTTCAATGAAGACAGAACATCGTGTTACAACAAACCAAGACAGTTAAATGAGGCATGTGGTGATGGTACCATGGATGTGTCTAATGTACGTTCCTGGGTGCGACAGTTCAATGAAGACAGAACATCGTGTTACAACAAACCAAGACAGTTAAGTGAGACATGTGGTGATGGTACCGTGGATGTGTCTAATGTGCGTTCCTGGGTGCGACAGTTCAATGAAGACAGAACATCGTGTTACAACAAACCAAGACAGTTAAGTGAGGCATGTGGTGATGGTACCATGGATGTGTCTAATGTACGTTCCTGGGTGCGACAGTTCAATGAAGACAGAACATCGTGTTACAACAAACCAAGGCAGTTAAGTGAGGCATGTGGTGATGATACCATGGATGTGTCTAATGTGCGTTCCTGGATGCGACAGTTCAATGAAGACAGAACATCGTGTCACAACAAACCAAGACAGTTAAGTGAGGTATGTGGTGATGGTACCATGGATGTGTCTAATGTACGTTCCTGGGTGCGACAGTTCAATGAAGACAGAACATCGTGTTGCAACAAACCAAGACAGTTAAGTGAGGCATGTGGTGATGGTACCATGGATGTGTCTAATGTACGTTCCTGGGTGCGACAGTTCAATGAAGCCAGAACATCGTGTGACAACAAACCAAGACAGTTAAGTGAGACATGTGGTGATGGTACCATGGATGTGTCTACTGTACGTTCCTGGGTGTGACAAGTTCAATGAAGACAGAACATCGTGTTACAACAAACCAAGACAGTTAAGTGAGGCATGTGGTGATGGTACCATGGATGTGTCTAATGTACGTTCCTGGGTGCGACAGTTCAATGAAGACAGAACATCGTGTTACAACAAACCAAGGCAGTTAAGTGAGGCATGTGGTGATGGTACCATGGATGTGTCTAATGTGCGTTCCTGGATGTGACAGTTCAATGAAGACAGAACATCGTGTTACAACAAACCAAGACAGTTAAGTGAGGCATGTGGTGATGGTACCATGGATGTGTCTAATGTACGTTCCTGTGTGTGACAGTTCAATGAAGACAGAACATCGTGTGACAACAAACCAAGACAGTTAAGTGAGGCATGTGGTGATGGTAGGATGTGTCTAATGTACGTTCCTGTGTGTGACAGTTCAATGAAGGCAGAACATCGTGTTACAACAAACCAAGACAGTTAAGTGAGGCATGTGGTGATGGTACCATGGATGTGTCTAATGTACGTTCCTGGGTGCGACAGTTCAATGAAGCCAGAACATCGTGTGACAACAAACCAAGACAGTTAAGTGAGACATGTGGTGATGGTACCATGGATGTGTCTACTGTACGTTCCTGGGTGTGACAAGTTCAATGAAGGCAGAACATCGTGTGACAACAAACCAAGACAGTTAAGTGAGGTATGTGGTGATGGTACCATGGATGTGTCTAATGTACGTTCCTGGGTGTGACAGTTCAATGAAGACAGAACATCATGTGACAACAAACCAAGACAGTTAAGTGAGACATGTGGTGATGCTACCATGGATGTGTCTAATGTACGTTCCTGGGTGTGACAGTTCAATGAAGCCAGAACATCGTGTGACAACAAACCAAGACAGTTAAGTGAGACATGTGGTGATGCTACCATGGATGTGTCTAATGTACGTTCCTGGGTGTGACAGTTCAATGAAGACAGAACATCATGTGACAACAAACCAAGACAGTTAAGTGAGACATGTGGTGATGCTACCATGGATGTGTCTAATGTACGTTCCTGGGTGTGACAGTTCAATGAAGACAGAACATCATGTGACAACAAACCAAGACAGTTAAGTGAGACATGTGGTGATGCTACCATGGATGTGTCTACTGTACGTTCCTGGGTGCGACAGTTCAATGAAGGCAGAACATCGTGTGACAACAAACCAAGACAGTTAAGTGAGACATGTGGTGATGGTACCATGGATGTGTCTAATGTACGTTCCTGGGTGTGACAAGTTCAATGAAGGCAGAACATCGTGTGACAACAAACCAAGACAGTTAAGTGAGGCATGTGGTGATGGAACCATGGATGTGTCTAATGTACGTTCCTGGGTGTGACAGTTCAATGAAGACAGAACATCATGTGACAACAAACCAAGACAGTTAAGTGAGACATGTGGTGATGCTACCATGGATGTGTCTAATGTACGTTCCTGGGTGTGACAGTTCAATGAAGGCAGAACATCGTGTGACAACAAACCAAGACAGTTAAGTGAGACATGTGGTGATGCTACCATGGATGTGTCTAATGTACGTTCCTGGGTGTGACAGTTCAATGAAGACAGAACATCATGTGACAACAAACCAAGACAGTTAAGTGAGACATGTGGTGATGCTACCATGGATGTGTCTACTGTACGTTCCTGGGTGCGACAGTTCAATGAAGGCAGAACATCGTGTGACAACAAACCAAGACAGTTAAGTGAGACATGTGGTGATGGTACCATGGATGTGTCTAATGTACGTTCCTGGGTGTGACAAGTTCAATGAAGGCAGAACATCGTGTGACAACAAACCAAGACAGTTAAGTGAGACATGTGGTGATGGTACCATGGATGTGTCTAATGTACGTTCCTGGGTGTGACAAGTTCAATGAAGACAGAACATCATGTGACAACAAACCAAGACAGTTAAGTGAGACATGTGGTGATGCTACCATGGATGTGTCTACTGTACGTTCCTGGGTGCGACAGTTCAATGAAGGCAGAACATCGTGTGACAACAAACCAAGACAGTTAAGTGAGGCATGTAGTGATGGTACCATGGATGTGTCTAATGTACGTTCCTGGATACGACAAGTTCAATGAAGGCAGAACATCGTGTGACAGCAAAACAAAACCGTCACGGCCTTGATCCAGGAAGTGGAGAACGTTGTTTTGGAGGATCGCCAGTTGAGCCTTACAGACATGGCCTCCAAAATTGACATTTCCGTGGGATCTATGCACACAGTCCTTGATGAAGATCTGAAAATGCGAAAACTGCCTTCCAGGTGGGTGTCATGATTGCTGACGGATGATCACAAGGTTGCGCGCGTGACAAATTGTCAGACGATGTTGACGCGTGATGACGGTATGAATTTCTTTCAATCGATTGTGACAGTGAATGAGACGTGGATGCCCTTTCTCAACCCTGAAACGAAGCGCCAGTCAGCTCAATGGAAGCACATCGACTCACCGCCACCAGAAGAATTTTGGATGAGCGTCAGTGCTGACAAAATTATAGTGGCCATCTTCTGGGACAACAGTGATGTAATCCTTACTCATTGCATTCCAAAGGGCATTGCAGTGGCAGCTGGATCCTAGCAAGATGTTCTGAAGAATAAACTCCTCCCAGCATTGTGTGAAAAATGGGCAGAAAAGGTTGAACATGTGCTCTTTCATCAAGACTACGCACCAGCGCATCGGAGTTTCTTCGTGACAAATTTGAAGCGTTCGTGGTGGCCATGGAATCATGAGGTCGACGTTGTAAAAATGTGCACGGCTAGAGGGAGATTGCGCTGTGAAATGACACTAGTTTCACATTTTTCTTGTGATTGCTTTGTGAGGCAAAAATAAGTGTTAGAACTTGAGCGCCCCTCCTACAAGTAAGAAGCTAATATCTTCTTACATTCTTTTCGAATTAAACACCTTTTCTGAAGGGGAAAAAATGAAAATAATTTGTTCAAGAACAAAATATCATTATACTTTATGTGCCATACATCTATGAAGTACATATAGGAATGAACGTAAAAGCTTCTCTTTCATGATCGTATTTTCAAAAGGATTTGGCCCACAATAGTTAACGTCCAAAAATATGAAATAAAATTAAAGTGGGTCCATAATCACAACCCTGTGTTTTTCTTCAGTCTTGGCTGACACAGTTTCACTGTGTGGGGCTTGAAAAGTAAATTATGATTTAA
This sequence comes from Mantis religiosa, assembly GCA_030765055.1. NCBI lineage: Eukaryota > Metazoa > Arthropoda > Insecta > Mantodea > Mantidae > Mantis > Mantis religiosa. The sequence goes on from CM060958.1 coordinate 10,050,696, forward strand.
TAAAGTCAACAAAAGTCGCAGCTAAGGTTGACCTTAATCTTTGCCTTTCCTGTTTGCATTTGCTGCACGCTACCCTCCGTCCGGAATTAATTATAGTCCGTAGGGGACGATTTGAGTACATTCACTGATTACAAACAGAAATGATAATGCCCACCCTAACATCAGAGCATTAGTATTGGATGCGCAGTTCCTGGCCCGTGGGATTCGTTAACTTGCTGATGGTCCAACTTTTGAACTGGCTCCCATCCCTTTTGCTGCTTTGGGAATAAAGTAAAACCCGGATTATGCCATAAACTTTACCATACCTCATTCTAACACTTCAGTGAGTGCAATAAAGCTAACAAAAGAACACTATGAATATGCAAAGGCAAACTGTTTTGGCTTCTAGCTTTTCATATAATAATTAATAATTATTGTGCAATTAGTACAACGCATTAGCAAGGTGTGCCAAGAAAGTGGCTCCATGTTATTTCTGGATGTCTTTAGTAATCAATGCTTTTCAAAAACGAATACTTATAACTTGAGTTTTATTGCTGCTGACTTAATTAAACCACCTTAAAACGAACCATCTTTAATTTATGATATGCCTGTTATTTTTCTAATTTGTTATGCAACCATTTTTAACATCACCTGCTTCTTTTTTGTGTTAAATAATATCGTGTTAGCTTATACATGTTATACATAATTATGCTATTTACGAAAAAATTTCTTAAAGCCTCTCTTGTCACTTCGTCACTTGCATTTGCTACGTGTTTCTGACGGCTCGACACTACGACACTATTTAGTCAGGATCGCTCCATGTCCTGTGCCGTGGTGTACAGGCCTAAGGCACCCTGCTTTGGTGCAGGGTGCGGACTTTAACTCCCGGGTATAGGACCGGTGCACACTCGGCATCGTGAGGAAGTTGAGGAGCGACGATAGATAGCGATCCCTGGTCTAGAAAGTCAACTTTCCGGCTGGTGGTGCCGAGATTTTTTTTTTTTTTTTTTTTTTTTTTTTGTATTTTACGTCCTCCAACCTTAAGTCATATCGGCCGATGAATGCAATTGGTGATATGATGCCCAAATGAGCCCAGGGTCCATAGAGCCTAGAGTTATCCGACATTCGTCTTTCCGAATAAGGGAAAACCCCGGAAAATCCTTATCCAGGTAACTCACCCTGACCGAGATTCGAACTCGGGACCTCTTGATCGTGAAGTACACACGCTATCACCACGCTACTGAGGCGGGCATCCCCCCATCCATTTATAGAGATGATAGAGAATTGAGAGAAAGTTATTTCCAGCAATATGGAGCAACGTACCAGACATCTAATGACACCATAGAACTTGTAACCCGTTTCTTTGATAATCGAATAATCTCAAAACGTCTGTAGCACTCCAGATCCCCTGACCTAACCTCACCGGATTTTTTGTTGTGGGGGTATCTAAAAATAGAGTGTACAAGAATAGGCCACGGCCAATTGATGTTCTCAAGGAATCCATTTGAACCGAAATAAGTAACACTGGCGAGGATACTCTCCGTAAAACTTCAGAGAATATGGTGAGACGAGTACAAACATGTATAGATGCTGGTGGAGGACACTTCCAACATTTTCTCTGAGATGTAAATAGTGTAATGTAATCTCCCAATTGTTTATTATATTCCCCCAAAGTTGTACGTGTGTCCTATTATTGGTTAAAAAGTTATGACCTATTGAAATGGTCCAGGTTTATATGGATCACACTGTATATTATGTGAGCATGTCCATCTGACTGTTATATGTGATCTTTGATGAACAAACCTAAAGTAATTAATGCTGAGGGAAGAAGCAATAGCACTTAAAAGGAGCAATAAACATAATAATGTAATGTTTTAAAGATATTTAACCCTTTCTGATGTACAGTTATGGCCAGCTTTATGCTCCGTAAATGTTATCTGGAGTGAAGCGAGCTTATGAAGACTTGTTCTCGGCGTGGTTCCAGTGGTACATTCTTGCTTCTGTCGACATATAGTGAATGACATTCCTAGCTCTGCCTCTTAAAGCTGTAGTGTTCCCAAAATTCCTAGCTTTTATCCCTCCTCACGCACCTGCCTCAAGTGCTCCTCTACATTCTAGTGCGATGGAATCTCTTGTCACAGAGGAGGCTTCAATCGATTCCTGCTGCTACGAGGTCATGACATTCCAACGGTATTCCTATATCTTCAACTGAAAGTCTGAGCTGTAAGATCAAATATGTCATTTCCTCTTTGCTTCTTTCTCTGTTTCAAAAGGGTTTCGTGTTTTATTTTGAATCATTTTAATATCTCAGAGGTGATTTAAACACGAGAGTACACAACATTTAAACATCTATTAAATTTATTGTTTTTGCTTCTAAAAATTAAATTTTCTCAGGCTATTAAGAAATTTGGAATACAGGCTCCTTAGTACTTCTATTTTGTAATTTGGCCGAATTTTTGTTATGGTTTATTGAGCGTATAACTGTAAATAAATGTTGCAATTAATTCCTTATCTACGTTTTGGTTTTAATACTATAATTTCCTTAATTAAACAATTAATAACGGGGGGAATGTTTGGAGAAGAAACCTAAACTGTTGAGGAGGGATTACTAAAAATATAATAAAAATCCCAATATTTAAACGATTGAATTTTAAAAATATAGAATTTACGATCTCACTTGGCTGTCACCTTAAGATAGACGAGTATAATTTATGCAAAAACTCGTAAAACTACTTACCATGCCACCTTCACTTTTTTCCCTTTTGTCTTGTTTTATAACGGTTTCTATTTCTTATTTTCCCTCTCTGTATTACTTTGTGTTAATTTATGTTTTTCTTGCGTTTTATTTGTATTTGTATATTACTATATGTAAATAATATATACCATGAACATTTTACAAGCCTTTTATGTTCATAATAAATAAATAAATAAAAATATAATGTGATCCTTTAGATCATCGGCAATAACAAGTGTGCATACTCCTTACTCGTAGGGTTGGCAATATGAGTTTCATCCCTTCTTGTTTAGAAACTAGTCGAGTTTCGGTAACAAAAGTATTAGGCCAGTGCGGTAATGTCAGAGGACACAAAGTTAAAGCGGTGTCATTCACAGTTCAGCAGACAGTGGAATGTTATTGTTTGGCGGAAATGCGCACGATGTAGCCTCCTTTTCCGAACAGTTCACCCGCTGGGGTTAGCACATAAGACTTAGACTTCTGCAGTAGCAGCACTCAATGCAGCACTCATCACAAACTCGTCTGGAGATAACAAACGCACTCACTGCCGCTAACTGGTTCACTTGTAAGAACGCTCACTATTATAGCAGCTGGTATCTTAACGAAGAACACGCTTCTGTGTCTATTTATCTCTATTAATCTCTCTGACTTCTCGGTAGTTCGGCGCCAGATTCCTTATAAGCTTGGACTACAGTAGCTGCATCAGAATATATGGTATCTTTGTTAAATCGAATCTCCCTCAACCATTTAGCACTCCTTTTTACTTATCCTACCACATACGTATCTAACAAATTACAGGATGTGTGTATTCCATCTTAAAATGGAATGCTGATACCCATCTAAAGTAACCACTTTGGGATTCCTGGACCCAAAAGGGTAAAAAATTGGCCCGGCGTGAACATAACTTCACAATCAAGTCACATAAATACATTTCTACATCTTTCATGGACACAGGATTTTCATAAAAATTCTACCATCCTATACTACTCTTTTAAGAGTTTTAAATTTATTTAATATTGATTCTGACGATCTTTATTAAAATTAAAATTTTTTGAGATATTTGCAATACTAATAAAAGTTATCCTGAAGTTCTTTTTATTTAAATAAATTTTGCACAACTACTAAACTATTAATATAAAATAACAATCACAACTGAAACAATGTAAATCTCTTTTAACACACTATTTTTTGTGACATCCATTATTCTGGGGAGTTTTTATAGGTAGTTTTACATTTATTCGGTACTTTATTATTATTGAGGTGATCAGTATTTTACTACACTTCGGATGTTTTTGGGTATTTCAAAGCCATATGTAATAATCACAATTTTGTCTCGTTTTGTTCTGTTCCGACATAGTTTTCTACCATTTATCTCTAACAGAATTCAATCTATTGACTTATTATGCTCTCTGATTCACCGCGCTTGTATACTTTAACAAGCAATACTCTCTTATGTTAGAATATGTAGATTTAAAATCTTCTGGTTGTAAAACATTTCCGTTTTCAGGAGTATGTGTCGGAGTGGGTTGTTTCAGTTCCGTGAAATCTAAGTCATTTTGAACCAGTCACGTCCTACCTGTTCTCAGTTGACGTCTGTTATATTTAAGCAAGTTTTCGGTTCTTATTTTGTATGGTTTCCTAAGGCAATGGTTGTTTACTGACTAGGGAGGTTAGGTATAATATGGGATAACTTGAACCAGTTCAAAATAAGATCCTCTTAATAAATGCCGAAGTGTTTCTGGTGCAATAAACTGGAAACTGTGCCTTCTATGCTAATTCAGTAGCCTTTTCATTTGCCACAGTCCCGCAGTGACCTGGTACCCTGCTGTGCTACACCTCATTCTATTCTGCTAAGCTTGAGAACGTACTTTGGCGATTTAAAGTCATTCCTTGTGGCTACTTATATTTCTCGTTATATTTTCTTGCACGCATTGAATAATAGCATACACTTTTTCTGCTAAAGCAATAGCATACATAAGGAAAAGATTTGTTACACGGTTTTGTGCCACACTTACTAGAACGAGTGTCATATTTTGAGTCATCACAAATGAACCTGAAGTTCGTTATGAAGCGATTACATTTTGTGATTCCTGAGAAACCTGACTCTACGAAATTTCAGATATTCTTAGCATTTTATAATTTATGAGGTGTTAATATTACCTCTATTAAAACTAAGTGACATAGAGTCTGTTTACAGAGTGTCTCCAGTAAGAGTTATTTTCATAGCTCCAGTAATGGATGTCCTTTGAGCTTTGCATACTTGAGTATTTGCAACTTCAGTTGTCAAGCGCTGTTTTCGCTTTCAAAGAGACCAGATACATTTTAGATCAGATCAGTCTGTCACAGCAGTTACATAATTGATCGTCGTTTGGGAGATAAATACTTAGAGTGTTGTTTGTTTACACACATGGTGTGGAGAAGGACTGCTAATGGCGCAAATCTGTTGTGGCGAACCACCGCCCGGGAGTCTGCTGGTTGACCAACTTCACCTCAAATGCGGTCTTTCCTGTCGGACTGCAGAATACTCTGCGCTTGTTATCACTATATGACTTTGATATAATAGCGACTAAACATAATTTCATTGATGCCCTTCCCAGACTAGGGGTGGCCATATTGCAATTGAAACATCATACGTTTGACAAAAAATACGAGGGCTGTTCAATAAAGAATGATCACAAGTTTTTTGACAACGTATCTTTACTCATCCTCATAATTTTGATTGTCCTTCTCAAAATAGTCTCCCCTGAATGCGATGCTCTTGTCCCAGCGTTTCTGTCAGTCTTCAAAGACATGCTGGAAACCATTTTTAAGATATCCTTCAAAATCGCCTCCGCAGCCTTCACCACTGCTTCTGATAATGGATGCCTCCCACGAAGACGTTTCTTCAAGTTAGGGAATAGAAAAAAGTCACAGAGGGCTAAATCCGCACTATAGGGAGGGTGAGGGATGCACTTCACGTTGATTTTTACAAGATATTCAGCAACAACATTGGCAATATGCGGCCGCGCATTATCGTGGTGCAGCATCCAGCCTGCTTCATGGAAATGTGGTCTTTTGCCCCTGATATGGACTTGCAATGTTTTCAGGACATCCCTATAGTATTGTCCAGTTACTGCTGTGTGTGTGCAGGTACAACATACTGATAAACCATTTAATTCATCATTTCATTCATCGTCCAATATGACTTAACGTTGGTCAAAGGTCAAAGTCAAGGTCAAAGTCTGGTAACTGTGAGCTCTGCCTACTCATTTTAACATCAATTCATTCATCGTTTGAAATGACTTAACGTTGGAGGACGTAAATTTTAAAAAGGCGCTGTCGGTGTTCGGTTGTTTCCCCCGATATCTTAGAAACAGTATAAAATTTTACTACCAAATGTGCTTTTAAATGCCTATCTACTCGGTTTCCTCTATCGCATTTTTATCTACAACGTAATGTTTATTCCAACTAGCATGCTGTAGTAAAAATAAAACTTCTACTTTGTGAAAGCTCTATCAGTAAAAAAAATATTGTGTAGAAGAATTTACGTGAATATAACTAACTAATCGGCTTCTTTTCTTTCGTCTTATTAAACCAGCCTCAAAGTTTTTTATGAGACTTGTAAGAATCAATCGAAGTGTCCATCCATTCGCATGAAGGCAGCCTCTCATATTTTTCTTCAATAACTCTGAATTTATTGCACTTCTTTTGTGGCTTGGAGCTCGGAAAGCCTCAATTGTAAATCTTATTGTTTGCCTGACTTGAGAGGAAAAGCTCCAAGGGATTAAGGACTGTTTGTCTTGCTGCCATCTGTTCCTAATCCCATCTCATGCACGTGTGTAAGAGGTCTCATTATCTAGCGAATTACGTCGGCAGGGACCGTTTCCAGAGAAACCACATCTGTTTCCAAAGACTATCTTTTGGTTTCCGGGATGAAGCTTTCTGAGAAATGGAGGAAGGTAAGTCCTTCTGTATAATCTTCTCGGAAGAATATATAAAACCGTCCAACAACAGGGGGTTTAATATGTTTGTGGTATAACGCAGACTGTTCCATATCTCTTGCGCGTTGTCCTTCATGTTAGCTGAAGTCACGGGTTCAAAGCTGGCGGAGGTTGGTTTCCTTTCGAGCGTAAAAAGTAGGCATGGGTCAATACAAGTTTTTTTCGATACTCGATATAGTCATATCTATTTCTAGTTTCAGTACAAGATAGAATGTTGGCAGAACTGTGTAATGTCAATAAAATTAAATAAGTGCATATATTTAATGAGACAACAATGGAAACCATCCGTGTTCTTATTTTTAAACGTTTGAAAGCAAATCAGTCCACTATTGTAAGTTTTTGTTAAAAAATAAGGACGTTTTCACTGTTTCGGGGTCAATTCTATTTCTCTTTCTGTCACATATGAGTCCTGCTGTACTAAATAGTATTTCAGAGAAAAAAACTGTTGCAGGCGTAATACACAAATATTTAGTGAATATTCTTTTTTATTTCTGGACATTTTCAATTTGTTTTCCAGTAATACAGTGTACTATAAAGAGGAGGTGACAAATATTCGTTGAGATATGTGATTTCTTCTTGGAAACTGTTAACTGACAATGAATGTGGGTCTCCTAGTGTCCATCTAGTGGAGATGTCAAGGGAGGTTGAGCTTGTTGCCTTTGTACTAACCGGAGGAATATCTTGAAGCAGGCATTGATGCCATTTGTCCAGCACCACCTTGAACCACACTTAAAAATAAAAAGGAAAGCAAACTGTGGTAATTACCTCAACCAAGAATGATGCACCCTTTGGCGATTGTCCATAAATATGGAGAAAAGCCGGGCAATCCTATTTACTAAGCGTCGCTTTCCCGCCAACCTTCCCACATTTACATATTCAGGGCGAAGGATAGGGTGAACGAACTCCATTAAGTCCTTGGGAGTGAAGCTGGACAAGGGTCTAACTTCCGGAGAACACATCGGGTATTTTCGCATCGGGCGTGTGGAGCCTCGGCTTTGTTGTACCCGATGTTGCAACGCTGACACCCCTTAAGTTACGCCTGTTTCAGTCTTCACTGCTCCCTCTAATGCTCTATGCGTGTGAGCTCTTGGGCATGGCTGCAGACCTGCTGCCACTTCAACTAGTACAGAATTGACCCTTCGGGACATCTATTCTCTTTTGCAGCTTCCCCGTGAGATACCTTCACGAATCTTTATGCCCCCGCTATGTGGAGGATGAGATTGGGCGCCGGGCTACCAAATTCAACGAACATTTACCTTTCCATCAGTGCGCCCTAGTTAGGTCTCTTGGAGAGATCGTCCCAGAGATCGCCGCTAAGGCAATAGCGGCTTCCTCGCATAGCTTGCGGGCATTACCGGTAACCTGTAGGTACTTACACCAACCTCAAACTTACTCCACCCAAGATCTAGTCTGGAATATTTTTGTAAATTTTAATTAACCACCAGTAGTGCACAATGGACCGTTGCACATGAATCCTCAGCTGTTGAGGGGCTTAAGTTACCTCCTCTTTTTCCCCTCACCCGTCTACCTTCATACTTTTTATTCCTGTCAATACGTGATAAAGTTCCTCCTAGTATGGGTATACGAATAAAACACCTACAGGCGTTCCTTCAGCCTGCCATCTGAACGACGAAGGTGATTGTGATACCTGACAAACGACACTTTTGCCTCCCAGCTAGTAAAAAATTATTAAAATCCAAGGTTAAAATGGGTCGGTAATGGAAACCTAAGGCTAACCTCGCTCGGTTTTTTTTCTTAACTCTAAACCTTATTCTTATGATAAAAGGAACGACCGTGGTGTGCGCATAGATTCCTGGTCACGTAGGCTAGCGGGGGAATGAAATTGGGATTCAGCAGCTAAGATGGCTACCATGCAGCCCAGGGTTCGAGTACCCTTCGTGACATTGGAAGATTTTAGAGCTGTATTGCGGAGAGCTGTGCAGTCCTGCTGGCAGGAATTATCCACTGTAATAAACTTAGATCTGTGAAAGAACTTCCAATTCCATGGGTTACCTTCTGTCGTTCATCTCGCCGTGAGGAGGTGAGTGTGGCTCCGTTACGCATTGGGCACTGTTTTTCTACTCATAGTTTTCTGTTTAGAAGTCAGTCCATTTTGTAACGCAGCGTTATCTGTCCGACACGTGCTGCTAGAGTGTTTTACCTAGCACACGTTAGGACGTCTCTGCAGCTGCCGGCCAGCTTTGCAGAAATACTAGCGGATGTTAACTGCGGCAGTACTATCTCTCCGCCTCACGGCTGCACATACCTTGGTCGACGTCGAGGCTCCTTCCTCGGTCTCCACGTCGTCGTCGGCTGCTTGACTTACCCTTGGCTCTAGCTGCTGTCTCCTGCATGTATTCTTTTTTGGGGTTCTGAGGGTGTTAAGGTTGAGACAACACAAACCAACGATAATCTCTTTACTGCTTTAATTTGTCCTTACACTTTTGGAACCCGGGCACCCTTAAATAATTGCACTTTCGGCGGAAATTTTATAATACATTTTACTGGACGCGGCACTTCGTCGGACACACCAGACGGATGTATACAACACAGTTGACTGCAATGAGCAATGAGCAACAAATGAGGACTGGATGGGGGGTTGCTACCCTCTTATATACATACAGCACGGCGTCACAAGGAAAATCTAAGATGTTATTGACCTGCGTAACTGTACAGTAAAATAGCTAGCATTCCATTCTATTGTCTGACATCCGCCTTTCGCCCGAGAGTGCAGTGTTTCTCATGTATTTCTACTCAGGTTCGTTACAATATTTTATATCAAAGTCTACAATTTTACTTTCACTAACATAGCTAGTTACAGTTCTCAAATATATGTATAATTATTAAACATATTACATAATTAAATAAATAATTGATCATAGGACCAAAGTTCCTGTTTCATAACAAAGGAGTGGAGACGATTTTTAGGTTCTTTTCTAAGTTAGATTTTATAATTTAATGAAGACAATTTTTTAGCGTTTGGCCTTATACTTCTTTTTATTTTATTTTTGTTTTTGTTATGTACATATATGTAAGTTTATTTACATTTTTATGCAGTTTTAGAACCATTTATATCTGGCTTTTGCCATGGATGATGTTTTAAAGGACGCTGATAACCGCTGAGTTGGTCGCCCTTATCTACATATCTTCATCAAAACGAACGACCTAGAAATATTAATGTAAGGCGTTTCCTTTTGCAGCAAAATTCATTAGAAATGGTATTGTTACACTTCAAACTTCTCAGTACGTTCCATTGAGAAAGAAATTATCACTCGAGTCGTATATACATTCTAGGATACTCGACAAGCATTACGTTTCTAGTTTCAGTAATCCCTCAACCAAATTTATTATGGTGCAGGGATTGTGCCTGTATCGATAAGTAGTGTAATGTTGGCACTTTCCAACCAACCATATCTATATATTCGTACTTGCTTGCTGAATGTTCCCTAACCCCTGCTTGACGAGATTTTGTTCCCACGATTTCCGAGTGTTTCCTACCCGCATTCGTTCTAGTTACTTCATTTCATATATCACGAAGATCAAGGGCTTCTTGTGTCATATGATATTAGAGGAGTCCTTAGGCACAATTTAAAAGTCATACGTTGTACTCAGATGAACTTCTGTAGTCATTCTTCTACAAATGATTCTTACAAAATGTTAGTAATATATCGAGTTCTTGTGAACATAGATATGCTTTGATTATACAGGGTGGCCCATAAACCTGCACCATAGGGCTTCAAGTACAGACCAATGACACGGTCTTTCCATAAACCACACCAACAATTAGGGGAGAGTAATAGCGCTCACTTAAGAAAAATTGTTCAGCAACCTTAAGTTTAATTGAAGAAATTATGTTTAAAACAGTAAGTTGCAAGTTTCATGATTAGAATCTAGAAAGGGATACAAATTAAGACATTTTTTAAACAGGAAGTCATAAAAGTAAATATGAAATGCTGGATCGAGCGGTATTGCTCTCCATGTGCAGTTAATAGCGCTCAAAACTTAATAAACCAATTTAGTATTTCTTTGTACAATATCAGGTACAATTATCAGGTATGTCAGCTCCAATGTATTCCTCATGTGTTCATTCAGAGCAGGAGACACAACGGAACCACAGTTCGTTATTTTGTCCAAATTCTACAAAATAAAACAAACATCTTTTGACACAAGTTCCAAATCTTCAAGTTTGTCATCGTCACATATATTTAATTATTTGATAGAATCTTCGTCACTGGAGCTATCAGGCAAATCGATTTTCCTTCATGTTTTTCTTGTTTTGGGGATTCTTCTTTTCGGCATTTTTGGTACTATTCTTTCCAATGTTTTTGTGCAACCTTTTAGGGATCGACGTCCCTCTGCTTCATTAAATTAATTCATTAAATTATCCAACTGACTTGTATTTCTCCCAGTAAACCACTAGGAGTTCTCATAAACACATGAGACAACTACCTTAATGACGACTTACTATGCTGTAAGTACTTTAAGGCCCGGGCTTTATAGTAAACCACTAGGAGTTCTCATAAACACATGAGACAACTACCTTAATGACGACTTACTATGCTGTAAGTACTTTAAGGTCCAGGCTTTATAGTAAACCACTAGGAGTTCTCATAAACACATGAGACAACTACCTTAATGACGACTTACTATGTTGTAAGTACTTTAAGGTCCGGGCTTTATAGTAAACCACTAGGAGTTCTCATAAACACATGAGACAACTACCTTAATGACGACTTACTATGCTGTAAGTACTTTAAGGCACGGGCTTTATAGTAAATCACTAGGAGTTCTCATAAACACATGAGACAACTACCTTAATGACGACTTACTATGCTGTAAGTACTTTAAGGCACGGGCTTTATAGTAAATCACTAGGAGTTCTCATAAACACATGAGACAACTACCTTAATGACGACTTACTATGCTGTAAGTACTTTAAGGCACGGGCTTTATAGTAAATCACTAGGAGTTCTCATAAACACATGAGACAACTACCTTAATGACGACTTACTATGCTGTAAGTACTTTAAGGCACGGGCTTTATAGTAAATCACTAGGAGTTCTCATAAACACATGAGACAACTACCTCAATGACGACTTACTATGTTGTAAGTACTTTAAGGTCCAGGCTTTATAGTAAACCACTAGGAGTTCTCATAAACACATGAGACAACTACCTTAATGACGACTTACTATGTTGTAAGTACTTTAAGGCACGGGCTTTATAGTAAATCACTAGGAGTTCTCATAAACACATGAGACAACTACCTCAATGACGACTTACTATGTTGTAAGTACTTTAAGGTCCAGGCTTTATAGTAAACCACTAGGAGTTCTCATAAACACATGAGACAACTACCTTAATGACGACTTACTATGTTGTAAGTACTTTAAGGCACGGGCTTTATAGTAAATCACTAGGAGTTCTCATAAACACATGAGACAACTACCTTAATGACGACTTAATATGTTGTAAGTACTTTAAGGCACGGGCTTTATAGTAAATCACTAGGAGTTCTCATAAACACATGAGACAACTACCTCAATGACGACTTACTATGTTGTAAGTACTTTAAGGTCCAGGCTTTATAGTAAACCACTAGGAGTTCTCATAAACACATGAGACAACTACCTTAATGACGACTTACTATGTTGTAAGTACTTTAAGGCACGGGCTTTATAGTAAATCACTAGGAGTTCTCATAAACACATGAGACAACTACCTCAATGACGACTTACTATGCTGTAAGTACTTTAAGGTCCAGGCTTTATAGTAAACCACTAGGAGTTCTCATAAACACATGAGACAACTACCTTAATGACGACTTACTATGTTGTAAGTACTTTAAGGCACGGGCTTTATAGTAAATCACTAGGAGTTCTCATAAACACATGAGACAACTACCTTAATGACGACTTACTATGTTGTAAGTACTTTAAGGCACGGGCTTTATAGTAAATCACTAGGAGTTCTCATAAACACATGAGACAACTACCTCAATGACGACTTACTATGCTGTAAGTACTTTAAGGTCCAGGCTTTATAGTAAACCACTAGGAGTTCTCATAAACACATGAGACAACTACCTTAATGACGACTTACTATGTTGTAAGTACTTTAAGGCACGGGCTTTATAGTAAATCACTAGGAGTTCTCATAAACACATGAGACAACTACCTTAATGACGACTTACTATGTTGTAAGTACTTTAAGGCACGGGCTTTATAGTAAATCACTAGGAGTTCTCATAAACACATGAGACAACTACCTTAATGACGACTTACTATGTTGTAAGTACTTTAAGGCACGGGCTTTATAGTAAATCACTAGGAGTTCTCATAAACACATGAGACAACTACCTTAATGACGACTTACTATGTTGTAAGTACTTTAAGGTCCGGGCTTTATAGTAAATCACTAGGAGTTCTCATAAACACATGAGACAACTACCTTAATGACGACTTACTATGCTGTAAGTACTTTAAGGTCCGGGCTTTATAGTAAACTACTAGGAGTTCTCATAAACACATGAGACAACTACCTTAATGACGACTTACTATGTTGTAAGTACTTTAAGGCACGGGCTTTATAGTAAATCACTAGGAGTTCTCATAAACACATGAGACAACTACCTTAATGACGACTTACTATGTTGTAAGTACTTTAAGGCACGGGCTTTATAGTAAATCACTAGGAGTTCTCATAAACACATGAGACAACTACCTTAATGACGACTTACTATGTTGTAAGTACTTTAAGGTCCGGGCTTTATAGTAAACCACTAGGAGTTCTCATAAACACATGAGACAACTACCTTAATGACGACTTACTATGTTGTAAGTACTTTAAGGTCCGGGCTTTATAGTAAATCACTAGGAGTTCTCATAAACACATGAGACAACTACCTTAATGACGACTTACTATGTTGTAAGTACTTTAAGGTCCGGGCTTTATAGTAAACCACTAGGAGTTCTCATAAACACATGAGACAACTACCTTAATGACGACTTACTATGCTGTAAGTACTTTAAGGCCCGGACTTTATAGTAAACCACTAGGAGTTCTCATAAACACATGAGACAACTACCTCAATGACGACTTACTATGCTGTAAGTACTTTAAGGTCCGGGCTTTATAGTAAACCACTAGGAGTTCTCATAAACACATAAGACAACTACCTTAATGACGACTTACTATGCTGTAAGTACTTTAAGGCCCGGACTTTATAGTAAACCACTAGGAGTTCTCATAAACACATGAGACAACTACCTCAATGACGACTTACTATGCTGTAAGTACTTTAAGGTCCGGGCTTTATAGTAAACCACTTAGGAGTTCTCATAAACACATGAGACAACTACCTTAATGGCGACTTACTATGCTGTAAGTACTTTAAGGTCCGGGCTTTATAGTAAACCACTAGGAGTTCTCATAAACACATGAGACAACTACCTTAATGACGACTTACTATGCTGTAAGTACTTTAAGGTCCAGAATTTATAGTAAACCACTTAGGAGTTCTCATAAACACATGAGACAACTACCTTAATGACGACTTACTATGTTGTAAGTACTTTAAGGTCCGGGCTTTATAGTAAACCACTAGGAGTTCTCATAAACACATGAGACAGCTACCTTAATGACGACTTACTATGCTGTAAGTACTTTAAGACCCGGGCTTTATAGTAAACCACTAGGAGTTCTCATAAACACATGAGACAACTACCTTAATGACGACTTACTATGCTGTAAGTACTTTAAGGCCCGGACTTTATAGTAAACCACTAGGAGTTCTCATAAACACATGAGACAACTACCTCAATGACGACTTACTATGCTGTAAGTACTTTAAGGTCCGGGCTTTATAGTAAACCACTAGGAGTTCTCATAAACACATAAGACAACTACCTTAATGACGACTTACTATGCTGTAAGTACTTTAAGGCCCGGACTTTATAGTAAACCACTAGGAGTTCTCATAAACACATGAGACAACTACCTCAATGACGACTTACTATGCTGTAAGTACTTTAAGGTCCGGGCTTTATAGTAAACCACTTAGGAGTTCTCATAAACACATGAGACAACTACCTTAATGGCGACTTACTATGCTGTAAGTACTTTAAGGTCCGGGCTTTATAGTAAACCACTAGGAGTTCTCATAAACACATGAGACAACTACCTTAATGACGACTTACTATGCTGTAAGTACTTTAAGGTCCAGAATTTATAGTAAACCACTTAGGAGTTCTCATAAACACATGAGACAACTACCTTAATGGCGACTTACTATGCTGTAAGTACTTTAAGGTCCGGGCTTTATAGTAAACCACTAGGAGTTCTCATAAACACATGAGACAACTACCTTAATGACGACTTACTATGCTGTAAGTACTTTAAGGTCCGGGCTTTATAGTAAACCACTTAGGAGTTCTCATAAACACATGAGACAACTACCTTAATGGCGACTTACTATGCTGTAAGTACTTTAAGGTCCGGGCTTTATAGTAAACCACTAGGAGTTCTCATAAACACATGAGACAGCTACCTTAATGACGACTTACTGTGCTGTAAGTACTTTAAGGTCCGGGCTTTATAGTAAACCACTAGGAGTTCTCATAAACACATGAGACAACTACCTTAATGACGACTTACTATGCTGTAAGTACTTTAAGGTCCGGGCTTTATAGTAAACCACTTAGGAGTTCTCATAAACACATGAGACAACTACCTTAATGGCGACTTACTATGCTGTAAGTACTTTAAGGTCCGGGCTTTATAGTAAACCACTAGGAGTTCTCATAAACACATGAGACAGCTACCTTAATGACGACTTACTGTGCTGTAAGTACTTTAAGGTCCGGGCTTTATAGTAAACCACTAGGAGTTCTCATAAACACATGAGACAACTACCTTAATGACGACTTACTATGCTGTAAGTACTTTAAGGTCCGGGCTTTATAGTAAACCACTAGGAGTTCTCATAAACACACGAGACAACTTCCTTAATGACGACTTACTATGCTGTAAGTACTTTAAGGTCCAGACTTTATAGTAAACTACTAGGAGTTGTCATAAACACATGAGACAACTACCTTAATGACGACTTACTATGCTGTAAGTACTTTAAGGTCCGGGCTTTATAGTAAACCACTAGGAGTTCTCATAAACACACGAGACAACTACCTTAATGACGACTTACTATGCTGTAAGTACTTTAAGGTCCAGAATTTATAGTAAACCACTAGGATTTGTAATAAACACATGAGACAACTACCTTAATGACGACTTACTATGCTGTAAGTACTTTAAGGTCCGGGCTTTATAGTAAACCACTAGGAGTTCTCATAAACACATGAGACAACTACCTAAATGGCGACTTACTATGCTGTAAGTACTTTAAGGCCCGGGCTTTATAGTAAACCACTAGGAGTTCTCATAAACATATGAGACAACTACCTTAATGACGACTTACTATGCTGTAAGTACTTTAAGGTCCGGGCTTTATAGTAAACCACTAGGAGTTCTCATAAACACATGAGACAACTACCTTAATGACGACTTACTATGCTGTAATTACTTTAAGACCCGGACTTTATAGTTACCACTAGGAGTTCTCATAAACACATGAGAAAACTACCTTAATGACGACTTACTATGCTGTAAGTACTTTAAGACCCGGGCTTTATAGTAAACCACTAAGAGTTCTCATAAACACATGAGACAACTACCTTAATGACGACTTACTATGCTGTAAGTACTTTAAGGTCCGGGCTTTATAGTAAACCACTAGGAGTTCTCATAAACACATGAGACAACTACCTAAATGGCGACTTACTATGCTGTAAGTACTTTAAGGTCCGGGCTTTATAGTAAACCACTAGGAGTTCTCATAAACACATGAGACATCTACCTTAATGACGACTTACTATGCTGTAAGTACTTTAAGGTCCGGACTTTATAGTTACCACTAGGAGTTCTCATCAACACATGAGACAACTACCTTAATGACGACTTACTATGCTGTAAGTACTTTAAGACCCGGACTTTATAGTTACCACTAGGAGTTCACATAAACACATGAGAAGACTACCTTAATGACGACTTACTATGCTGTAAGTACTTTAAGGTCCGGGCTTTATAGTAAACCACTAGGAGTTCTCATAAACACATGAGACAACTACCTTAATGACGACTTACTATGCTGTAAGTAATTTAAGGTCCGGGCTTTATAGTAAACCACTAGGAGTTCTCATAAACACATGAGACAACTACCTTAATGACGACTTACTATGCTGTAAGTAATTTAAGGTCCGGGCTTTATAGTAAACCACTAGGAGTTCTCATAAACACATGAGACAACTACCTTAATGACGACTTACTATGCTGTAAGTGCTTTAAGACCCGGGCTTTACAGTTACCACTAGGAGTTCTCATCAACACATGAGACAACTACCTTAATGACGACTTACTATGCTGTAAGTACTTTAAGACCCGGGCTTTATAGTAAACCACTAGGAGTTCTCATAAACACATGAGACAACTACCTTAATGACGACTTACTATGCTGTAAGTACTTTAAGGCCCGGACTTTATAGTAAACCACTAGGAGTTCTCATAAACACATGAGACAACTACCTTAATGACGACTTACTATGCTGTAAGTACTTTAAGACCCGGGCTTTATAGTAAACCACTAGGAGTTCTCATAAACACATGAGACAACTACCTTAATGACGACTTACTATGCTGTAAGTAATTTAAGGTCCGGGCTTTATAGTAAACCACTAGGAGTTCTCATAAACACATGAGACAACTACCTTAATGACGACTTACTATGCTGTAAGTGCTTTAAGACCCGGGCTTTACAGTTACCACTAGGAGTTCTCATCAACACATGAGACAACTACCTTAATGACGACTTACTATGCTGTAAGTACTTTAAGACCCGGGCTTTATAGTAAACCACTAGGAGTTCTCATAAACACATGAGACAACTACCTTAATGACGACTTACTATGCTGTAAGTACTTTAAGGCCCGGACTTTATAGTAAACCACTAGGAGTTCTCATAAACACATGAGACAACTACCTTAATGACGACTTACTATGCTGTAAGTACTTTAAGGTCCGGGCTTTATAGTAAACCACTATTACGTTAATTATTGAATTTAATTGTTCTTCCACACTAGACGTGTATCGGACAAGGATTGAAAAGGACAGTCAGACTGAAAATATATTTAAGATATAGCCGGGATTTGAACCATGGATCTTTCAGTTTCCGTCCGGCTGCTCTTAACCATTGAGAATTTAATGTCATGCTGGCACATTTGCCATGTTAGCTCAACTGTTAAGAGCAGCCCCATGGAGACCGGAAGATCCGTGGTTCAAATCCCAGCTATGGCATTGAACATTTTAGTCTGGCCTATCTTTCCATACTTCCTCCTACATACGGCTAGTGTGAAATAAATTTTCATTAAGGAAAATTAATCTGTAGCTAGCAGAAGCTGTACGATGAATGTGGTAAGTTAACAGCTTGGGCTGAACTCTAAACCATATTGTCACAACCTGGCCATGGGATACCACGTGGCCAGGGGCTAATAATTCAGAGGTGGGCATACACAGGAGAGGTTGTGATTTATATATAAAGTTTGGAATTGAATTACAAATACTGAAACTACAAGTTTAGACATGAAAGGTTTACTACAATTATAGGAAATACAAAAAACGAACCTAGGTCCCCTCTTGACCAAAGCTGACAAGCAAGAGAGAGCAAGAAAACTTCCTGCATCAATCGTGAGACAGAAGAGGTCACGTGACGCGGGCGTCACTACTACATTATCAATACAAACTCTAGTATCTGCACTAATCAAATCAGACACTGGCGTGACAATATTCCTTGCATTTATGTAAAAAACTGAAGCTGCTGACAGTGAAGTAAACTAGGTTATCAATAATTACTAAACACTAGTAACACAACTTCACTATTTACTTATCTTATTTAAATCCTGGGACCGGTTTCAAAGCAAAAGATCTGCTTCATCCTCAGCCACTCAGCTTGACACTAACCCACTAACTGACTGACTGACTGACAGACAGAGAAATCAGCAGTGGCTGATCACTTTTGGTCATATAATCATGAAGTAAATCCAGAAGTTAAATTATTGAAACATTGAAAGAACCGATGGATTTAATGGTTTGGGAGAAGATATTTATTTTGAAAAATAAGGATCTCGTAATGAATTTTGATATCCCTCCAATAGTTGTCATCAATAAGTTTGTGTTGTCTCCGGTAGATGGCAGTTAGATAAGGAGCTATTCTTCAAACTCCGGTAGTGGTCAAGGTCAGTCAGTCTTTAGAAGCTTAGTACAAACAAATAATAGGATTACATTTTTAACTAGAGTAACATTCTGGCTAAGTCATAGATTTACCAGTTAAACAAAAGTGGCTGGGTATGAATAATACTTTTTTTACATAACTTAACTTTAAAGTTAAGTCATATCGGACGATGAATAATGGAACGGATAAAATGATGCTCAAATGAGCCCATGGCCCATGGAGCTTAGAATTACCGCGATTCGTCTTTCAGAGTAAGAGGAAACCCCGGAGAAAACCTTATCCAGGTAGCTCACCCTGACCGAGATTCAAACTCGGATCTCTTAAACGTGAGGCAGACACGCTACCATCTACGCTACGGAGGCGGGCGAAGAATACTTGATAGGTTATTCATACTAAAAAGATTCAGTGTGTGCAACTTGTAAACAAAACTTTCTAAGTATGTTCCATATATAGCATTTTTTGTAGAGAAGAAATTTTTGTTGAGTATCTTCGTGTCTAATTTTGGAAAATATTGATTCTAAATATCAGGGTTGAAATTTATGGGAGTTTTCATTTCTACTTTATCCTGGTCACACACATACATACACTTTACTGCTTGTCTTTCGAGTCTCGAAAGTGAAATTCTCGGAATCGAACTTATGACTGGAATGCACTAATTCCTCTACAGGGAATGTTTGTTCAAGAGGCCCGAAGGGTCGTGTAACGTCACAAAATCACCTGTCATGATGTACGCTGAATTTTTTAGCTGTTTTATAATTTTAAGCAGAAACTGGAAGACTAGAGGAAAACAAGTTGGGGCAAATTCGCTAAATCCTGTCTGATGCTGCAGGCAAAGCAAACCATCCCCTAGTTCTTCTTATTTTCCTGCACTTCAAGGATTAGACAAGGAAGCATCTTTTGCCTTCAAACTTTGCTTGGTGTTCTCAGATGTGTTTTCTTAGTACTCTTCTTGAAATAACTTTGTTATTTTCCTCTCAAAATTATTTATAGCTCCATTTTTTAATCATCTGAGGCTTTCACTGCTCATGTTCAGCTGGAATCATTGTGAATGTTTCAGATCCGCCAATTCCTGCTGTGATATAAATTTAATGTTACACAACCAGTGAGTTTTACACTTAATTGTAAAGAACTACGCCTTCAAAGAAGCACCCTTCCCTTCTATCTATTACTTTGGATGTTTATATGTACGCCAGTCACTTTTCAATAAGTAGGAGATCATAATACAAGCAAAAATAAGCCGACCATAATGTAGGGAAAACTCCTTATGTTCTGGTATTTTCTGTGTTGTTATCAGCCATTGTTTCACCGAAACATTTCAACATTCTACACATTCGAAATGGCTGAACCATTTGTAATTCCACCAGGCTTATCAATATAATACGCCTATAAATGAGGCAAGACCTGAGACGATTTGTGTCATCTTAAGATGAAAGATGAAACCTTTCAGAGCTTCTACGACGACATATACAATTGTACATGTGTCAAAGAATGAACCTTGTGTAGAATACAATGTCAAAGAGTTCCCTTTGACACAATTTGTTTCATTTTTGTCCTTGTCAGCAATAAAGTGAAGGTTAAGTAATAATTTATGTATATTTATTACAAAATATTGAGAAAGCCCACATGTTCACTAAATAAATGTTAATGTAATTTCAAGAAAATGGATCAAGAATATTTACATTGCAATGGCATGGTTCTCTGTACATTCATTTCAACGAAAAATGAGGACAAAAACTAATTTTAAGCATAATTTTAAGGCCTGGAATATTTTTTGTATCTTCTAAAATATTCCTCCCAAATGGGAGCTGTTCGGATTGAGTTGGACTCGAGGGGTCCGTCTGTTCCTGACACCCGCGAAAGACCGTGTACCTCCGGCCAGGCTTCGGCCGCCGGAGGGGGCAGAGGGTTGCCCAAGAAGTCCCGGATACTAGCCTGCAGAGCTAGTAGAAGGCGTGCAAGATCACCAGGCAGCCCCGCCGAGGCTATTCGGTAGCTTTCCCTGCGGGATTGACGTATCCACTTCCACCCGTCTTGACGTTGTAGTGGTTGGGGGGAGGGTTTTTTGTCTCCACGTATTGTCCCAAGGAAAAAACCGCGGGGTTTTCCATCGCTCCCGTGTTGTTACAGGCCGGAGACTTCGGACTTCCTGGTAGACCTCGCGATGAAATGAAATCTCCTGAAAAATTTAGTTTTTTTTTTTTTTTTGACATATGGGGTTTGTCTATATTCCGGTTCAATAGGCGAATGAAAGACTAACAAACTACCTAGTAGGCTATAGATGTTTTGTGTGCTTACAGAAAAGAAGTTTGATAGTCACAGGTTGTTTAAAAAGGATATAATATGTAATAGTGTTTAATAGGTCTTGTTAAAGTAAAGTATTATTTACAGAAATGAATTCTCTTAGCTATTTTAGCAAATTGATCCTAAAATAACCATTAACCTGAGACCACGAACGTGAAATAAGAATCTCCACACCGATTGGATCTAAGCTGGGAGAAAGAAAATTGGAATGGCCACAAATCAGTCACATTTACGTAATTTTAAAATCTAATCATCGCTCAATACAAACAAAAGAAAGATTAATAGATGAAATTAAAATTACAAAATTAATTCATTGCAAGTAAAAATATCAGCACATAACTTAGAAAATTGTGTTGATAAGTGGCCTCCCGACCTGGAGCAAAATAAAATAAAATAGAGATTTTTCATGCCAAGCAGTACTATAAATTTATTAGCTCCTCAACAGATTTATCTCACAAAAATATTTTGCTTAGTGAAATCTATAATTTTTGTCATGTAATAACATTACTCTGCAGCAAAAATTATGTTTTCCAATGATTGAGTGTTCCAAAACGTAATTTTTGCCCTGAGTTTAACGGTAAAATCCTTTTCTTTTTCTATCACGTCAGGTTTTTGAGAAAATATAGAATTTGTGTTTCATAAAATCTCATAGTAGTTCATGGGGGTTTCTCTTGTTAAAGTATAACAACATTTTATTGTGAGTGTTTTAAGCACTCGTAGACGCGCTGTGTCTTTGTGGGTTCCTAGAATTAAAAGTCCAATTTGCCGAAATTGTAAATGTTCTTTATTTCCATAGAAATTCACTGTTCACTTCTCACGTAACAACATTACATATACAACACAATCTTCCAAGGTCGATGACAATAACAAACAGCTCTCGTTACAACTTCTCAGCTGTTTAATGCTTGCCTCACTGTTTTACAATTTTCCGCTGGCACGTCACAATCGCTTATATATCTCATTCATAAATTCGAGAGGTTTCTCGTACAAATAAGAAAACAACTTTTCTCTGTTAATCGAGATATCACTAGAACCTTCCAAACGTGAAATCCTATCTGTGCCGGCAAGTCCTTTGCGTCAGCTATCTTTATTTGCCGGCTCTTTGTGTATACTAGCCGCCATCTATTTGCGCCGAAACTTTTATGCCCCTTCCCGCGACAGTATTTATTACAGAATGACCCTAGATAACTGACTGCAGGTGTTTTTACACTACCACAGATGAGAAAATTAATGTGTGACCTCAATTTTGAAAATAAAATGATACAAATAGAGAAACGTGCATGGCAGAGCGCTAAAGATGTTGTAAGCAACTTCTTAGGAAACACAAGGAGTTATGATTACAAAACTAAAGTGCACACCATGTTGGAGAACTTGAGAAAAATTGACTGTAACATGACTTTGAAGTTGCACATCCTTCATGCTCAGAATGACTGTTTTCCAAATTTCTGTCTTGGATGTTACAGTGAAGAACACGGTCAACGTTTCCACCAGGACTTGAGAGACATACAAAGAAGGTACCATGGTGGATGGAGTGTTAACATGATGACAGACTATTGTCGGTCTCTGAAAAAGGAACGTATAGAAGACAGGCAAAAAGAAGAACTGTTTTTTCTATCTAAAGTTGATAATACTAGTAAAATGTGCATACATTCTGTTTAAAATGACATAATTACATACTTCTTTATACACATCATGTTCTTGAGCATAATAGTGATCTTGTCTTATAGCACCAATAGGTGAGTATAACATTTTTATTTTTTATTTTTGTTTGAGAAATCTGGATGTGGTACAGGAAAATGGATGACATATTTGAAAACAGTGCCCCAAAATTAGGGAGTATGAATGTGTAGTGCTTAACGCCCACTTTTACTACATACGGCACCGCAGGCGATGACACTGATGATGCATGAGATGAAGATGGAGCACCGGTGGAATGAGATGGCGGGGGAAACCGGAGATCCCGGAGAAAACCCGCCCCAACGCCGTGTTGTCCACCAGAAATCTCACTTTGCGGTCTCCTGCGATCGAACCCGGGCCGCCTTGGTGAGAGCCAAGTGGTCTAACCACTGAGCCACGGCGCGGCCAAAAATTAGGGAGAAATGACATTCAGAACCAAAACATAAAAAGAAAGATTTTTAAATTGCAGAGCAGTGTAATTTATCTATATCTTATTGTTTACCAATTAAGAAAAAGTCATTCAGAATGAATAATTTCCATTAAATTTCTAATGAAAACTGCCAGAGATATATTTGAGTAAATCAAAATTTTCGAAAAATATTTCCATGCGATGTTTAGTTTCTGGTGGATTGGTTTTTTGTTAATCTTCTTGCCGCATCCTATTGTCGAAGCTAAACTTTCAGTTTTACTTATTTAACTATTTCACCCTTTTTTTAGGTTTAGGAAGTCTCATATCCTGCATCCGATAAAATTGCGATAACGTGTATAGAATGCATTACCTACTCTACCGTTGTAAGTAGATAGGTAGTACAAAAGCTAAGAGGAGCTTTTCCTGTTATTCACCCTGTCAAGATTGATTTTGTCACGACTTTTAGCTCCTTTCTGATTACAAAGAGTTTCCTTCTCTTGACGACAGAAATTCCTTTCATAGACAGTTGGCTTGACATTTCGGTGACAAGTCATATCCTTTATTTTGTAGTTCTCCCACGTCTTCGCTCTATAGTGGTAGCTGAGATGTTATGAAGCATTCTTCTTCAATCTCTCCAGATATGTGGCTTTCTTACCTTTCTCGAGATATTATTGTTCCTCTTAATTTTCTGCTGGACGTTTGTTTCATACAATCTGTGCTTGTATCCTGTGAATCGTGTACTATTCCGTCACATGCAATTACGGGGGCGGTCTGAAAAGTTTCCGACCTAATAAAGCTATAACACATTTTTACTGACTCCTTTTTTTATTATTATTTTTCTTCTGACTTCTCCCAGCGATGTTCTCATCTCTGTAACCCGTCCAAATAGTACTCGGCGTTTTACAACATAGTCTCCTTGTAACTCTACACACTTCTCCCAGCGATGTTCCCATCTCTGTAACACGTCCAAATAGTACTCGGCGTTTTTCTCTGCAAAATAATTGTTCACGAAGGTGATTGACTCATCATTTGACGAATATCTCTGTCCTCCGAGCGCAATTTTCAGATGACGGAACAAAAAGAGGTCGCTTGGGGCTAGAGCTGGTGAGTCAATAGTTCAAACCGTAATTCCTGTATTTTCGCCATTACAACCCCTCAGGACTGAGACGGTGCGTTGTCTTGGTGAAACAGGAGTTTCTTTTTCTACAAAAGTGGCCGCTTTTCCGCAAGTTCTGCCTTCAGCTCGTCAAGCAATGATGTGTAGTATACTCCTGTAATGATTTTTCCTTTTTGAAGATAATAGATTGAAATAACTCCATAACTATCCCAAAAAAAACAGTCGTCATCACCTTCCCAGTCGAAGAAAGAGTTTTTGCTTTCTTTTCGAGCCGGTTGCCCCTTTGCAGTCCACTGTTTCGGGCGTATGATGGTGTGTCCAAGTTTTATCTACAATAATTAATCGGTGCTAAAATTGGGATTTATGGCGCCTAAACTACGCCAACATAGCGTTGCAAATGTTCATTCAAACATGTTTTTGGTCTAACGTGAACAAACGTGACAGCCAATGCGCTATCTCTCTCACTTTAATTCGGCGATCGTCTAGCACTATTCGGTGAACTTTGGCGATGCTTTTGTCGGTAGTTGAAGTATTTGGACGTCCCGAACGTTCATTGTCTCCTAAGCTGTTACGGCCACGTTTAAATTCAGCTGTCCAGCATTTCACTGTGGTAAATGATGGTGCAGAGTCCCCATACAGAGAATCCAGCTCATCTTCGATCTGTGTAGGCGTATTGCCTTTCAAAAACAAATATTTAATGACAGCTCGATACTCGACTTTGTCCATTTTCATAAAAACACTCACATCAACTCACTCAAGCGACTGTTGCATAACAACTGAGCATCCAAAATGGCTGAAACTTTGGTGAGTAATTGTCAACAAGTGAACAACGAAATTCACTAGCTTTTATTAACGAGTTCGGCCATCTTCATGTTAAGGTCGGAAACTTTTCAGACCACCCTCGTATGTATCTGTCTGCAGTTGTTATGGGAGGTTGCTGGTGTAGCATGGCTCGGTTTAGAGATGTCAAAGAAGGCGGGAATATAGCACAGTACAGTCTGACCACACTGAGAGCGCTGTAATTTGCTTACTGTTGCGCAAAACTACAGCTTCTTCTACGTAGAGGGCACTATGATTTAAAGACAGACTCACCAGTCAACTATGACGTCATTCTTGCTCAATCGGGCGGTGGGAAATAATGAACACCGTGTATTGCCGACCGGTACAGAGAATGGTTAAGTAATGCCGCTTATCTGTGTTTATGGAGGCTTTCACTGTTGCATTTATTCTTCATATAAGTAGTACTTTTAGTCCCATCTAGTCCCGATAATTCTTGTGTAATGTAGTTTATGAATTTTCTCACCAAAATTAAGCGGTTAACTTTGTATAGCATTTGAATATGTGTTCGTCACAGTGATATTAAACCGCGTATTTATCTGACAACATCTCGATGCTGGATTCCTCTCTTATTGCACTCGACTCTGTCTGCGTATTGCAGGAAGTTGGGCTTAACGGCGATGACGATGATAATAATGTGACATTACAGCAGCTGGTTCGAGTGCTTGGAGTATGTGGCCTGTGATGAATATCGATCCCCTTGCTGGAGCAATTTTAACCGAATTCAATGAGGCAGATAACGGACAGCCCATTCTACATAATGTATAAGTTCAATTTGCACTCACGCAGGCGAGAAGAGCCAGAAATATCCGTAGCACATTCCCCTGACTCAACATGTGTGCTTTGATGTAGCACTTGAATCTACCTACTCGCTCATCTGAAGCATCTGGTCAATGTAGTTATTTAGTATGTATGTCAACTACACGAGGGGATGGTAGTTATTGGTGCGTATGTTTGAATTCAATTCATTTTTTTCTTTTAAATCCACTACTTGAATTATTTTATATTCCATAGCAGTGTGCAGCTTTAAAAAAACTGTTACACGCGACGGAGGATTGGAGGGGCACAAAATAGAACGAAACTTTAAATTTCATAGTAGTAACCAAGCTCTAGGAAGGCCTTTACTCAGAATTAAGTAAATTAAATGTTTGATGCAATTACATGGCAATTAAAAAGTTCAACTGGGATTTTATGTAAACAATTTGTGTAAATTCTCAGTCAAATACAAAAATGTACTACCGAAAAATGCTTCCACAGCTCCCCATGTGGCCAGTGACCTTCGGGGAAGTCTCTTTCCACCAACTGATGAGTAAAGGCACCCAGTGGTTGGTGTCTGTTACCTCTGTTGTTTGATGGCCATGACTAGGATTAGGAAATTGAGGAAAAACCTTTTTTCCCCTAGTGTCTTAAGATGAGAGCTACCATAGTACAGTGCGACCCATATAAACCTGAACCATTCCAATAGGTCATGACTTTTGAACCAATAATAGGATACACGTGCAACTTTGGGAGAATATTGTGACTTTGTCCAATTGATCAACTCAAAGATGTTCTTTATTTCCACCGATATACAGTCGGAACACTTGCTGATTACACAGAATTACGTAGGACACACAATTACAATTCGCCAGTTCGTTTGTCACAGGTCCACTGCACGCTCACAGTTACGTACAACTCCTCTTATGTACATTCACAGCCTTCCGGCCCGTTAACTCACTCGGCGCTCCTCAGGGCTGCTCGCCAAGAACTGAACCTACTCGCCAACTGCAGCCCATTTTTATAGGAATATCGCTGTTTCTGGAACTCTCGCGTTTCAGTGAATCAACCCGAAGGTTTTAGACGGCAGGGGGAGGGGAAAGAGACGGCACAGTGATGTTTTTTCCAGCCATGCCTCGTTACTGCTACAAGATAAATAGGTAGGTGTGGCCAAATGCTTCCCGTCTGGTCCTACTGCTGGCCGGTTCTATCGGGAGTTCCGACGTTCTGGTGAGAATATAGCACACAAGTGGGAGATTGCTTTACACTATTTACATCTCAGAGAAAATGTTGGAAGTGTCCTCCACCAGCATCTATACATGTTTGTACTCGTCTCACCATATTCTCTCAAGTTTTACGGAGAGTATCCTCGCCAATGTTACTTATTTCGGTTCGAATGAACATCAATTGTCCCTGGCCTATTCTTGTACACTCTATTTTTAGATGCCTCCACAAGAAAAAATCCTGTGAGGTTAGATCAGGTGATCTGGGGGACCACAGACATTTTGAGTTTATTCGATTATCAAAGACACTGGCTACAAGTTCCATGGTGTCTTTAGATGTATGGCACGTTGCTCCATCTTGCTGGAAACAACCTTCTCTCAACTCGATGTCACCCAGCTGCTACACAAATGTATTGAAGATACCCATATAAACTTCAGTGTCTACAGTGGCACATTTAAGACCGTCAACTGTCAAAAATTGACAGTGCTGTAAATTCTCCCAGAGCCACTGAGATCACTAAAAAAAATTTCTACATTCTATGAGCTTTGAAAGGGAAATTATGGTATATTGAAATGGTTCAGGTTTATATTGAAGCTGATATTGCATACATGGACATATTAGGTAAACATGGCCATCTGTAATTCAACTTCAGGTAATAACCAAGCAGGCCATATAGATGATGCAACAAATGCTTAGGTTTATTGACATCCCAAATTATGACGTAGTATTGCGGTGACTTAGCAAAAAAGAACCAATGATTTTATTCATAAATTTTTTTCTTCTGTTTTTAACTCTCGAAGAGGGTAGACGTGTTTTCGGTAAAAGACTTCTTGAAACTACGAGAAGTTATTTGAGTTCATCACTTATGAACGTTTAGTAAACGTTTAAAACATTAATCGAATACGCGACGCTACGATAAATAATTTAAGTAAAAAACCGTTGCATCATTTATAAATAAAAGGAGAAAATTAAAATATAGTAAAGGGCTATATACATCAGTGGAAAAAGTCGCATGTAAAGAAGAAAATGATGTCGAGAAATATAATTCCAATTAAAAAGGTAGTAATTATTTTATTCCATAGTTGTCTAAAAGTGAAAACCCTTTTGTATCGATACCATAACTGAGAAGTTTCACATCTCATTGCTCGCCGCAGCTGCCGGAGAGAGGATTTATAGAAATCTTCGAGAACTTCATCCTCACGGCATTTAGACGAAAGGTTTATCACTTCTACATCAAGTAAGGTTTGGCTTCTACAAGCATCGCCACACCGAGGGAGCGCTAAACTTTTGCGCGTGTGGGGCGTAGACCTCACGAAGGGGGCGAATCCAACTTCATATATGTCACCGCATCGTGTGATATAAATCCAACCCACAAGGAGGGGAACCGCTCCAATATGGATCGCACTGTGTATGTTAATTATGGATCACTAAGGGCCAAAAAATTGAGGTTTTCATTTGTCCTTGTTTGCCATTTTTGTCTTATTAACTATTTTTTATTTAAAGGTCCTTTTTATAGCATTTTTGTTTCGTGTCATGGTTCTTTTTGCAACTTTAGTTTCTTTTGACTGTCTTTTCCCTGTTTAACAGAATTTAGCATATATTCTAATTTCTTTTAACTAATACGTACATATATCAGAAAAGTAGCAAAAAAGTAACAGCAAAAAATAAAATAACTGCAACATCCTGTATTGTAAAGCTGGAAGAACAACTAAATATTATACTAATAAAAATATTTGTAAAGCTCCTTTGATATTTTGTATTTATTATTAAGAGTAAGAATCACTTTATGAATTATTATTTTATTTTTAAATCAATAATTACTGAGGCATTAGTTGCACTTTATTTGAATTTACCAGTACTTATATTTTAAGAGTATGTATTAAAGCAAAAGCTTTTTGTTCCTCACAAACTCATACAAAGACTGAAATTTCAAAGTCAACACATAGCGAATAATTTGGTTAGGCACTCGGTATAAACAGGTATGTGTTAATATTGCATCATACGTTTTAAAGATTTAACGACCGGAACGTTGCATTTTCAGCTAAATGATGAACTCTAAGATGATACAGAATACATCCTCTACATATACATCTACGTATATGGTACAAAAAATATTCACCGTTACACTTCTGATACCTATAAAAGAAAATTTTGTGTCACTGTTTTACTATATGGAAGCACACAGAAACGACATAACGAAATATAAGCCAAGCATTTAATCTCTGCTGGCGTATTGGGAATGGAAAGTGTGGACTGGAATCGTTAATCGCAACTTCCGTTAGCTCGCCATCCATTAAAAGGGACTACAAGCTGGTGGCCAATTAACCATCGTCAAATCAGCTCTGTGATAAATGTCACTTCCTTTACCAACTTCCGTGCACTTCGGTGCAAGGTGGACAAAAATAGAGATCATGCAAATAAAGTGTTGGACGGTTTAGTAGCAGGTGTTTTCTTCTTTTTTTCCTTTAAAATCAAAAGACGCCGAACTGGACGAGTTGGATTCTCCCCAACTAAAAACCCCTGCGAGCCACAGGAACCTCCAATAGCTATTATTTCAAGAAGAAAGCCGAAAGATGGCCGACGTACTAGTTTACCAATTGATGGTATATAGCACATAAACGTCTGGGAAGGGGAAGGCGATGCTGTGGTAGATGTTAGGAGTACAAGCAGCGACCGGTTGCTGTGTACGTTCATCCTGCTCCTTCGCCTTGAGGATTGAAGTAATCATTGCAGAAATAACATGCCAGTTATCCCTAGACTCCACCATAAGTGGATGAATATTGTTCAAAGTATGGACCTGACTAAGTTCGGCGTAACAGCGATGGAGGATGTCAAGCCATTGAGGACATTGTAAAATCGTATGCTCCGGTGTACCCGTTTGTGCACAGTACGAGCAGAGGTCCGTGTCAATGAGCCCCATGCGGTTCAGGAAGAATTTGAAACGGCCATGGCCGCTCAGAAATTGGGTGACATAATATCCAACTTCTCCATGCTTGCGATAGAGTCAGGGTGCAATCTCAGGAATCAGCAACCTGGTCCACTGTGCCGTAAGGGCTGCCTGGGCCCATTCCGCTTGCCTCAGTCGAATGGTGGTGGTCCAAACCAAGAGCCTTTGCTGTGACGATCCGGTTCCATGAACATTAGTGCGTTCCTTCACCAAGAGATAGATTGGTATAGTCCCAGCGATAACCTGCACAGCCCTCGTGGAGGTAGCCCTATATGCACATACAGATACGCTATATGCGCTCGAGCTAAGTTCGGTAGATTGTCTTATCAAGGTAGGACTTCCAAGCTGGGGCACCACACGTAAGAATGGAGTGTACCACACCTCCAAGAGTTTAGTAGTAGTAGTAGTAGTAGTAGTAGTAGTAGTAGTAGTAGTAGTAGTAGTAGTAGTAGTAGTAATAATAATAATAATAACAATAACAATAACAATAACAATAATGGTGATGATGATAATAATAATAATAATAATAATAATAATAATAATAATAATAATAATAATAATAATAATAATAATAATAATAATAATAATAATAATAATAATAATAATAATAATAATAATAATAATAATAATAATAATAATAATAATAATAATAATAATAATAATAATAATAATAATAATAATAATAATAATAATAATAATAATAATAATAATAATAATAATAATAATAATAATAATAATAATAATAATAATAATAATAATAATAATAATAATAATAATAATAATAATAATAATAATAATAATAATAATAATAATAATAATAATAATAATAATAATAATAATAATAATAATAATAATAATAATAATAATAATAATAATAATAATAATAAAGTAGAAATGTACGCACACCTTGCAGAGGGTATTGTGACATTTACATTCTCTTCATGAGTGGTTAGACCACTTGGCTCTCACCAAGGCGGCCTAGGTTCGAGTCCAGATGACTACAAAGTGAGAATTGTGGTGGACAACATGGCGTTGGGGTGGGTTTTTTCCGGATCCTCCCCTTTCCCTCGTCAGTATTCCACCAATTGCTCCATCATTCATCTCGCCCTCATATATATCATCAACTTCCTTCACCCTCAGATCAGGCATTGGGCTGATCACCCATCCTGGTTCTCTATGGATCCAAAGCTTCGGTTCTTCAGACCTTAATGTTACTGATATTTCATAAACATTTTCAAAAATCACCTTTTCCTCTTTTTAGTGTATAAAATAGTGTAAGCCTTCCCAAATCCAAAGAATGTTTAGATAGCATACGCAAGTCATTTTTAAATGCTCGAAAGTTACGTGAATGCTAGTGTTATATATATAAATTCTAATTCTTTATCTTTGTTTTCTCGCTATTGAAAATTTCATTTTTCATCATTTAAGATGTTCCGTACGTCACAGTTTTAGTGTTAGACTAATGAAACTTGCTACACACGTTCATAGAGACACAGTGCCCTGGGCTTTATTGAGAGATGCATTTAAGTACACTTTCTTTACTTCAAAATACAAAAGTTTCAAATTTTGGGCAAAAACGCCATATTCATAGCTTCAAAAGTTTCTGGAGCCTAAAGTTATTGAGACACAGAGAAACCTAGGGCAAATTCAAGAAATGAATGAATTGGGAACCTGTTGTTAAAATATTAGACCAAACTTTGTGTCATTTTGTCGCAAGGGACTTTTGAGGTGACGCAACCAAAAATAAATAAGTCTGGCCATATCTTCCAAACTATCAAAGTGAAATAGACAAAATTTCGGCTGTGTCATACTTGCACTAAGTTACATCTGTGGTATAAATCTTAGAAAGCTAGCGTTATTAGTTTAGGATTTCAAATGTTCAGTCATAGAT
Source organism: Mantis religiosa (assembly GCA_030765055.1). Lineage (NCBI taxonomy): Eukaryota > Metazoa > Arthropoda > Insecta > Mantodea > Mantidae > Mantis > Mantis religiosa. The sequence continues at coordinate 10,082,889 of CM060958.1, forward strand.
ACCTTTAAGGGATAGAGGAACAAGAATCCCCTAATACCAAAATAGTGGAACAATTAGGGAAGTTGAAGAAGAAGCGCCAATAGATTTTTGACTGTTCTTGCACTTTTTTATTGCTCCATAAGTGTAGTGGTCATATCGGCGGCCGTTCTCCTTTGGAACATATCGCCTATTTATGTTAACTCGTAATAACATACGAGTGTACGTTAGTTTACTGGTAGTTAAATGTTTTAATCATTAGATCACGCACACATTCGCACGCTCATTCATGCTTCCAGACTCTGGGCAAAATGGGGAATTACCTTGGTTGGGGAAAAATACCCACCCCTAGCCGGATATTGAACCCAGGACCTCTAGCACGGCAGGCAGGTGCTCTACCGACTGAGCTACGGGGCCAGCCAATTTCTTACACTTTACAATATGACATCGATCACAGTACTCTGAACAAAAACACAGATGCAGGTTACTGCCATAAACTGCCATGTCGTCTAGGATCTGTCTTGGCATAAAATTCCATAGATATAGATAGAGTCAACATGAAAAATTCAGTGCCATGGCCGGGATTTGAACCACGGATCTACTGGTTTCCGTCCAGTCGCTCTAACCCATTGAGCTACCGTGGCGAACTTGCCGTTATGACATTAAATTCTCCATTTGTCACTTATATTTCCCCGGTAGACCACCAGGGGCTCTCACATCCGAGGTACATCGTTTGTGGCGACTTACTGTCGTAAGTACTTGAGTCCCAGACTTCATAATTTAACTCTTATTATTTTAGTTAATTGATGGAAATTAATCATTTCTCCACACTAGCCGTATATAGGCTAAGATTTTGCATACATAGAGTCAACATGAAAAATTCGATGCCACGGCCGGGATTTGAACCACGGATCTCCTGGTTTCCGTCCAGTCGCTCTAACACATTGAGCTACCATGGCCAACTTGCAGTCATGACATTAAATTCTTCATTTGACTCATATACTTCCCCGGTAGAACCACCAGGTATGTCTGTTGTTTCCTCTTGTGGGTCGTTTAGAGGCTTCTCGAAGTATTCTGTAGCTGGTAGTAGTAGTGCGCACAGCAGATCTTGTATCACAAACGTCTCCCTGGTAAGTTCATATGCTAGTCGCGATCTGGAATTCTGCGTTTCTCCCCGAACTCTCTAGAGATATTTGGCTTTTACTGTTTCTATCTCTTCCAACTGCTTGTATGTGAGATGTTCCCCCAGTGAGTCGAGATCATACACAAGGACGGGTAATATCTTAAGCCTGAACAGGTCCATTCCCATGCTGAGTTGTCTGATGCCCCAGATTGCAACCACCGTTCTTGTCCTAATGTGACGCCCATTGTCTGTATTGTAATGTCTAAGCATTTAAGTTTGCTTGCTCTTTTAAGGAATTCCACGTTACATTTTACTTGACTGCTTCTTTCCTAGATACTACCATACAAGTCTTCTCTTCATTGAATACTAATCTGCATCTATTTAATTCATTTCATTTAACTCCTTCGGCTCTTTATAAAAAACTTCTAATATTACCTTTAGAATAATAAGATTTGTATAGGCTGACAGCCCTATGTCAGTAGATTTACTGACATATAAAACAACTCTTGCGGGACGAAATTTCGATACATCGGTGGCCCTGATACGATTCTGGCAATTGAGAACGTGTTAATAAACAAAATATGTATTATTTTAAAACAAGAGAAGTTGCAGAAAATACATGGCCAATCCAAAGAAGAAGATGACACATATGTAGATACATCTTAATAAAACAAACAAATTCCATTTTTGGGGATGTTTAATCAACATTTTAAATGAGGATAAAGGCAGTTTCCTTAATTCCTGAGCTATCTTAAAGTATATATGTCTAAAGTGTAACAATGGCGTACTTAGATTTGGTCAATTAATGGCTATTTGTACCTAAGGGGATTCAAATGTGGATAACCTTTTTGTATTATTTCATTTTGATGAAATTGGCCGCGCCGTGGCTGAGTACTTAGACCACTTGGCTCTCACCAAGGCGGCCCGTGTTCGATCTCAGGCGACCGCAAAGTGAGATTTTTGGCAACATGGCGCTGGGGTGGGTTTTCTCCGGGTCCTTCGGTTTCCCCCGCCGTCTCATTGCACCGGTGCTCCATCTTCATCTCATGTGTCATTAGGTCGCCGCCTGCTGTGCCATACACAGTAAAAGCGGGCGTTAAACACTACACATTTCATCAAATCCAATTGCGTAGAGTCGTGTCTCATTGATTAACAATATAGCTTCACTTTTAAGGGACTTAGAATTAAGCAAGGGTAGCTTACAACATGTCTATACTATTTAATTGAAAATAGGGATTTGGTGGCTTTTGGAAAAGCTGCGTGGTTCAGGTGGTTCTGCCTGTGACCTGCATTCGGAAGGTCGGGGTTCGATTCCCGTGGCCGACGTACCTGACCTATTGTTTGGGGGGGGTGGTTCCGCGTCGCCAGGTACATGCTGAGTAGGTTAATTCCTGTCCCTCCAGTTCATCTCTATTATCATGTCATAGCATCTCTCATCTGGTGGTCTCTTTCAGGGTAGAAGTGTCGGCGGGAGTCTCGGCGTTGCATGGCACGATGATATTCTCCTGGTAAAACTTCCTCCTCTGGTAGGATGATCTCCGGTCTTCGAGCCCGGTCTGTTGGGACCGTTTATTGACCGCAGTCCAGTCAACTGGTAAAGTGCAGGTACACCGCCCTCTGCCTTGTCATGACTCTTTCGAACGGCCGCCTTCTGTCTTCTTTCACCTCATCCTTCCTCCTGATAGGTACAATGGATCATCAACTGGAACTCCGTGTCGAGTCCTCTCCGTACCGTAATCTTTAAGCTTTCTTTTCTTTATTGTTTACTTTACAATTGTTTGTGTTAAGAGGTGCTAAATGTAATTGATTTAATTCCAACAAAGCGATTTATAACAATATTAAGTCACTTTTCAGAAATTCAGTAAGCCGAAGACGTTAAAGATTACTGATTATCATTAAAAGCTGCTTTTCTATAAAACGATTTAAACCTACTCTTTCTCTCACACAAAACGTTTGTTCATTTTTGTGACTTTGAGGTTTCGTTGTATTCAAAATCTAGTTTGCAGAAGTTCAAAGTTATTTATTTCAAGTTAAAAAACAAACACACACACTTTGTACACCCCTTACAGGCTCTAAAAATGACGTGACACACACGTACGCATCAGCACACATAACAAACAAAAGAATTCCCTTGCGGTACACTTCAAACCACTACACAGCTGCACAACACGATTAACAGATCAACTCTCAACTCTATTAACAACTGGTCCAACCCACACTGCCGCTTATTTATACCCGGGTCATCATTTCTCGAAAGCTGCCGAAGTATCACGGCTTTTCGCGACGGCAAGAGAAGGCAGAAATCATTCTGTCTCTTTCTCTCCTCCCTTCTGTGTCTCTCTCTCTCGGCAAGCGCCAAGCATTCGCTTACGCGCGGACCAGCAGCAGCACAATAATGCCTCGGCGACATTATTATTATCGCCTGACAAATGGAGCGATGTTTTTAAGTAAGACTATAATTATAATCTACGGATTGCATGGAGAGAGAAACGAGAGTCAGCTGACTGTGTATTGACTCTCACAGAGCCACTCAATTATTAAAACTCAATGTTATATATTGTATAATTTTCATAAGTCTTTAAACGCGTTCGGTTTGATATGCATTGCCCCGTACCTGACCGAGTGTAGAGCTTGGCAAATGATTTGCACAGATTTTGCATGTTTGCATTTGGACGGTAACTGTAGATTCTGTGCTAATTAGTGTGTGCCCTCTTGCGTGCTTCAGTTACTTGCTGGTACATGGCCTCAATTACATGGTCATCTTCTTACACCATTTGCCTTTCTACTGCTAATTTAATCTAAGTTAGGAATTATTGTATGTACAAGAGCTGTTCAATAAAGATTGATCGTAATTTTTTACGGACATAATTTTTCGCACTACAATTCAATCTTATTATATTCTGTTAGCTTAATGTGAAACAAACACGCTGTAGTAGTTTCATTGTTGGTACTCCTGGTTCTCGCCTGTGAGAACCAGGCAAGTTCAGACATGTTCAGTATCGCCTACCGCTACAATGGAGGTAACATGCAGTTAAAGTTGATGTTAGAGGAAGATCCGGAGTTTCTTTCAAACGTAATCACTGCTGATGAAACTTGGCTACATCATTTTGATCCTGAGAGCAAACAGCAAAGCTCAGTGTGGAAATCTCCTTCATCACCAACCCCCAAAAAGCAAAAGTGGTAGCTTCTGCTGGGAAAGTTATGGTCATCTCATTCTTTGAAATTCATGGAATGATTCATCAGCATGTGGTACCTGCACACACATCAGTAACTGGACAATACTACAGGGATGTCCTGAAAACATTGCAAGAACATATCAGGCCCAAAAGACCACATTTCCGTGAAGCAGGCTGGATGCTGCACCACGATAATGCGCTGCCACATATTGTCAATGTTGTTGCTGAATATCTTGCAAAAATCAACGTGAAGTACATCCCCCACCCTCCCTATAGTCCGGATTTAGCCCTATGTGGCGTTTTTCTATTCCCTAACTTGAAGAAACGCCTTCGTAGGAGACATTATCCATCATCAGAAACAGTGGTGAAGGTTGCGGAGGTGATTTTGAAGGAAGTGTGCAGAAAATTTTTCATCGGAAAACTTAGCATTTAGCATAATCTAGGATTACCAGGCTCTTATATTTACGTGAAAAGTAGGACTTTTGTGAAAGATTTTCAAAATATTGATCCTATTAACCAGCGCTTAAGTTACAATGTTGCTTGGCACTCGCGTTCTTGTATTTTATTTCTATTTGATACTGTGGTAGTGTATCTAATATCCGTACTGGTAGTTGCTTCATTTATTTATAACAACTTTATTGAGGAATGTAGGTAAATAAGATTAATTAAATGTCACACGAGGCTTAAAAACCAACCAGTGTAACCCTTTAAATTCCAGACATATTTCTCTCTGGTTTCCAGCACTCTGCTTGTGTATGCAGTGCTTGTCTCACTGTTCATATAAAGAGATAGAGCAGATTTATCTTCCATATTGGCTTGTCTCTTCCACCATCAGTCATGCTCTCCAATCTCATATAACTAACAAAAGTAAGATTCTCCAATTTCCAGTTCCATTTTCTCTATACACTGCATTGCTTCATAATGAAAGAAATAATTCGCTCTCTCTCCTCATGTCATTTCCCCTGCGTATTTCCTCCAGGAATCCAATTATTACATCTTAATATACTCGCAGGTGAATGTTCAATATTCCCCGTCACTGAGCAATTTAAAATGCAATACGCAACTAAGGTCACAGTTTGAAGTTACAAAATCTTATATGTACCTACTCACACAGAATTTCTCTACTCTTGATTCTGTAAAGTGAGTTCTAAACATAATACTTTATCACTGGAGCAAAAAGTTATAGCTAAGAATTAAGGTGTTCTTTAAAATGAGGAAAACTCATATTTATAAGATTTTTAAAACATAAAATTAAAGACGAATGCTTAAAGGGAACAGAAGATCACGTGTAACGTATCACAAAATCTACAGAGCATGACGAACTAAATCGCTCTCTGTTCGAGTGGTTTGTTAAAACATATAAACCGTTTTCTATTTTTTCCTACTGTGGGTTCTGATACCGTCCCTGTTAGGGATAACATTGTCATAACAATCCCGATATATATTATCGAAAGCACGAGAACCCAAACAGCGAGGTGAATGAACACCTTCTTCGCAGGTACTTTCATTGTGCTGCTTGCCGACAAAGGTGGCATTGTCCAAGGTTAGACCCTCGTCATTAGCCATGTCTTGGCCTGCACATGCTACGTGATGATAGAATAGACACCGGGATTTAAGTTACACATTTTTAGACGTGTTTATGCATTAATTAGCTTGACTGTGGGAAAGTGAAAATCGCATAGAATACACGTTTCAGAAACGAGAAATTTCTTTTAGTAGGGATGACACACAACCTATCAGAAACAAGTAACTGGTCACATGACCTCGAAAGTGTCCAAAGTTTGGCGAAAGGAAGGGGAAATTTGGGCAATGGCGACGTTTGATCGTCGCTAGGAAAATCACTCTGTTTCGGCGAGTGAAGGGGGCGACAAGTAATGAAAATTCATCAAAGTCCGTGTTCGCGAATACTCTGTTTCGGTGTGTGAAGGCGTCCACAAGTAATGAAAATTCATCAAAGGCCGTGTTCGTGAATGCACGATGTAATGCCCTCGACGTTCACAAACAATGCGTACACAGATACGTACATGACATCAAGATAACGGTGACGAGTGGAGAGGACATGTAAGTAAAATGATTCTATGCACCACAAGCGACCCTCAAAGCTCTTCCAATAACCCGCAAGCTTGAATATAACTTGAAAAATAAAAAAAATGTGGCGAACTCTACAGATCGCAAACGTTTGTAGAAAATTATGCAGTGTATTTTCCAAATGATAATGCTAATTGTCCTCGAGCAGCGTACTATGCATCGGTAGCTATGGCCGAAGATTTTCGGGAGGTAGTCGAGATATTTAGCGCTCTCGCTCAGCATTAAGCATAATCTTCTGGAAGTCTCACTTACCTCCACCTTTAGAACATAACCAGCTGCTGTATAAGCGAGTATTTCTGAATCATCTAGTTAGTCGATGAATTGCTGGGCGCCTTTCCAGTGCAACAAAAAGTGCTGTTCTCCGAGCGAGTTTATTGTGAGATTTCGTAACGGTTGCTGCTGCGAGAGAAGTTGGGGAAGTCTTGTGTTCGATTCGGCTATTTTGTAATCATTAGTATTGATTTCAATCCTTCACGAGATAGATTCTGTGTTCTGTCTGCTAGCTTCCAACTTCAGAGGTCGTAGGTTTTATTACTCCCGGCTGGAGAATGGGAAGTTTTCTTTAACTAGACTTATTCCACATCCTACCTATTCAATTTAATTCGTTATTCGAGATAAACATTTATTAATGATTCCATTACATATTTTTCTGCAGATACATAGTAATAGGGGAATACAATAGCCTTAAGGACATTTGGTAGTGTCAGAGTAGCAGTTTCCATGTAGAATTTTAATGGAATATATGTTAATGTTTCTTGAAAGCTATGCAATCTGTCATAATGAACATTTTATCACTTATATACCAGTCCCTTCTAATTCAGAATCCATAATCAAATCATAAATAAAGCTGATAATTTTTGCTCTAGTGATATTACAATAAACACAAAACTTTCAAGTATTTTCACGCATTTTCTTCTTTAGGTGCCCTTATCTCCTAAACTGTTAAAGTAAAAAATTTCTAACTTTTAATGACTTTACAATTATGTTATTAAACATATATTGTGAAGCATTAAGACATTTTAATCAGTAATATGAATCTCAAAAGTAAATAATAATAATATACTCTGATACCGAAATTAGGGGTTGCCAGAAGCAAAGAATAATGATAGACGTCGAAGGAATGTTGGTTCTTTGTGACGACCAAGGCCAAGGCCAGTTCAGTGGGGAAAGTGTTGTAACAATGCCATGAATGAAAGAAGCAATGTCCTTAGAAGGTTTCTAAAGGAATGGTCACTTGACGTATATGAATAGATCGTTTACAATGGCGACCAAAACAGCCACAAAAGGACTTTGTTCAACAGAGTTTGAAAAGGGAAAGTTAGGAGATATATACACGCACGCAGTTGTGGTTAAGGCACTCTTCGGCGTTTAGCCGATGGAGACCGTTCGCGGCTAGTAAGCCATTATAAGCAGTCGTCGGTGTATAGCCGATATGGCTATATCGCGGCTAGGAAGCCATTATAAACATTCTTCGGCGTGAAGCCGCGGGGAGGATTCTGAGACGTCAAGCCTATTAGAGCGGGAAACTTGTTCTGTCTTGAATATTTGTCGGGTCATCAAAATTTATCGAGAAATATAGTTAGCATTCAGTCACTATAAACCGAGATTGGTAACCCTCGGTCAGCAGCTTCCATTTTGAGGTTAGAAAAGAAGCAGTGAATAAATAATTTGGAGATGGGCATTCCAGTGTTGTAAAATTTCCTTCTCACACCCATCCACGCATACCCTGAGAGAAACCTCATTGCTCATTATATTATATTTGCATCAAATTGGCGTACAACGTGGAGCGGTGGTAACCCTTGATCGCCACCACTCTTCATTTTCGTATCAACTCTTAATTTTTTAATTTTTATACATGAAAATATTTTTTGATAAATTGCATGAAAGTATAACATATGAAGTTTTCACCAGCTGTTTAGAGCAGTATATTCTGCATATGCACAAACAGTTTAAAGCTATAACTATTATAGTTTTCTAGAAAAGTGTACGTAAAGTTTAAAAAAGCAAGTACCGGTAAATGACAAAAGAAGATAATGTTGTGTTTTTATGTAACATACACAAAATTCAAAACATTCCAGGTCCATATTCCTCACCCCTTTGTCTCAGCATCCTCTCACTTCCTCTTTTCACCTCTCATCATAATTCTTGCTTCCTTAAACACTTCCTGCACTTGTTTTTCTGCTTCATTTACTCTTGATGCGTCAATGTTTTCAAAGGCACAGTCAAAATTAAAACCTGGTTCTAGTTCAATTTTCCTAACTACAGCTTCCCTTTTAGTAGCACCATATCACAGCATCCATCACACCAAATTTAATAGTTTTGCTGCAAACATACACATATTTTGAAACTCTTTCCCAGATTAGGTGATTGAAGCTCTCGTTTGGATTTTGCGTTCGACCTTGTACCCTTTCATATTATTTCTCTTTTCTCTAAGTCTTCTGCCATTCTTTTTTGTACATGTCCAACACACTCTAGCTTTTTTCATTTGCATCCCTTGTCCATATACATTGGCTTCTTGCAGCCTTACGAAACATTTGGAGTCCCCATTCCCCTAAATAATTCTGCTTGTTACATGCAGAAGAGAAAATGCAGAGTAAAAAGGGGACGTGATAGCCTGGCCGCCATATTTAAAACCCCATTTAAGTACACTTAATTGCCACAAACACAGGACATGTTCTCCAAGCTATGTAGATTCATATTAAGCATACTTTCATCCAAAATCTCTACCAGGTGTCCTTAAGCGATTGTTGTCCTATGTGCTGAAGGACATAGAACATTGTTGTTGAGAGGGTTGTCCTCTTTGCGGAACACATTGATATTTAGTTTGAGTGAGGTGCTTCTAATATAATCAGTGTTACCATAGAGGGATTGCTTTACACGACCCTTGGTTAAGTGATAGTATACCCTCAATGGCCAGTCAACAAGCAAAGCACCGAGGAGGTCATTGTCTGATTGCTTATAAAAGAAACAATGGTGCATATGCGATAAACAGCGACCGTCCGCGATGAAATGCCCGTTTACATCAAATCCCTCCGCGCAACCACTTCCCTTCCACCATTACATGCCGCATAAAAAGGTCAAAAGCCTCTCCTTATTATGGAACAACGACGTACTCCTCCCAGACCTGATATAAAAAGCAAATTTTGTTTGTGGAGCTGACTTCGTAGTAATCTTACAGCCTAGTGGGAAAACGTACCACTTTCGTCGGTTTGCTTATTTTACATAGCTGAGAGGCTTTCAAGAAACATGCTCAGCACTTCCAAATCTAAAATCAATACCACATTCAGGACCACTGATGCTATCTCGGTTAAATCTACTGACGTTAAAAACACCCAGTGTACTAAACTGTTGTTTTTATATTTAAAAGGTATTTATTTGTGCCCTCCTTCATTTCGACAGATTATTATGATGGTACAACCATCATGTATAATTGATGACACATATTTAGGTTTTTAATTTGGAAGTATATTCTATCAATAAAATAAAGCTGCTTTTAACATGTGTGCCTTGAAGTAGTTTTAGACGCCATATAATTTGTAAATTAACAATAGAATATTGTCGAGAAGTCGTTATCTACGATAGCGCGACATGTGTACACAAAGAGGTGGCAAATAAAGATAGCACGCCGATAAAGTTCTGCCGAAACAAACAAACTCAGATAAATGGGAATTTCTGGTGACATCTTGAATGATAGAGGTTATTTGGTTTCTTAATTGTTCCGAATCAGTCTGGAACTATCAGATGAGGTATTTAAGAAGGCGACGACCCACCAAGAGTCATTCGCGAGAGTCGTAAACAGAAAACAGCTGTAGAGTGTTGTGGTAACGAGAGCTGATGTAATCAGAGCGCTGTTTGTTATTGTCATCGACCTTGATAGATTGTGTATGTGACGTAATGTTGTTACGTGCGAATTGAACAGTGTATTTCTATGGAAATGAAGAACATTTTGGAATATCTGCAACTCGGAATTTTAATTCTATGAACCCACAATATACTATATTACATGGATAATTAAAAAATTAGTCTCATCTCGTTGGCATCAGGACGACTTTCAAAACTCGGTCCACTACCTCAAAGACACACTCCTCTTGGGATTGAATGCTCTCTGCTTCTCTAAAAATCTCTTGTCCAGCCACTTATCACATATGCTTCCCAGGTATGTGGTTCGGCTAGCAACACTCATCTCCGAAGGCTACAGGTCCTGCAAAATCGATTTATGCGCATCGCCACGGATGCCCCTTGGTACGTACGAAATCAACAACTGCATAAAGAACTTGGTCTCCTTCCTCTTCACCAGTACATACGTCAGATCGCCTCCCGCTTCTTCTCAAACTTGCCAGATGTTCCAGGAGCTGTGTTGTACGACATCGGCGCACGAACCCGCCAGCCCACGCGCCTGAAGAGACGACTCCCACAGGATCTCCTCCTTAGTGACTCTGATTGAAAAAAACTATGAATATTGTTTCACAATGACTGTTGTTCTTATCTCTTTGATTACTTGTTTGTTTTAATTAACTTATTTTTCTCTTGTTTCACAGTGTTAAGAAGATAATAGGAGCCAACTTGGTTTTCCTTACGTATTATTATATAGTTCATAGAGATTCAATTAGCTAACAAGGATCTGTAAAGCATGTACTCCTGATCGATCATTGAATAAAATAAAATAAAAAATAAAATTAGTGGCAACACTGCCTGAATTTGGTGCTGTAAGCGGTAAATCATGTAAGCTGATAATGAAAAATAACATCATCTACAGCTCGGCCGGCCGTTCTCCGGCTCTGATATTTCTCGAGATGGGGAAACGCGCTGTTACCAGTTCTTTAGCGAGAAATTCAAGCAGAGGAACATGCTTACTTTAAATATCTCACGCAATTACATATTTCACTAACCATTAGCCGTATTATTATAATAGGACTTACAGACACTAAAAAAAAAGGAATTCACGCACGCACAAAATAGCAAACAATCTCCACCAGCGCAAGCACCTATAGCAACTGAAACCACGCGGTCCAAACAAATGTAAACTGGCAACACTGTGTTGGATTCGGAAGCCACGCCTAGCAGTGAACTTGCTGATTGGCACTAGCAGACAGTTTTAACTTCCTGATCACGACATCGGATATAGGTACTCTCAATACTGCCAACAGAAGCAGATATTCCGCGTAAAAGTGTGAAATAAATATTTGAATAGAATGGTGTATAGTCCAATTAACTTGAGCTGTAAATTCTCTATGATATGCCCTTTAGGTAGCTGTAATTAAATCCCTAAACTAGTATTGCTTCACAAGGTAGAATCATATAATATAGCAGTATCGCTCATTCATGGTGGGGTGGGGACGCTTCCATATTACTTCTGCTATATCGTTCCCTAATTCGGTCGGTGCTGGACTATGGCTGTATCTTCTTTGGCTCTGCTTCCACATCGGTCTTGCGCAAGTTGGATATTGCTCAGTACCGTGCTCTTAGTTTTGCCTTGGTGCTATGTTTTCCATACCGACGAATGCACTTTTGGTTGAGGCCTCAGAACCACCATTGGAGATCCGACAACAGCTCTTAACCCAGCGCTTTCTATTGCGAGTTTTCTCCGTGGACGCCCACCCAGTATTGCGGACGTTGCAGTATCTTGCTGCTAAATATCTCAACGCGGATTTTCCAGCTGTACGACGATTGCCCTTACTCTTACTGGGTTTTCGGTCTCTATACCACAGTTTTCCCTTAATTTTGAAAAGTCCCTCTCTTCCGGGGTTTCAATATCCATATGACTTACACTTCTTGAATGTTTCGGTGCATTATCTTCCTGATCACATCATTCGGAGCCCTGTCATGAACGTCACCCTCTCTCATTTCTTGCAGGTTACATGGCCAGATTTCACCACGGTCTATACAGACGGTTCTAAATCTGCTGATGGAGTAGGTTATGCATACGTCTGTCCTTCTACTAATGCCCTGGCTCGATACCGCCTACCTATGGAGGCTTCCAGCTACACTGCGGAGGTTCTGGCCATTCGTGACGCTTTGCAATATGGGATATCTCAGGGCTTCCCCAAACTGCTGGTCTTAACCGATGCGCAGAGTGTGCTGCAGAGACTCTCATCTCCTCGCTGGACGAGAGATATGCACTGTTATCTTTACGAGATACTGACGTTAGTGAACAACGCTACCATAGCTGGACATCAAATTCACTTCCTTTGGATCAGAGGGCATGTCGGAATTCGATACAATGAAGTCGCCGATCGCCTGGCAAAAGAGGGACTCACCCAAGGCACCTTTCAAGGCCTCCAACTGCCCTACACGGATTTTTTCCCGGTCCTTCATCGTGACGCCTATTGTCGCTGGAATGACGCCTGGATTCGTTCGCAGTCCATCAAAGGCAAACACTACGCCGCCATTCAGACGCATCTATCCACGACCCCTTGGTTCTCCAGCTTCATGATTGTACGTCGACATCTCATCTCCATCATTAGAATGCGACTTGGACATGGATGTTATCCTGCGCATCTACACCGACTACGTCTCATCGATTCCCCTGTATGTCCTGATGACCCAGGCGAAACCGCTGACGTCAATCATCTCCTGTTCAGTTGCTCTCGCTACCGAGCCCACCGTTCTTCCTTCCTCCGCCGCCTACTTCAGCAGTCCGTTCCTTTTCCCGCTGGCGTCAACACCACATTACAGTTATGTCACAAACCTGTATACCAAGCTCTTCTGCAATTTCTTAAAGAAAGTGATCTACAGATCTAGTCTCCTCCCATCCTCTTAATTTTCCTTACACTATTTTTCTTATTTTTCCCTACGATGACCATATGGGAAATTTACCGAAAAAGAAGGTAGAGTCGTGATTTAATGTGTACTGCATTTTTATGTTGAGTAGAACAAAATGTCGAAAACAGCTGCCAACAATAGCAACTATTAATAAAACATAATCACATGACAAGGAATCAAAACTCCAGAACATTCTTCTTTAATTTGGGGCTAAAATTGGTCTTTTAATAAATTTCCAACGGGATAATTAAAGAAAGAAATGACAGTTTAAATCACGCAGTAGAATAACAGATTACTACAGAAACAATGTCTTTTAGAAGCTCAACAATGCACTGGTTAATGTAACAAAAGAGATGGCAGTTAAACTCAGGTGACGACATTGTGTGTACGCGTGCAGACGTGCGAACTAGAGGCGGAGTTAAATTGTTAACACGATTTATTCTAATAGCAAATAGAATTTCACGTAAATTAATAAGCAAAGTTTATTGATATTGTCCGAGTTTATAGAGAAGAGAGTCAGGCGTGCATCATTACTGGAACACTGCCGCATAGCTTTATATTCCATGAGCTTCCCTTTGAAGCCTTTGTAGAAAGAATACAGTAAATGTGTGTTTAAGCTTGGCCAGTCCCTGTCCTTTGTAATCAGATAATTAATTTTATTCATAGTCCTTCATCCATTCTTTTGAAGCGCACTCTTGTGAAAAACCCATAAAAATACTCTATTTCGTGTACGAAAATGCTAAAATTTACTTCAGCGAGAAGAGGGGTGTTTGTACTAAAAGCTCCAGCGTCCGTATCTATGGTTACCGGGCGAAGTTAACAAGCGTCTTTGTAGCTTATCGAACTTGACTAATTCTGTCTGGGGCGCTTCGTAAATCGGCTCAGCACACCATACTCCGGTGAGACTATTCATTCATTTTGTATAAACCGCATTGTACCTATATGCTAGACAGGAGGATCCGGAGAAAACTGAATGGTTTGTAAGAACTATAATAACAAATTACCGAACGGGATCGCTCAGGCTCGTCTGCGGTCCGCATTCGGGAGGTCTAGGTTCGATTCCCATGGGTATTTTTGGGAGTTTTCGCGGGACACCAGCGAATGTTATATAGGTTAATTACATTATTACATGTCCCTCCATTTCATCTCCATTCATAACATTTCACGTCATCTCTCATCTGGTGGCCTATTTCAAGGCAGAAGTGTCGGAGTGTGACTCGGCGGTTCATGGCAGGAAGATATGCTCCTGGTAAACACTTCCTCGTCCTGTAAGGCAGCCTCCGGTCTTCGGGCCGGTCTGGTGGGGCCACACTAGAGTGGGATAAATAAAAAATAAGTAAAAATCTACAATACCATACCCTGGCACCTAATTTCTCGAGCCAGGGTGTACATATACAATTGTTCATATTTATTAACTTTTATATTGTCACGGCAACAGGCATAAAAGTTTCGGCACAAATAAGAAAACAGTCGACGGATAAAGTTTCATGGTAATAATGAGCCTTGCTAAGGAGTTAATGATAGCGCGTTTAGTGTAAACAGATAGCGCCGGCAAGCAAGATAACTGAGGTAAAGGACTTGCCGGCATAGATTAAGTTACGCTTCTAGAATGTGATAGAATATTCGGATTACGTCATTATATGCCTTGTTTTCCAGAAACATCTAGTGATTGTAGAGAACAGTCTGGAATTCATGAATGAGTGTATAAAAAGAAGCCATGGCTAGTGATGCGTCACTTGTAAACAGCGTGAGTAAGCAGAGTTAGTTGTGTAACAAGGGTGTTGTTGCAAAGAGAGCTGAACTGGACGCTGTTATTGTCATCGACCTTGGTAGACTGATGGTGTATGTAACGTAATGCTTCTGTAATCTTTAAGTGTTTTGACGAAAAAAAATTCTGCAACTTGGCCTTTTAATTCTACGAACCCACAAAGTCACAATATAATTTATACAAAATATTTCAACAGATGTTAAAACTACGCGTACTAAAAATAAATAAAAACAACATAAAAACAAAATACTAATACTCTACAATGAATGACATTTTAAAACAAAACACAAAACCTATTTAAACCTTTCTTCTTATTTTCACCCCTTTCCCCATTTTAATACATATAAATACTTAAAATGAAATTAACACTGGACAAACATATTAATAATACATATTTCATTACTGGTATCCAGCTATTAATTAAACAAAAAACAAAAATCTACCCTTAAAAATTCTACTAGAATGGCATTACGAGTAGGGTCTACACATGCAGCCGTCGCTGGCCTCCTTCTTGTACCAGGGAGTTACCGAAGGGCGCCCGGCGTCTCTGAAGGTCTTTCCAGTAGGGCAAGACCTAACGATTAACAAGGGCCCCCCCCCTAGCTGGTCCGAAAACACAAGACGGGATGGAAGTGGATACGCCACTTACGCGCACCAACCCCAAAGGGGAATGATACCGAACAACCTCGGTGGGGTCGCTTGGTGATCTAGCACATATTCTAGTAGCTATGCAGGTTAGTACACGGGAATATATGGCTTCCCTCAACCCCGTCCGGAGACGTATCCGATCTCCCACGGTTATCGGGAACCACTACCCCCTCGAGTTCAATCCAATCTGAACAACTCCCAATCAGGGAGAAGCTCGAACGTTCGGCCCGAGGTACCTCTAGTAACGTCAGAGGTACCATGAGTGCTAAGGGTCCGCAGGGCCCGCACCACGGCAACTGAACAAGGATGAGATCCCGGTTGTGATGGTCTGCGTGGAGTTTCCTAATGGTAAATAGTAGGGACCCTGCCCTCTGCAGTGTCGTGGCCACTTTGGACGGCCACCCGTTGTCTCCTCTCGCCTCACCCTTCCTCCCGAAGGTGCCCCTCTTGGGGACATAGGTACAACAGACCAAGTATAGACCTCCGTGTCGAATCCCCTCCGTACCGTAGTCCAGTCCAATCCAATGATGAGAAATTAAAATTGAGTTTTATTATCTCGGTAGCTTTGGGGGATTCCATATGCATATTTTCTTTCTACTTTCTCTATTACCTGAAGTTGGGATTGTACTGCATTGCACCAAAATGTTCAATACCGAGATTACACGATAAATACCTGCTTTGAGGTCCCCGAAATCCTAAAAAGATATCTTTATCAAAATGTCTATGTAGAACATAATTCAGAAACCAAAAATTTATTAACTACCAACGATGTACCTTAAAGACTATGGAAAAAAAACATCCCTCAACCCATCCTACCCTTTACATGGTAAATATTTCAAAAATGTTTATTTTCTCAAAAATCCTTAACGATTTTTACTAAAATACCATAAACTCTAAGTATTTTCAAAGTAAATTAAATGTATTTCTTGAATATTTTGGGAACAGGTTCTAAAGGCTTCTTCATTTTGAATGGCTTTGTATGAGTGGTATACCATAAGAGAGAGAGAGAGAGAGAGAGAGAGGAGAGAGAGAGAGAGAGAGAGAGAGAGAGAGAGAGAGAGAGAGAGAGAGAGAGAGAGAGAGAGAGAGAGAGAGAGAGAGAGAGAGAGAGAGAGAGAGAGAGAGAGAGAGAGAGAGAGAGAGAGAGAGAGAGAGAGAGAGAGAGAGACAAAATCTTTCTACACAGTACACGGAGACCTCAATACCCATTTTTTAGTTAACCCTACCAAAATATACCTTGCTGTTGATCTGAAATTTTAAATACATTTTTCTAAATGGTAAGTCGTCTGCTCCAAAGACCAGAATCAGCATTTCTAGCCATGGTTGTCATTTAAGCTGGCGATATCAATTGTATTATTTTATAGCATTTTACCGGTTCGTTGTCGAACTTAAGATTCTTTTCTCACGCCATCAAGAGCTGAGCGGATCGGATGCAGGAGTGCAGAAAATTGGATAGAACTACTTTTCTGCTCTCTCATTCCAAACAACGAACAAAGGACTGGAAGCTAACAAAGAACAGCTGACAACCGCGCGGCGTTTGTTGATTACATAGTTACATTTGAAGCGTAGCATCGGATGGACAAGGGGCAGAGCGGAGTGATAAATCAATTTGCTTCAGTCCGACGTGTATCAAAGTGCGTGGATTCACTCATTCGTGGTTCCTATGGTTTCCCGGAATAGTTTTATACCCTAGCGGGTCAAAATTGAATTACCACCTGGCGGAAAAAAGGAGCTGTGAAACAAAAGGCGATCAAATATCTCCCGTCGGTGTCACTGAGTCGTCATCTTGAAGAAATCTCATACACTTACGTGCCTACTATCCCTTATTTTTATGTAGATTTCAGAAAAAACTATTTTTACGAAATCTTGTCTTTCTATTACTTCATGCTAATAAAGATAAAGCATTCGGTAGGTCCGGGTTCAGTTCCCGTGACCTACGTGACCAATGGGTTTTCTCGGGGTTTTCCCGGGTCGCTAGGCGAATGCTGGGTAAGCTAATTACATTCCCCGAATTTCCTGTCTCTCAATTTCATATCCATTATCATTTCATATCATCTCATCTGGTGGTTTCTTTCAGGGTACAAGTGTCGGCGGGAGTCTCGGCGGCGCATGGCAGGATGATATGCTCTGAGGTAAACTTCTTCTTCCTCCGGTAGGTTGGTCGCCGGTCTACACTCCTCTGCTGGGATCATTTCGGGACCGTCAGCCAGGGACCTTTGGGGCTCGGATCGCCTGCTTGGTATCATTACGGCTCGGCTGTTGGGCTCGTTGCCGTCCCACAGTAGGGGAGCGTGCCCGTTGTCCTGGTCTGTCAGGTGAAGTCTCTATCTAAGTAAACTGTAGGGACCCTGCCCTCTGTACTGTCGTACCTCCTTGGGTCGGCCGCCCTCTGTCTCCTTCGCCTCATCCTTCCTCCCGGGAGTGCCCCACTTGGGGGCATAGTAACAATGAGCCCAGCATGATGCCCTAAGCCCCGAATCCCCTCCTCAATAAAGATAAATCTTTTGACAAGTAGAGGCATTAGTAGGTATTTTCATGATAAATTAAATGTTTTGTGCAAAATTGCAAGACCAAATCATACTAAACTCATCTTATTTATCACTATCACTAGAATTATTAACCTAATACTAATTAGTCATTTTCACATTTTCTAAATACACATAGACACAGAGCAAGCATGTCAGTCTAATGTTTTTATATGTCTTTGATGTACGACCAAATTTTGCTGCTCGAAGCTTTTGGAGTGCACTATTCCGTCCGTCGCTGCTGGCAGGCTTTGGTTGGCTTGAATAATTTTTCTGCGTGCCCACCTCTAAAAGGTTTTCACCGCAGGTAGGATTTTTTTCCGGGACCTGTAGGGTGGCTTTGTTATGGTTTAGATGGGAATTAAGAAAAAGGGTGCAATTTTGCCCCTTTAAGATGATTTTGTAGAACGCAGTACCCGTTACACCTTGGTGTAAATAGTTTTGCGTTCTGATGGGATGATTTTATAAGCCAACACTCTCTGATTGGGAATTAATAGAGCAAACATTTATTCGAGCGTAATTAAGTAATATAATTTTCTCAGTTCCGGCGCGTGAGATGCGTGTATACCATATTCGGCTGCTGGATGGAGCAAGCTTAGTATTCGCTGCAGTCTTTAATGCGGCCCGCCTCCATAGCCTTTAACTTTTGCGAAGATAATAGTCATATGTTTAAAGTCAAGTCGTTGTGCACCATTCCACCATCTTTTCACAACATCATGAGAAGAAAAACACGTTTAAAAAGTGACAAAGTAATTAAATATGCGTCCAGCCAATTATAACGTATAGGTATGTGAAAAATGATCGATATCACAAAACATTTCTAGGAAAGACATCTACTGATTTAAAGAAATGTGCAGATCGTTAATGTACAGTTGGCTTTTGTCTATCACTTAACATATACGGGCTTCACAAAATAATACGTGAGTGCATGAGTACCGGAGGAGGATAGCACTGACCCTGAAGGAGTTGGATAAGAATTTACGATTGATATATATTAAACCTTTTGTCGAAAAACAAAGTTTCTAGCATTTGGTTTACGGATTGAGAAATTGTTTAAGTACATTATAGAACTGTATGCTTTAAGGTACCACTTCGCCTGTTTTATATAGACGTAAAATGACGCAGAATCTGACTCGACACTTGGAATGCAATGCAAAATACATTAGCACCACTTGCACCGGGGATGTGACCCCTGACCTTTCCCCTGGAGCCTGGGCCAAGCTTAAGCTCGTTTTGGGCTCGCGGATTTGCAGGCTCCTCCTGAGCAAAGACCCTCTGGCCAGGCTGCACAAACATGCAAGCCTTGCATTTACTTACTTCTCGGTACACTCCTCACACAAAACTATAATCTGTTAATAAAACTGTTATTTTTATAAACATTTTATCACTAACACCTGCGCCTGCCTTGGTAGCGTGGCGGTAGCGTGCCTGCCTCACGTTCAAGAGGTCCGAGTTCGAATCTTGGTCAGGTTGAGTTACCTGGATAAGGTTTTGCCCGGGGTTTTCCCTTATCCTGAAAGAAGAATGTCCGGTAGCTCTAAGCTCTATGGACTCTAGGCTCATTTGAGCATCATTTCACCCATTCAATTCATCGTCCGATATACCGTAACGTTGGAGGACGTAAATTGAAAAAAGAAAACTAACACCTACATCTGCATAGAAGATATTGCATTTGATCCGAAAATTCCTCAGGAAATTCACGGTAAAGGCGTACATTGAAATTCTTGAAAATAAAGCATTTTTAGAAGAAAGCCAGCATCTGTAGATGTGTTCGTGTGTGTGTGTGTGTGTGTGTGTGTGTGTGTGTGTGTGTGTGTGTGTGTGTGTGTGTGTATGTGTGTGTGTGTGGGTACAAAATATCGCCAGAAACAGAAATTCGAACGCCAAAGTGGGTGCATACGTTCATCTTCCAGTGATGCGGCAATAAGTTTCCAAGAAAATCATCCAACGCCTACCTACCTGTTACATGTTCAAGATCTTCTAGAAAAACAAGCCAGGTGAAAAGACGATTAGAAATGGACTTTCGGGAGTGTGCATCTCTCCCATCATCAGGATATTGTAATAAATGTTATAACCATAATGAATCACTGAATATAACACATATATAAACAATACGCGCATTACTAAACAAAAGACTGTTTTCAGTAAATTAAATTCCAGGACAAAAGATGGCGTGAGTATAGAAAATTAATTGGCTCAAAGATAGGTAACTACTTAACTGGATGATCAAGCTCTATAGATCTGTGCTTCTTAAGCCGACGGATTTCCAGTTTTAAGGCCGGTTTCCAAGAGGAGCTGAACTGTAACCCAGCATCACAATTAAGCGTGCTCCCCTCGGAGGAAATGGCCGAAGTCTCCTTAACTCTCCGCTCCCAGTAACTTGCATTTTGCCAAGATGGCAGTCTCCCGAAAATTGGTTCTATGTTCTGCCAGTCCGGACTTCTCAGGTTGCACTAAACGAATGCTCCGTCCATGTTCGTTTATTCTGGTAGCGATGGTCCTTCCGGTTTTTCCGATAGCGCAGCTTGACGCACACAAAAAAGCAGATTGTGTAGCACGGAGATAATGGACAGATAAAGATAGCGCGGAGATAAAAGGCTTGCCGAAACAAATAAAGTTAGATAACTGGAGAGTTTTACTGGCATCTTGATTGATATAGAACATTCCACAGACGTCTGGGATCACGAGTGAGCTAGATCGCTAGTCAGAGACAGAGTCGAAATGGAACTTGATTCCTGAGCGTCCAGCTGTGTTTTGAAAGTGAACTCTTTTGTTTGTGGGTGCGGCAGACGACCTTGGAAGCTGTATTTGAGTATGTTACGTAATTCTGCTACTGTAAGGGTTGACCAAAATGTGTTTCTACGGAAATAAAGAGCATTTCGAATTTCTGCACACAAAAAAAAGTTATATGGAATATATATTCATGTTTGCTGTTCTTACATGTCTTAAGCTAGATATAATAACACATATTCATATATTGTTAGTTCTAATTAATAATCTTTATGAAAATTATGGAAATAGATTTTCTATATCCTCCGCCTCTTCACTTATGTTTTATGTTTATGTTTAGACTATTTCTCCAGCTCTTCAGATAATGATGTCTTGACAAATGCAGCTCTCCACCACTGCTAGGCATTTTATCACTTTCACGAAGACACACGAAGACACACGAAGACACAAGAACCACTGACGTAGCCGTAAATGTAGGTATAGCCTGGATACCACTTCTGACACCAATTGTGACTTTTTATTCTACGAAGTCACGAAGTCACAATAGTTTAGCAGTCTGCTGTATACGAGGCTAACCTGGAGTGCATAAATTACCCTTACAGTTCTACTACTACTTCTCAAATCATCAAACTCTTAATTAGTCCCAACATCCAATTATGAATGATATATTGTTCATTGTAAAGCAACGTTGCTGATTGCCTAAATGAACTTATATAAATTATTTTGGAATAGTTAAGGATACCGTTCTTCCAAGCACTTATCTTAGGCGCTCTTCGGGTCTTTCCATCACTCCTTTCTCTTAGGGGTCACTTTGGAAGCAACGAGGACCCACTATGTCCTGTGCCAGCTCAAGTATGTAAATTCGTTTTCATCTGAGTACTCCTAGCTTATCTGATGTTATATAGAAAAAGAAAACGTCAGTTTGAACAGTCCATCTTATGCCTTCTCTGCTTCAACTTGTATCATATGATGTGTCTCAAATTTGGAGAATTGTCGAACTAACAATTAATAAAAGTGAAATACGTGTCCTTAAATTACTGCAACAGGGAGCTTCCGACATGTTTATTGAACCTGCTTTGTGAACATTTCTAACAGAGTTTGGTGCTCATGATCTAAGCCAGAAAATTTCAAGTGTTTGTATGGCCGTAGAGCTATTGGCAATCAGGGTGCGGAGAGCAAAGGGCTGTTTGCATTTGCTCTTCCAATATTCATTTAGGTGTGAAAAGACGAGCATTCTCGATTCGCCACGACGGCAGCTGAATACGTGAAGGTTTGAGAATGAAGAAAAAAAGTTCAGAGTTGCTCTGGCGTACTGCGAGGTCGAGACGGAATTTTTTGGTCGTTGGGTTGAATACAAACCACGGTATAATTTAGAACTGCGGTGTTCATAAAGTGTGAACCTACATTATATAGCGAATAAATTTATATTTTATAACTACATGCACCTCTAGTAATAAAACCTTATAATAACGGACGTTTATTTTTAACTTTCCTGTTGTGGTTGACCTAAAATTACTTCGTTTCAGAAGGAAAACTAAATATAAATTAATTCAAGCAGCTAGAGGCTGACTGAGGGTCAGCACGACGTGTGTCATACGTGTACCTGTCCTACACGGACTTAACCACTTAATGACAGGATATGAGGGGTTTTGCAGGGGTGGTTTAAATATTAATTAACACTTTCAAAATAATTTTAAGGACAGAATGGTGTTTTAAGGTTCAAATCCAAGAGATTGGGATTCCACTTCATTTTATTTAGATTTTATTAAGTGATAAAATAATAATATAAAATAAAAAAATAATAATAAAAAATGTTTTTAAAAATGTAAAAACAAGGCTTTTGTATAAAATAAAGATAACTTCAGTAAAAAAAATTGTCTAAGGTGGGCGCTCACCCTTTTGCATGGAATCTATACATTTCTCGGCGAATTAAATCACATGTGAAATTATCTACTTTAGAGATTTACTTTCACAGTTGATCGGCGTCTTTGGTATTCCTTTCCTCACAATATTTCTTACTGTATTTCTTTGAATACCCAGAATTTATCATCAGGTTCATTGCATGACCCCTTACCAAGATAAAAAAAAAGTGGAAGACTATTGCACTTAACCCAAAATTATACCCACTTTACACGAAGAAAAAAGATAATTTTAAACACCTTGAATAATATTGTGACAAAAAAAGAAGTTCACCTCAAAATTGTTTTGGTCAGTAAAATCATTAGCTTAATGCTAACGTACAATCAGCCTTTCCTTTACACATATAATACAGCACTTAGAAACAATTCTGCAATGTTCCTTTAAGTCTCTGTATCAGGCACCCTTTGTACTGCTGACCTACACACAGGCCTACTCCTAACACGGAGCTACGCACCGATTCTGAACACAACTCCGATATCCCCACGTAAACTACTTCGACAACTTGGCAGTCCCTCAACTGGAGCTGCACTTACTCGCCCTTGAACTGCTTGCTGCAACATTCCACCGGCTGCCGACTACTTATCATATCACACTAACTTCGAAGCACCACACTGCTCACTGTACTACTCTATACACCTGACTAACTTTGATTCTGCTCTGACTGCCTCTCGAACTTAACTTTAATATACCTACCGGGCGCGGTGGATCTTTCCGGAAATGGATCCTTCTCGAAACTTGGTGAAGAAAGTTTTTTTTGTGTAATAGCAACACAGTTCCGCCCCGGCCTTATGACGTGAGCTCGTACTGGCCTTGAAGGTGTGCCACTCCATTCCTGTCAGCCAATAAGCGCCGAGGCGATTCCCCTACTCCTTCCCGGTGGCTGCTAAATAGCCAAACGAATCTTTCCCTCCAAAACAGCTTTTCGTTTCCTAGTATAACAATACTTTGGGGTTGCCAATTATACCTAAACTAATTTCTAATACTAGATGGAAAATTATGCAACAATTATGTTGTACCGTTAGTTGCCCCGAAACCTAGCAGACATCCTGCAGAAACTAAGCCTGTGCATTTTATTGTGTACAAGATTTTATACATATTTTATACATAGGTAGCATTCTTACAAATGCTATTATAAAAATCATAGATATTGAGTTAACTGCTTACATAATTATTAATAGCTCTTGAATTAATAACGTCTAATAATTTATCGAATAATGGGCAGGTGGAAATACCGCTAAAAGCACTTTGTAATTGTTCTTACAGCAACGTAAATAACGACGAAAATGCTGAACGGTTGCCCTAATCAACACAGTGCAACATGATAGGAGGCAATGACACCGTGTCCGTTTTGTTTACTTTTCACGCTTGTATCTATCATTGGTGTTCTTGCAGCCGCAAAATAAAACCAAAATAAAAAGCGTCCTCCAAATAAGAAACGACCAATGGCATTTACTTCCCCCATAATATCAAACATTTTGTATTCAAGACACTTCTTTCTATAGTGATTACTTTCGGAGATATTGTACTGTACCACCCTCTATAATAGCAATAATGCAGGTGTAGATGGTTATAAGAGATCGAAAGTTGATGTAACGCGTTTCGGCCAGTGCACTCTGGGTATAATGCATACCTGGTCCATAGCACAGGAAGCTTTCTGGTTCAGCTTAATTGCTCGGCGAACCCAATAATGGAAACCAACCAATCTCTTGAGCCTCATCATTCAATTTCCGTAGAATCGAGACTGCTCGCACGGCCTGCAAATTGAAGTTCACTACATTCCTGGTGGGCAAGCCAATAAATGAAAATAAATCCATTTCATAGGTTCTAACACATCCACAAATACGACTATAGTACTTTTGCAAACCCTGAAAAGAAAAAATGTCCTTTTTTTGTTTCAGGGCCTCATTCCATACTGTTTTCAATAGATAGGATAGGTTAAAGGATAGGTTAAAGATCCCTTATCCCATTAATGTGAAGTTCATTCATATCAGTCTGGCTTCCAGGAGCTCAATGCAGGACTTCTAAATTCCCTTTTATGTACTAGTAGTTAGGAAAGTGTTGCATTCCACCCAAAAGTTTACTATTGATATTTTACTGGAAGTTTACTCATACCACTTGTGGTCTGCTGAATCCGCAAAGTAAACCATTTTTGTAAAAATGTTCGTGTGTGTATCATGTGTCTCTGAACAAAATATGTTGCTGAAAACGAAAAAAGGTTGTTTTTTTTTTGGTAATTTTACGTCCTCCAAAGTTCAGACATATTGGACGGTGAATGAAATGAGTGAAGAGATGCTCAGAGCTACCGGACATACGTCTTTAAGGATAAACGAAAACCCGGGACAAAACTTTATCCAGGTAGCTCACCCTGACCGAATTCGAACTCGGGACCTTTTGAATGTGAGGCAGACATGCTACCATCCACGCTACCGAGGCGGGGGGAGCAACTTCGTATTTACATTCAGTCTTCCACCCCACACTACTCTTTACCCGGAAAGTTCTTCAAAAGTGTTTAATTTGTCAAAATGACACCAAACATTTTGAGTGAAATACCATGTACTTAAACAAAATTAAGTGTTCACCCTGAATTTTATGGGAATACCTTCTAAAGGCCTCTTCATTCTGCAGGGCATACTTGGTGAATTGTACGATATATAAGAATTTTACTGCACAAATCACGTTGATGAAAGGTTAAAATTTACTGATACTTCTACTGATACTGTACTTAAAATGGAAGTCTTTATTGGTTGCACTCTTTTACACTCTATTGTTTAGGTACTCCTACAAGAAAAATTCCGGCGAGTTTAGGTCAGGGGATCTGGGGGGCCACAGATCCTTTGAGATTATTAGATTATCAAAGAAACTGGTTACAAGTTCCATGGTGTCATTACATGTATGACACGTTGCTCCATCTTGCTGGAAATAACCTCTTAATTTGACATCATCTCCGTAAAACTTGGGAGAATATGGTGAGACGAGTACAAACATGTATGGATGCTGGTGGAGGACACTTCCAACATTTTCTCTGAGATGTAAATAGTGTAATGTAATCTCCCACTTGTGTATTATACTCTCCCAAAGTTACACGTGTGTCCTGTTATTGGTTCAAAAGTTTATGGCCTGTTGAAATGGTTCAGGTTTATATGGATCACACTGTATATTCTTATTTATGAATGCCATGTGCCTATTTGGCCAAGATTCTAAAACCTGCAGGTAGTTCAGCATTTCATGTTTTAATGTGGGATAAATGCCACATCCAAACTATCTACAAATGGAAAACATACCTCTCCATATTAAAAGGTAAAAGCACTACGAAGGTACGCAGATTTCAGTTTGAAGGATCTCTCGATATTCTACAGAAGTAAATAACGAAAATTCAAGAGAATGTGTTTGTTCAAACTAGGTGTAAAATTAATCTGCTTAATTCGTGCTCGCCTTTTTTTTACCTTCTGAATGAGTGTCCGTCAATTTAATTAACAGAGAACGTCTGTTCCCATCTAAAACACTCGATGGGAAAGGAAGCAATTTAGTAATAGTCTGATGCTTTGTGTGAATCATCTCCAATATTCAGGATGAGTGGGCGACACCCACACGCTGGCGGTGGTTTCCCAAAGCTACGCAGACAAAGCACCTCTCGCCACGTGCCCCCATCGTCGTGTACGGGCCTAAATGTTTAAAGGCAACGCTGTGCTAATGTTGTACATTGGGAAAGTGTCCGTACTATGGTTGTATTTATTTTGAAATAGAAAGTTCTTGCATAGAGTCTTAGGCTGAATAGAGATCCTGTACCTACTTCAGATAATAGCACTGGTCCCATTTTTTGTAACAACCTTATTGTGCTATGTGAGAAAGTTAAGAAATATTTACTTCTGTATAATTCCTGGAGGACCTTTAAAGAGGTCTACATTCACTATTACCTAGTGCATTCTGCCCAAAAATTCGACGTCAAAATATATATATTTTGAGACCTTTTAGTAAAAGATCCATATCTCTGTCTCTGTCTCTCTCTCTCTCTCTCTCTCTCTCTCTCTCTCTCTCTCTCTCTCTCTCTCTCTCTCTCTCTCTCTCTCTCTCTCTCTCTCTCTCTCTCTCTCTCTCTCTCTGTCCAACACGATTCAACCCGCTACTTTTTAAGTGTACGTGAAAGCGACAGCCGGATCTCAATAAATTAACCATGATGTAAAATAACACCCTAAGAACGAAATTCCGGCACACTGAACTCGATAATTGGAACCTGACGAATTGACACCACTGTTAACAAACAAAATAATTTTTTGAATCTATGTATCTGAATGTGTGTGAGTGTGTTTGTGTGTTTCAACAGTGTAACTCAATCGAAACGTCAGTTAAAAATCAAATCTATCGATTAAGTTCAAGAACGCCACGCAAGACTTGGAACCTGCCGTGCTTGGGATCCCGGGTTCGATTCTCGGCTGGGGTGGGGATTTTCCTCCAACCAAGATAAATCCCCATCTTTTCCAGAGTCTGGAAGTATGAATTAGATTGTAAATGTGTACGTGATCTAATGATTAAAACCCAACGAATATGAGTTAACATCTTCGATATGTTCCAAAGGAGAACGGCTGCCGATATGACCATTGTAGTTAAAGGTGAGGTATAAATGTGTACGTGATCTAATGATTAAAACCCAACGAATACGAGTTAACACCTTCGATATGTTCCAAAGGAGAACGGCCGTCGATATGACCATTGCAGTTAAAGGCGAGGTATAAATGTGTACGTGATCTAATGATTAAAACCCAACGAATACGAGTTAACATCTTCGATATGTTCCAAAGGAGAACGGCCGCCGATATGGCCATTGCAGTTAAAGGCGGGGTATAAATGTGTACGTGATCTAATGATTAAAGCCCAACGAATACGAGTTAACACCTTCGATTTGTTCTAAAGGAGAACGGCCGCCGATATGACCATTGGAATTAAAGGCGAGGTATAAATGGAACAACAAAAAGAAAAACTTGGAACAAAACCTCCTATTATCCTTTATACTGAACAGTTTTCGAAAATATATATTTTCTCAAAAATGGTTCTAATGATTTCTGAAATCCTCTTCCATCTGTATGATTTTGTATAATTGGTGAATCGGAAGGGACTACACAGAATATATAAGGTCCTGTTAAAGCACACAAATTATGTCAAATATCCTTTTTGTACGAGTAATTATACATTTCGAGGGTAAAACTGGTTCATGGGTTCCATTTAAAAATACTTATACCTTTGTCAGATGGAAAGTTATTCATTTCCTCTCGTCTATGCAAACAGAACATAGTTTCTAAATCTGCCACAATTAAGCCTAAAAAAATCTTAGCATGGCCTCCTTCGGAAGTAAAATTAGGTACACTTTGTGAATCTATTTAGTCTTTTATGAAATGACGGCGGAATGTACTTTAAGAACCTGAGAAGAAATTAATCATTTAAAAAAATGTAAAAGAATTATAAAATTTGGTTCAATACCTTTTTAAATAACCACATACATACAAATACACACTTATATGCTCTTCTTATAATTATTAACAATTTCAAAGGGAGTTTTGAATATCCCCTCAGTAGTCGTAAATTCTAGGAATTTCCCGCTGCATTTCAGTCAGTCAAGTCTTGTGAAGAATCTGGATGTTGCCAGTTCGCCGGTAGCATGCGGCAACTTCTTTAGCACCTGCGCTTTGCGGGTTACCGAAACAGTTGCTTGCAGGCGTTTCCTAAACGAGATGAATCGGTCTTATCTTCCGTACATTTACGGTACGAAGATTCTTTGGAAGGAGTTTAACCCAAAGCATATGAAAACTTAAAACAAACCTTATTTACACTTCAAGTTCTTTAATAATTAAATAATATTTGCAAAAGGTGTTTATATTTTATTTTCAGAATATATATCTTTAAGGTTTGCAAGTGGACTTTGTCAAACAGTTGCTCTTGTTTTTATTATTGTTTGCTTCAAATTATTTAGATATAATTTCAATTTACGTTTAGGGATGTTTTGCAGCCTTTGACGTACCTGAAGAAAAAAACCGAGATACTTGGCTGGCCCCGTAGCTCAGTCGGTGGAACACCTGCCTGCCGTGCTAGGGGTCCCTGGTTCGATTCCCGGCAGTGGGGATTTTTCTCCAACCAAGATAATTAATTCCTCATCTTCCCCAGAGTCTGGAAGTATGAATGAGAGTGTAAATGTGTGCGTGATCTAATGATTAAAACCCAACGAATATGAACTAACACCTTCGATATGTTCCAAAGGAGAACGGCCGCCAAAATAACCATTGGAGTTAAAGGCGGGGTATAAATGTGTACGTGATCTAATGATTAAAACCCAACGAATATGAACTAACACCTTCGATATGTTCCAAAGGAGAACGGCCGCCAAAATAACCATTGGAGTTAAAGGCGGGGTATAAATGTGTACGTGATCTAATGATTAAAACCCAACGAATATGAACTAACGCCTTCGATATGTTCCAAAGGAGAACGGCCGCCAAAATAACCATTGGAGTTAAAGGCGGGGTATAAATGGAACTAGTTAAAAACAACTGAGATACACGTGCAATAATGAAGTTTGAAATATGTAACACTATTTATAATATAATATTTTTCTGGGGTTTAGTTTCTTTACCACGTAATTGTGGATAGAGGAGATAAATTCAAAACAAAAATTCGATACCAATTTTTCAATTAAAATACACGTTTTCAGGTCCCTAGATTACAAAAGGTCTATTTTAAGATTAAGGCCCACGTATGTGTATGTGCTTCCATGTATCCTAAACTGATTTGCTCTAACAATTTTGATAATTTTTTCTAATGTTTAACATATTTTTATTACTAAGAAAATGCTTTAGATTTGTTAGTAATAGCCTTTGTTGGCATTCCCCAATTATCCAGTGATCTGATACAGTTAGGCGGGTCAACATGGCGAGGAAAAATTTATTTCGAAATAGCAGAATGCTCACGCGATTAGAATCTTTTCTGTATTTGACATAATTATAAAATTAAAATCCTTCACCTTGCAAGTTTCAAAGTTTACGTTTAGCCCAATACTTATTCTTTGTTCGCGTGTTTCACTGTGAGCGGTTCCATTACAATACATAGATATCTGGTTTGTCATAATTAAAGGCATTTTTAATTGTGAATGGAACTTAGCAGAGAAAAAGCAGTAGACTCCTTTACGATACAACGTTATCGACTTTAAGTGCATTTCTTAGGCTTTAGAACTTTACAATGAAAGATGTGTCAGATGAAAGCATTCATCTCCAAGTTATGGGGTGCGTTAAGGGTAAAGGGCATGTTTTTAATCAGTAAACTAAACGGTATAACAGTTCAGAAGTTATATTTCTTTCATCATGGAATCCCACTACACATTTCAGCATTAGTTACTTATCCAATATATAAATTGATCTGGAACATTGATAACGTATTATCCTGTCCATTTGGAATGATTGCATTTCTTAAAATAAAGGAGCAGGAACCATAAAGTTGAAAAAGTACTCGTATCGGGTGAGACATGTTTTGGCTTTCAAAGGAAATGTGACTAGGAAAGGAATGATGCGAAGTAAAATAAAGAAGGTAAAGGAAGGGAACGACCTCAGCTATGCATAAATCTGAGCAAAACTGCAAGCTTTGTTTTATATATAGAATAGGATAGGGTAAAATATTTCTGAGGGGATTCAGTATGTTGACCAGACCATTACGTTGACGTTACTTGTGCCTGTGCCACAAGTAGGGAATAGTTAGAAAGAAGATAAGGCGAAACGAGATATACAGCATCCGATCTAAGGAGTCTCGACAGTGCAGAGTGCAGGGTACCAGTGCAACCGGCACCCACCCACCGTAGTCCTGAAACGGCGGCACCAGATGTGCTTTGGAGACCTTCCTAACTAAGGGGGAATTATTTACCAGGAGTATACCACCTGCCGTGCCGACACTTCCTCTACTTCCGACACTGCTACCCTGAAAGAGACAACTAGATGAGAGACGGTGTGACATGATAATGGAGATGAAATGGAGAGACAGGAAATTCGGGGATGTAATTAACCTACCCAGAATTTGCCTAGCGACCCGGGAAATCCCCGACAAAACCATGAGTCTGGTAGGTTGGCCACAGGAATGGAACCCTGACCTCACGAGTGCGGGCTACAGACGAAGCCTATTCTTTATGTAAGCAAGCACCAGTGGAAATGTAAAATACTGTCGTTTATTATGAACAAGGATGGATATTTTCCCTCCCTTTGTCTTTCTAACGCATATATTAAGAGCAGTAGTAATTGGAATTCTGTAATAACTTTGAACGCAACATTGTTGATACTCCGCTGTTCATTTGTTTTCAATTAATTAGAGTTTGTTGAGGCTCCGTGGCATTAATATTACCTCTGAATCGTTATCAAAGACTAATTACTGCAAACAAACATTCTAACCTTTGATCCATTATTTGTTGTTGATTAATTGAATATTCCGGCTTGCTTAAAAGACTTCTTTAATTCAGGTAAAATCTAATTAGTAGTAAAACAATAATGCCACTTAGGGGAAAATTGTAATATCGATGCTAAAGATAAGATTGTGTTGGGAGGATTCCCTAATACGTTCATCCAAACGATCAGATTTGCCTACGGCGATCTTCGTTTTGTTTACCAGGTTGTGTTGGTTACCAGTACTCCGGCGACTTTAGATAGGTAGGTGGGTTATCCGGTTAATTGTTTATTAGATACCAGTGAAATATTAGTTTAGGTAGCTTTGTTTTATTTTGTTCAATATATATTGTAAATGAATATATTTTATTATATATTT
Organism: Mantis religiosa; assembly: GCA_030765055.1. Lineage (NCBI taxonomy): Eukaryota > Metazoa > Arthropoda > Insecta > Mantodea > Mantidae > Mantis > Mantis religiosa. Next base: position 10,114,389 of record CM060958.1, read on the forward strand.
TAGAAAAATGGGTAAGGAATTTAAAAAGTGGGTAAAATTAAGTTTTGTTTTTAAGGTAGTAGTATTATTGTACACTTATTTTATTGTTTTATTGTGTTTTAATATTATCTGAAGAATTATATATTGTAAACATTATAAGAAGTTAAATAAATGTGAAAGTATGAAATATTTATACCCTGGCTTAAGAAATTAGGTGCCAGGGTATGGTATTGCATTTTTTTATTTTATTATACATTAATGCTGGGTGGGTTAATTACCCTGTCCCTCCATTATCATATCTCCCGTCAGATGGGCCGTTTTAGGACCGCGGTGGATGAGATGGCGACAGTACTGTCCTTCTTGGAGTTTCCAGGTTATAAATAGTAAGGAATTGCTCTGCTCACTGTCGTGACTCCTTGGGTCGGCCGCCCTCTGCACTCACCTCATCTCTCCTCTCGCGGATGCCCCATTTGAGAACATGGTTACAATAGACCAAGATTGAACCTATGTGCCGAGTCCTCTCCGTAGTTTTTTCTGAAAATTGACGCTTAACACTGTTCATGAATGCACCAAATGTTTGAGATATAATCATAAATACAACAAATCTTGAATTTTTGGAAACAGCCTTTGAAGTCCTTCATTCAGAATATGTTTTTTTATATTTGATATTTATTTGTACAGTTTCCATTACAGTCTCACTACAATGACTTTTAACATCGTACATGTACTTATTATACATCCTGTACAAATACATCAAATTGCTGACCTAAGGTTTACTCGCTGACTCAGGTCCCATAAGCCTTTGGTTTTCCTGATCAGCTTGTCATTTCTTCCTGACCTTCGCTTCTTTTACCCTAATCCACTTTTCTATTAACTTATATAAGAATTCTCCTACACATCTATTTTTCTTGTCACTCATCCCTGTTAACATGCGTAATGACACTACCTCTTTGCTCACACTGTCACATTTCTTATCCCATATTTTTCTCCTGTAATTTGTTAACTCCTTACATTCTATCAGGTAATGAACAGTGCTCTCTTCATCTCCACAAAATTCACATATCCCTACCTCATTACTTCTCAACCCTTTTAGATATATTATTCTTACTCTCATCCATGCTATGCCTTCTCTTCCAGTTTTGTCACATTGATCTATATATTTTTCCCTACCCCATTGTGTCTTTAATTTCTTATAAAATTTCAAAGTTTTCTTTTCTTCTATACTTTCCTATATCTCCTGCCTATCTATCTCTTGTACTCTATCACTTCCTTCCAAAAACCGCTATGATTTGACTTCTCTGCTCTCCACAAATCTCCCATGTCTATCTTTGATATCGTTCTTTCCAGTTCCGACCATCAACTGTTTGTATTCTTAATGATTTTCTGTTGCTTTATGTAGAGATTCAGTAATTCCGCTTTCTGCCCTTTCATACTTATAGCAGAAATTCAGTATTCTCTCTATTATTATTCCCCTCTTTTTTGTATTACCCAACTCTAGTAATGCCACTTCTCTTGGTGCAGATTTTGGCAGCCCTAGTAGTTCTTTACAAAACAAGCCATACATCTGGTCTAATTGTGTTCCTCTGATGTGCCCCATACATTGTTCTGGCTTCAACGACCACTTCATACATTCTTTCTAACCATCTGACTGATATCTCCAGCTCGTGTTTATATATTCTTACCCCTTGCTGCCCTGCCAATGCAGAATTAGTAAATCGAAAGAGGAGAAAAAATCTTAGAGCAAAGAGATGTATAAGTTTTTAAATTACACATGAAAATAAAAGCGGTAATTAAGACTTCTTCGTGGGATTGTGGTGTGTAATAGAATAGATAAAATAATAAGAAATGATTAAATGAAGAGCTTAGCATATATATAATCTTAGCTGCTATTCATAATAAGAAATTTAGCATAAGACTAACTCAAAAACTGGATTATATAATTAAACGTCACATAATCAGAAAAAATAAAATTTGAATTCATTGTAAGCTTCGAGACTTGCTCTGGATACATACAGATATAATTTATACATGTAAAACAAAACACGTTTGCAGCGTTTACCATTTCCGGAACATATTCAAATAGCTTAGAATTTTCTGAAATGTATAAAAGCTATTCGGGTTTCTTTTTTGGCTAAGTGAGGAAAATAAATTTGAAAACTATCAATAGCAATCAACTTTTAGAAGCTTTGGCTACTTAAATCCTTATATTGTACCATAATTGGTTGTACTTCTCAAGGAAATTGCAATAACACAATATCTGTAAATGGTTCTATTGATTGACACGAAGTAGTAGAATGAGGGATTGTTAGAGACAATATACTGTACAAGAGGGGGTTGAGTACAACACGTGTAAAGTGGAACGTTGGTTGTTGTGCTCGTTGCTAACGTTCCAGAAATAACGCACGAGGGAACGCATTGTGTGCTGGAGGTAATTTCATTATGCACGGAGCTGCTGCTACTGCTGCTACCAAGAACCAAGTGATCGATCTGGACTGGGATGGGCGCACCAGGTGTTTGGTCGGTTACCACGACTTTCTCGCTGTCACAGCCAAAGATTGCATCTTGGCCCCGTTCTGTTCAAAATTTGAATCAATATGTGCGTCGAGACACTGATTACTCCGCACCACAAACAGTAAGTAAACGTGGAGATGTCATCGTGTTTGTGTGTACGAGCAGCGCAGCTTAAAGTCTATTAAGTATTAAACGTACTACAGAGTGCTTCATTTAAAACCTAACAGAGCACACGGAGTTTTGCCTCTCCCGTGACCTTGCTGCATTCCCTCATCACCGGCTGCCATTGTGCGTGTACACTACTGAACAGTATTGAATGATGTTAATTGATTCACAGCTGCTTTTCTTTTCCCCTGAGGCTTGTAAATGCAGAGAGGTATGACAGAAGAAGACAAAATCATTTGGGTGGTTTCAGCAAGATTCTGCTTCTGCCATACTGCAGAGGAAATTATGAATAAAAGGAAGTGTTTGAAAATAAAGTGATCAGTGCTCTCGCTCCGCCGATCTAATAGTGTGTGAGTTTTACTTGTCAGGTAACCTGAAAGATAAGGTTTGCCAGACAAATGCTCATACATTGGAAGAACAAAGCAAAACATTAGAAATGAAATTGGAAACATTGCAGTGGTTCAACTTAATCTTGTGAATCAGAATGTGTTCTCCCGATATAACACTCGTTATCTGAGGACAGATGACATTTCCAGCATCTTCTATAAGGTAAGAGTATTATATAGGTACATGCTTTATGTGCGGAGTTTATGTAGGAGCAATCACCGGCTGTGGCACACCCAATCGCGCACGGGCGAAATGCCGTGCGTCCATTAGGTTTTAAGTGAAGAACCCTGTACTTAAGTTCATGGATGTGACAAAGAGGGTTTTCAAGACAATCACTACATGCCATACTACACTTTATTGAAACATTTATCTAAAAGGTTATCGAACAATTTGGTTAAATTACCATTTGTAAGTATATTGTCCAAAAGAATATTTTTAACTGTAGGACTTTTTTTGTAATTTACGTCCTCCAACATTAAGTCATATCGGACGATGGATGAAATGGGTGAAGTAATGCTCCAATGAGTACGAGGTCCATGGAGCTTAGAGTTACCCGACATTCGACATTTACATAAGGGAAAACCCCGGAAAAAACATTATCCAGGTAACTCGCCCTCACCTAGATTCGAACTCAGGACCTCTTGAACCTGAGGCAGACGCGCAACCCCTACGGTAACGAGGCGGGCGAGTTGTTAGTATAACTGTATAGTTTACAGAAATAGGAAATAGCAAAAGAGAGTTCATATTCTGTTAATATTCTGTAAATAACACAGGTAGTTCTGTTAGTCCTCATTCGGTAAGTTTCGTTTAACTCCGTAAACATAGATGACAACTTTGAAATTTGAAATGCACTATACACTGACATCTAGTGGCTAATACGCTAAGCTTTATCATGCCCGCTTTTGATCAATCTCGAGGTTAATTAGCTAACCAGTTTACAACAATCGTATGTTAGAATTGCAATTTTAGTTCGTCCTTGGCAACATATACATGTTATGAGACACGTCAAAATGTATAAATACAGTATATACATAAAGTCAAATTGATTACATACAATATACACAGTAAGCTTTTCTATGGTTTCATGTGGTATTTGCATAGACTAATTTACTACAACAAATGTCATAATATAAATATTACAGGTTTGTGAATGTACTATGCTCCCAGTGCTCATTTACATGGTTATAGTTCTAAAAATTCATTAACCATATAAAAACAGTGTGCATGCAAAAATGACTTAACCTTATTCTTAAAGTTTTTAATGATGCAGCTTGTTTAAATGAATTTGGTGGTTTATTATATAACATTATCACTTTGTAGTTAAAGCTTCCTTCATAAAGGCTCGTTTGGTGCGCTCGAATTGCCAGTTTATCCTTGTTACGATTGTGGTACATCAGCATTTACTTGAAAATAATTTATATTTGTATGGACATTTGTGGATGTTATGGCTCTCGAAAGGGGACACATTATTATTCGTCTAGCTCCGCATAACTGTGATCTGAGTGCAATTGAGCTGACGTGGGCAAAACTAAGGAATGTTTTCCGAGGATACAACGTTTCTTGTGATATCTTCGCTTATCTTACACGCCATTTTGCTGAACTGTAATTTTCAAGGTTGACCACACTGCAGAAACAAAAGAGCGTTATCTCTCGCTTCTTCCCTTCTGCCCGCACCACACCGTAAATCCAGCGCTCAAGAAAACATGCGCGTACTGTACTTGATCATTGCCCTATATTTTTGTTTTCCCTATCAATAGGCGAAAGTTGGAATAGTTTCTTTTCCACCACTAATTTATTTCTATCACTTTTGTTTCGTTGTTTCCTTTTAATTAATCATATGTCTTCGATACTCAAGTATACCATGCAATATGGCGAGTCCAGTGTATGTATAGTCTGCTCAGATATAATCATGTCTTCTGTACAGTAATGTGTCATTCATCGGCAGACGCAACACAGAGATGTTTACCTCAGCTTATCGCACAGACACGGTGAGTCCAGTGTATGTATAGTCTGTTCAGATATAATCATGTCTTCTGTACAGTAATGTGTCATACATCGGCAGGCGTAACACTGAGATGTTTACCTCAGCTTATCGCACATACACGGTGAGTCCAGTGTATGTAGAGTCTGTTCAGATATAATCATGTCTTCTGTACAGCAATGTGTCATACATCGGCAGGCGTAACAATGAGATGTTTACCTCAGCTTATCGCACATACATGGCGAGTGCAGTGTATGTATAGTCTGTTCAGATATAATCATGTCTTCTGTACAGTAACGTGTCATATATCGGCAGGCGTAACACAGAGATGTTTACCTTAGCTTATCGCACATACACGGCGAGTCCAGTGTATGTATAGTCTGTTCAGATATAATCATGTCTTCTGGACAGTAATGTGTCATACATCGGCAGACGCAACACAGAGATGTTTACCTCAGCTTATCGCACAGACACGGTGAGTCCAGTGTATGTATGGTCTGTACAGATATAATCATGTCTTCTGTACAGTAACATGTCATACCCGGCAGGCGTAACACAGAGATGTTTACCTCAGCTTATCGCACATACACGGCGAGTCCAGTTTATGTATAGTCTGTTCAGATATAATCATGTCTTCTGTACAGTAATGTGTCATACATCGACAGGCGCAACACAGAGATGTTTACCTCAGCTTATCGCACAGACACGGTGAGTCCAGTGTATGTATGGTCTGTTCAGATATAATCATGTCTTCTGTACAGCAATGTGTCATACATCGGCAGGCGTAACAATGAGATGTTTACCTCAGCTTATCGCACATACATGGCGAGTCCAGTGTATGTATAGTCTGTTCAGATATAATCATGTCTTCTGTACAGTAACGTGTCATATATCGGCAGGCGTAACACAGAGATGTTTACCTTAGCTTATCGCACATACACGGCGAGTCCAGTATATGTATAGTCTGTTCAGATATAATCATGTCTTCTGGACAGTAATGTGTCATACATCGGCAGACGCAACACAGAGATGTTTACCTCAGCTTATCGCACAGACACGGTGAGTCCAGTGTATGTATGGTCTGTACAGATATAATCATGTCTTCTGTACAGTAACATGTCATACATCGGCAGGCGTAACACAGAGATGTTTACCTCAGCTTATCGCACATACACGGCGAGTCCAGTTTATGTATAGTCTGTTCAGATATAATCATGTCTTCTGTACAGTAATGTGTCATACATCGACAGGCGCAACACAGAGATGTTTACCTCAGCTTATCGCACAGACACGGTGAGTCCAGTGTATGTATGGTCTGCTCAGATATAATCATGTCTTCTGTACAGCAATGTGTCATACATCGGCAGACGCAACACAGAGATGTTTACCTCAGCTTATCGCACAGACACGGTGAGTCCAGTCTATGTATAGTCTGTTCAGATATAATCATGTCTTCTGGACAGTAATGTGTCATACATCGACAGGCGCAACACAGAGATGTTTACCTCAGCTTATCGCACATACACGGTGAGTCCAGTGTATGTATAGTCTGTTCAGATATAATCATGTCTTCTGGACAGTAATGTGTCATACATCGGCAGACGCAACACAGAGATGTTTACCTCAGCTTATCGCACATACACGGCGAGTCCAGTGTATGTATAGTCTGTTCAGATATAATCATGTCTTCTGTACAGTAACGTGTCATACATCGGCAGGCGTAACACAGAGATGTATACCTCAGCTTATCGCACATACACGGCGAGTCCAGTGTATGGATAGTCTGTTCAGATATAATCATGTCTTCTGTACGGTAATGTGTCATACATCGGCAGGCGCAACACAGAGATGTGTACCTCAGCTTATCGCACATACACGGTGAGTCCAGTGTATGTATAGTCTGTTCAGATATAATCATGTCTTCTGTACAGCAATGTGTCATACATCGGCAGACGCAACACAGAGATGTTTACCTCAGCTTATCACACATACACGGCGAGTCCAGTATATGTATAGTCTGTTCAGATATAATCATGTCTTCTGTACAGCAATGTGTCATACATCGGCAGACGCAACACAGAGATGTGTACCTCAGCTTATCGCACATACACGGTGAGTCCAGTATATGTATAGTCTGTTCAGATACAATCATGTCTTCTGTACAGCAATGTGTCAAACATCGGTAGACGTAACACAGAGATGTGTACCTCAGCTTATCGCACATACACGGTGAGTCCAGTATATGTATAGTCTGTTCAGATATAATCATGTCTTCTGTACAACAATGTGTCATACATCGGCAGGCGCAACACAGAGATGTTTACCTCAGCTTATCGCACATACATGGCGAGTCCAGTGTATGTATAGTCTGTTCAGATATAATCATGTCTTCTGTACAGTAATGTGTCATACATCGGCAGGCGCAACACAGAGATGTTTACCTCAGCTTATCGCACATACACGGCGAGTCCAGTGTATGTATAGTCTGTTCAGATATAATCCTGTCTTCTGTACAGTAATGTGTCATTCATCGGCAGGCGCAACACAGAGATGTTTACCTCAGCTTATCGCACATACACGGCGAGTCCAGTCTATGTATACTCTGTTCAGATATAATCATGTCTTCTGGACAGCAATGTGTCATACATCGGCAGGCGTAACACAGAGATGTTTACCTCAGCTTATCGCACATACACGGCGAGTCCAGTGTATGTATAGTCTGTTCAGATATAATCATGTCTTCTGTACAGCAATGTGTCATACATCGGCAGGCGCAACACAGAGATGTTTACCTCAGCTTATCGCACATACACGACAAGTCCAGTGTATGTATAGTCTGTTCAGATATAATCATGTCTTCTGTACAGCAATGTGTCATACATCGGCAGACGCAACACAGAGATGTTTACCTCAGCTTATCGCACATACACGGCGAGTCCAGTGTATGTATAGTCTGTTCAGATATAATCATGTCTTCTGTACAGCAATGTGTCATACATCGGCAGACGCGAGAAAACATGTCATATAGAACATACGCAGCTTCCAGTCGCTGTATTTGTGTTTCGTAACTTACTGTACATCAGTCTACTCATATTCCACTCTTCTAATCGACCAGATAAGACCCGATAAGAGACGATCACAGCTCCGGTCACGCCTCAACGCTCTGTCGAATAATGCAGGAAATACAGTGTTAAATATTAGAAGGAACTCCACACTATAAACAATAACATCTTAATCAGCATTCAACTCGATACAGACCTCGTTGTGAGAGAGCTGTCTGTTATAGGATATAATAGCAGTGTCCTTTAGTAATTGTTAAATAAAATGCAGCTTAATTTAACATAAGTTAATAGTGTGTATAATTTCATCTGTCTTCTGTCTAATCTGTATATAGTATACAGAACACATCTATGTGATATGTGAAGCAGAAAGATAAAATGTGAGGCTATTACGTTTATAACAATCGAAACATTTGCATACTTTTCTCTCTCCGAAATTAGCTCACACAGAGCAGTGATCAGAAAACTACTTACAGTACTGTACTTAAAGGAGGGGTTTATCGTACGTATGCAAATAAAAGAAAACGTCCATTAACTTCGCTAAACCAATCAACAGCTTAGCCGTTTTCTGTCTCTGTCTCTCTTCCCTCCCAGTTGTTTACGCAGGATCAAACTAGGTTGAGATAGATTATAGCAAGCCTGAAATTGTTAGAAATTTGCAGTCTGTAGTCTGCAGGAGGTGATAGTCACAACGGAGTTTTCCCCTCCGCTACCGATGTCGTGGCGGGATTTAAGAGGCAGATTGCCCGTATCCTAACGAACTAGACTTCCCGTGTTCGTATTCCTGTTGAAAACTCGACGTCCAATTTTTGGATGATAATGTATATCTACAAAGCACGTGAAAAGTGCTGTCCTAATTACCTCCAGCCAGCGTGTTACCATCCCAGCGCCGTTAATAAACGAAAATGCTAACTAGACGAAACGTAAGCAGAGTACAATATGCACACAGCGGGCCGCGTTTGTGTGCTTCCCAGTCTCCCCCTCCCCTCCTCTCCAACTCTCTCTCTCTCCTCGTCTCCCTTCGCTTTGTATTTCATGAGATCTGCAGCAGACGTGAAAAGGGAATGGACGCCCTAGCTACGCCTCTGACGTCACTCTTGTGACTTTGGTAATAATATAAATAAATGGAATTCTCGACAAACCTCAGAGGTGCTTTTCGTTTAGTTCTTTTTACCTCAAGTAAATGCGTTAAAATAAGATTGAAAGAAAAACTTATACAGGTCTGCGAAGTGCCGGTGGCTTTCTCCCAAAAATGTGAAGACTGAGCAGAGCATATAGATACAGGAGACACCTCGTGCATTGCGACAGTGCACACAACAGGTCACAGAGACACGGAAGTCTCTAAACATTCCAAGCTCCAAGACCCATCGACCAAGCTGCAGTCATCCGCATTGTCGTAGATAAGAAACCACACCAGTATTTTCGCCTATCGACCAGGGAAAACCACCACACTACATGACCTCCCGAATATGAGTCTCACACGTTCCCTTAAATTAGGGTTATCTACTTTTCTTTTTCAAAATAAGAAAGACTAGTTAAGTTTATAAATATGTAATTATTAATAAATCCCTTAACTACGAGTAGTTACACATAAAATAAGCAAAAACCAACATGAGTTATTACAAAGTATCCATGGATCTTACTTGGAAGTGTATTTTTCTACAGTTTTGGTGTCAGTTTGAAGTTTACGATTACATTTTGCATACCCTATACCTAAGTTCTTGAAAAGTGATATCAAAATTTACACTATACTCAAGATCCTCTAAGGAAACAAGCCAGGTGAAAAGACGACTAGAAATAGACGTTTTGGGAGTGTACATCTCTACCATCATCAGGATATTTTAATAAATGTTATGACCATAAGATAGACGTGAGATAGCTTACAAATTATTCACGAAATAAGTTGATTCCTGTATAATACGGGAGAGTTGGCAACTCCACCTTAAATTAACATACGAACCAACGGTTACGGTTTGCCCCTAAAACATACGAGACTGGAGACAATTTTAGATTTTCTTCAAAGGAACCAAATTTACAGCTTTTTAGGCAGGTGTAGTCCAACAGTTTTACTTCCGTATCTCCTAAAGTATTAGGGGTAGAGGATCGATTGAGGGTTCGTTGGATTTCTCTGGTCCAGATCTACAAGATTGCTTATGTACTGTTTTACACTATGACGTACGGTTTAGAAGTTCACATTGTCTTTTCTCGGTGTTCACGTGTAGTCCTAACGTATTCGAGGTAGAGAATTGGTTGACGGTTCGTTGGATCTGTTTACTAGGAAATGAGTGTATGAGAGTGTATATGAGTGACCCATGCTGCCAGATCTAATGTTTGTTACCGTAAATGCAGCGATGGCTATTATGTATAGGAGAGTTATGTGACAACATTGTGTATTTTAATAAACGAGCTTTCCATCCTTGTCATACTTGGAAGGGGAGCATATACACCGTGTGGACAGCGAAAATGTTCACGTTACACATTCCTCTAGCTTGCCTTCTTGTCTTGGGCAAACTGCTGTGATACAGTACCACCCTTAGCAATCATTGTTAATTCCTGTTGTTAATTACCATTGTTAATTTCTGAATAAAGTGTTGCCCAAATCCTGCACAATAGACTCTAACACGCTGTTTTGTTACACTTTGGCAGAAGCTTGCACCCCTTTTCCCACAAAAATGCAGTTTGGTGGTGTCGTCATATGCCACTCTCCATCACATCATGTCTGAGGCACGATGATGACCTCTTTGGATTCTCGGAATCTTCTCACGAGCTTCTCTAGGTGATTTGGCATAAATCCGATTATTTTGCCGGTTGAAAGCCTCCTTTATAGTAAAACTCTTTTCGTCTGTACAAAGAATTTTTCTGTGGCCATTGCGTAAAGCTGAAGAAGACATTTCGATATTGCCACCCTCTGTTCTGTCTCTTCTTATTATTCTTCTTCCAAGGCAGTACTACCGTTGTCTCACAGATTTCATCGAATACGAGCCGCCACTGTTTGAAGCATCAGCTTGTCCTTAATGCTTATTGGACGACTTTGTCTCTGATTATCCTCAACAGTCCCAATTTCTGGGAATCAGTTAATGATACGCAAACATTCTGCCTATTTTCAGCTTCTCAAGGGTAATCAAAATTTCGGAAGCCGATTGGCCCCTTAATGAAGGGCTAACACTGCTACACAGTTCTCATAATTGCCCCAAATTATCGCTAAAATATACGGAAACATGCTTTCTCTTCCGCAGCTACATTCACAATGACCCACTCTTAACTTACCCCGGTAAGGGTTGTCCGCGACCATCAAAACCAGTTGTACAGCCTGTGTCAAAAGTTTGGTTAAGACTAGGTATACCAACAAGAGTATCAAAACGCATTTTTCCACTGAAAACTCTACATGAACTTTCTGTGGCAGAAAGGGTAAAACCTGTGGGATTTTTGTTACATATTTTGGAGAGGAGAATCGCTACATGATCGGTGAGATGACCAAATGGCCCTAATCATATGTTTTTGAGCTAGTTGTTCAATCAAGATGAACGACTGACAGTCCTTTGTACTTGAAAACGTCTTGGAGTAGTCTCATTCTCTCCATTGCTATTATCACGGAATCTCTGTATTTCCAGCTTTATTTCCCCCATACTTCTGCCCCACTTTCTCTATTCTATCCTTCCATTTAATGTGAAGTCGTCCTGTATTACTCGCATTTGGGAGCTTTTCCCTTTTCCTTCGCCACTTAACATGTCCGTGCCAGATGAACTGATATTCCTCAATCACCACATTTATAGCTTTTCTTTGTCCAGCCTCTTCTCGAGCTTCTTTTTTTCCTTTTATGCTTTAACTCTTCTGGTTTTCCATGCTGCTCTCGTCATAAACTTCTTGTCCACGACAATGGCCACATTAAGGCGCTTATCCTGTTGCAGGGTTGCCACATTTGGCACCTCGTCATTCTGGCAACCTTTCTTTGTTCAGAACGTCCGAAAAATCACTGGACGACCTGGTTATTTTTGTGCCGACATTATATGTTACAAAATATAAATGAAATAAAAATAATAAACATATATTATGATATCAATTCTGCATCAGGTCTCCTTCACTCTCCACCTGGACGTCTTTATCCTTTATCTTCAAAATTTATATATATATATATATATATATATATATATATATATATTGACTTAATTGACTCGTTTATCTATAGGTTCGTTTTCTCTTTCATGTGCCAAATAATCGTAAAAACAAACACGACCAGTTCAAACTCCAACTCTTCTCTATTTAATTGCATATTATTGGAAACCAGTGGGTGCCCTTTTGCTAATTCAGATAAACCATCCCTACTTATTTATATATAAGTAGATAAGGAACACATATAAGAAGCCGCAGTAAACTAAAGGTATTCCGGCTTGGAAAATTCTCGCTGCGTGAAAACAAAAACGAAAGAAAAAAAGAAAGAATCGTGATTTGCAATTGTGAAAAGTACAAAGTAGATATCTAAAATTGCAAACCAATGACAACGAATATCTCGGAAATGATCAACAACACAAGAATATGCATTTTACATAAGTTTTGTCCTTCGACAAGCTCCACATTTTTTGCGTGGTAGGAATGTTTCTTGTGGTTTAGTAGTTTTACAAAAGTTTTTCCCAATAAATTTTGAACCTTTACTTCCAGGGAACTAACATATTGCCAATTGGTGAACACGCAAGTCTGCCAAGAGGAAGTAACACGCGCTCAGTGTCAGTTGACGTCAAGAAGCGAGTCGTACTACTACTAACAAAAGTACCTTTAGTGACTGTAAGTCCAGAAGTTTTCTATTCCAAAACGATTACCGCGCCCGGCAGAGTAAGTAAGTCAGTACTGTTCGTCAGTGTCAGAGTTAAGTTACTACACAAACCTACACACAAGTCCACCTCTAACTTGGAGCTACACACCTATCCTGAACACAGCTCCGATATACACATGTAAACTGCTTCACTGGCTGTTCCACGGCCTGCTGTGTCCCTGTCACGGAGCTTGCAACATATCACACTCAGCTCGAAACACCACACTGTACAGATCCCTGTATAAACGTTTCGAAGTACTGCATTTGTAGAAGAAAGGCTGTTTTAGATAACGATTTTGATGAAAATAAAGAGATTTAAGGCGATCATGTTTCGTCTATTGTCGTAATTAGCCTGAATTTTAGACAGAACTTCGTGAAGTTATATGTGCACGAGGTACAGATCGTCAACTGTCAACTCGTGCTGTTAGTGGGAGGTCGGGCGCATTGGCTACGCCAAGCAGAGACGGATTACTTCTACAGGTGCAGCAGAAACTAAAATGCGTTCTCCAGAAAAATATAGGATATTCCACTTAATGTATAAACTTCGAAATGAACTACAAGGTTCTAGAGAAAATTTTAATGCAAAAAACAAAAACAAAGAGTAGCAGCTCGTTTTGGTGTAAATCTACCTCAGTCACATCATGGGATGTAGAGAGAAGCTTTTCCCAATACAGAGCATGTCTGGAGGAGAATAGAAGATCACTTTCGTTTGAAACCTTCGAAATGTATATTGTTGTTCACTGTAACAGGAATATGCAGAGATATAATGTAGTACTGTCACAACGAATTAGCTTTTCGTTTACTGCACACATTGTAAATATTAATGATTCTTTTTACCTTCATACATTTAGAAAAGATAAATTTGTTTTGTACAATTTATGAATAAATGTACAATATATTCTATGACACTGTGTCCGTCGTGTGACAACGTTTGATAGATTACAGTTGCCCGTGACCTTGCCTGTATGAGTACGTGCGCGACTGCATGGCACTCAAATCCGTAGGAAGCGTGGAACCCCATTACTACTAACCCTTTTTACTAGAATGGCTTAAACACGTCATTTTATACAGAAACGTTAGGATCATTTTGAGAAAATAAAAATAGTGTAAGCTTTCTGCAGCGGGAATTAACGACACGTCGATAAACAGTCGTCTCGTCGCTGCTTTGTCGAAGGTGGAATACGATTCCACGTTCTCTTTCGCTATTAATAAGCGAAATGCTGCTTCTCGTAGATTTCTGCCTCAGCTGCTCCGCATGGATCTTGCACTCTGGGTATGTAGGATGTTAGCACTGAAAACCAGAGCTTTCTTTGAAATGCGATTTACTCAAAGAAAATAGAATTGAAGGTTTGCCGATACGTCTTCGTTTTTACGGCCACCGGGTAGGTTCACTAACTATCACAATATACCACAATGCTGGTTAGCTTGACGGCCAGCTGCCTCTGGACCAACCTCCCTCCACGAGTGTTCCGACCCAAGTGACCTTTCTCTTACCTCGTGGTCTCATATCACGCCGCTACTTCCCCTTAAAGGAACAACAAATTGTAGCGCGAAACATCGCGTCGTCACGCCAACCAAGAGACCTTTCACTTATTTTCCTCGACCAGGTGTGCAGTTAGGAGCAGGCCAAAATACCTGGTCTGTGACCCTTCTTACCTGCTCGCACACTTTTTATCCCATTCTGTCACTTTTAGCACCAACTAAGCCACCACTAACTGTACCTTTTTAACATGCGCTGATTACCAAATTATATCTCTTCAATATTTTGTGCATTTACAGTTTCGGCTTCATTTTCCAAGTAAAGAGAAGCTTCTTGAAGATTTTTGACACAACTTTGGAAGATGCTGAACCTAGATAATGTGGTAGATAACCAACTTTTGATTTTAGAGTTGATGCACACACATACATGGACCATTTTGTAAGAATTAATCAGGAAATGTCAGCATCTGTGGGTATAGGTATATCTCGAAAATGAATGTTTGCGCAATATTTGCCCCAGTGGGCACTAGGGAAAGTAACAGAGTGTATTGGAACGTGAACGCCACGTGCGATACACACAGGAGAGCAAATGTGGGACAGAGGAAGCCTGAGATGGTGACAGTTCCGAGGAGGGATTAGTGGCAGCTCGTGTTTGACGCTGGCGGTGTTCCAGAGATAAATGGACTATGGCAAACTTTCACTACTTTAAATACAAAAAGAAGTAAGTTTCAGTCCATCAACAACATAAATCAAAAACTATAGGACTGATGTATTACTCTCACGTGACTTTCTATACTTTACCAAAAATATTCTTGTAAAGATTTATCCGTCTATCTACGTAAACTATGTCCAACGAGAGAATAAAGTACAGTATCACCACGCGTCCACGTGCAATCGGAATGACAGTAATGTTATCGCTTCGTTAAGTATAATATTAATATATATTAATAATATGAATATGCATTTTAATACAAAAACACGCATTTATTCAAGCCAACAGCTTAACCGCTTCATTAAGTATAATATTAATATGTATTAATAATATGAATATACATTGTCAACACAAAAACACGTATTTATTCAAGCCAACCACTTAATCCCTTCGTTAAGTATAATATTAATATGTATTAATAATATGAATATGCATTTTCAACACAAAAACAAGTATTTATTCAAGACAACCACTTAATCGCTTCGTTAAGTGTAATATTAATATGTATTAATAATATGAATATGCATTTTCACCACAAAAACAAGTATTTATTCAAGCCAATCACTTAATCGCTTCGTTAAGTGTAATATTAATATAAATGTTCGACACTAAAAGTACATTTTTCGAGTTAAGTATCACGCAGCACATTACAAATATCCATGAAAATTAACTGGTACTTACGTCAATTGCGTACGTCACTTACGTCATGACCCTCGTGGAAAACTATATTTTTACTCTGTAGCCTTATTAAGATGTCACTTGTTGTTTAGTATGTGTTCTAACCTCACTCTGTGGTAGGGGCCATTGTCAATCACAATGAGGCTATTCGGTTTGTAATTTGGGGAATTTGGAAACTTTGCCATTTATTTCTTCATGATAGTCTTCCGTTGTTTTGGAGACGAACACAATCTCGCCACCCTCGACAAAGGCATCATCACTTCCTATGTGCAAAACTATAAGACACTTACCCCTCCCCTTCGGATTTCTAAGTCCTGTACTTAAACCAGATCGAAATGCATGTATTTTTTATTTCACTGTGGTGTCAGTCCATACTTTGCTTGTCGTGTGTCGCTCTTAACCTACGTCTCGTCTAAATAATAAACTTTCCGCGATTTACCGGGTTCCTTTATTTTGCGGAGATAATCTGTTCGCCATAAAATAATATCATCTCTGTCCGCAATGGCACTCTGTCTTTGGAAGAATGATTAAATTAACCTAATAGCGGTAAATATAAAGATTGGGACTTAAGTACTTACAGAGTTAGTAAGTCGTCACAAAATGTGCGTATCTCATTATATATGAGAACCCCTAGTGGTTTACCAGGAAAGTTGTATGGTGTTCAGTAAATTGCCCCTGCAAGTTTCATTATGCTATTTAAATCATTTTAGATTATATAACTATATTGACTGATGTTTTATAAATTATAAATATACGTAAACGGATTATTCTATTGAGATACAATTACACTGATATTTTATAGTTCCCGTCAAATATGGTTTTGTGTAGTGTGTTGTCCTACCTGACGGGACAAGCATATGCAGATACCTGATTTGCGTCTGCTACAGTGGGCTCAAAATAGATTACTTCTTTCCATTTATTCTCCGTGTCGCTGTTTTCCCGCGAGACTCCTGAGCCCGTACATAGAGGATGTAATTTGACGGTGGTCTCAAACATCCCTTGGGAATACAATTGAACGTAATCTGATTAAAACAACGAATGCGCATGAAGGCATTAAGGCATCACAGGGGAAGGCAACAACGCAATATTGCATATTTCGTTAATTGCATATACATAAGATTGAAGCTCCGTGGTCTCCAAATTATCTTGATTATATAATTATTATTATATGTTTTATCATATTTTACTGTTAAACTATTGGTACTATATTAATGAAATATCGTTAAAGCTAATGTGCCTTCTCGAAAAGGATAACCGAACATTTTAATATAATTCTTCCGTAAAATTTGAGCAAATGTATATAGTGAAAAGTTACCAATTTAATGAAAATTGCCCTTTCACATAGTCGTGTGTTTAGATAAGGTAGATAAATAAAGGTTTAGACAGGTAGACAAACTGTAAATTCAATGCCATTGCCAGGATATCAACTACGGATCTGCGGTTGCTCTAACCATAGAGCTAACATGGCAACCTACCAGGACGTCATTAAATTCTCCAACTGACTCGTATTTTTCCGGTAAAACACTAGGAGTTCTCATGTATACAGCTCTTTTAATATGGACTTATCCTCTCCTACACACGGCTAGTGTGAAAGAATATTAATTGACCTAATAGTGATGTGAACGTAAAGTTCGAGACTTAAAAAAGTATTTACAATATAGCAAGTCACCATTAAGGTAGTTGTTTCATGTGTATATGAGAATGAAAAAAATTGAGCTCTTTAAAACAGAATTTGTATTATTTATACTAGGTGACCCAACTGCCCCGTCTTTCCGGTAAGCAGATGTTCCTTCGTGCGTTAGAACAGTCGCAGAACGCAACGGGGTTAATCCAGTTAAACGGATGACAGTGGCGTGACCTAATTTTGTTCTGTAGCGAGCGACGAGTGGCAGTTCCCAGGCTTGAACTAGCATGTGTAGTACGTGGTAACAGACAATAACAACTATTCCTCAACTATTTGTTAACTCAAAAAGTGAGAACTTTCTCACACAGCTCGAGAGAATAATCTCCCGAAAATAAAGGCTAAAGTAAATGGAAAACGTTCTAAGACCTTTCCGGTTGTTTGCGCCGTACTACTTTAAGTCTTAGAAGTGCCTCTCGTCAGTCATTGTAGAACAAAATTCGGTAACGCCACTGCCGTCCGTTTGGTTGGATTTAGCTACAGTTGTGCAACTGTTTTATTGCACGGAGGTGTATCTACTTACCTGAAAGACGGGGCAGTTGGGCCACCTGGTACCTTATATGCATGAACCATTTCTAAATTTTGCAATATTTGTTCTTTTTTTAAAACGTGAAGTCATTAATTTTTTATTTGTTGACCATGCATGCAAAGAGAAAGGCATTTCATAGCCATTATTATAGAAGTCCAGCTTTTAAATATTTGATATTGCTTAAAGACTAGCGTACACTCATATTCTCCTTGTAACCTCGTACAAGGAATATAACATTTTATTTCGAATTACATGAAGTAGATAGAGAAATTAGATTTCACAAGAACAATTTGTACAAAGGGGCAGAGAAGGTCATTTTAGTGCAAAACATGAGACATTAGCCATGTTCGAATTCTGCGCCAATTTACGTATAGTATACCACAGGAAAGAAAGTCTCTGCGGAATGAGACGCAAAGGGGTTGGAGAAGGTTCACACACCCTCCCTGGACAGGTTTATGACACCCCATTCCAGTACAGTTGCAGACCATTCAAAAACATTCTGACGGCTTCTACTTTTTTGAATAAATCTTCTTGGTTTTAGTGTACAGAGTGAATAGGGCGCATGCTTTTTTGTTGGTTCCACTCCTTGTGTTGCATGCGTTCTCTGTCACACACATTCGCTGTCCTTGTCCCACTGTGTAAGGGGGCGCATTCCTTTCAGGGACTTACTTTGCGTTGGTGGACAGTACTTTGGAGTTGAGAGGGACCATCTTTTAGGGGAGTTTCTGCTCTACCAATGTGCCGCTCTTAAGTATGATAGTTTCAGCATGTGGGTCCTTTGCAAATATGTATAGGCTAGATTTGTTTCCCTCCCCTCAATTTTTACTTTGAACATCTTTTTCTGTGAATGGTGTTTTCTGTTTTTTCGCAGAAAATATTGAGGATGGCTGAGTTAGATCTTAGGATAGTAAAAATAACCTTTAAGTGCTGATGTGGGTCTATCTTGATCTTAGTATAATGATTCGCCATTTTTAAATACTGGTAATTAATTTAAACTAATGATAGTGTACTTATAAAACCTGTCTTCCTTAAAAATAAATCTATTATAATTTATTTCTCATATTTCCTGCCACTTCATCAAATGGAAATACAAAATTACAATTATAAAATCCATACTGGAAAACGCCATATACTCCTAAATCCTGAAAATCCTATCATGTTGCTTGTCATTCAATAATAATTCGGTCCCCATACACCTAACCCTAGGTTTTTGTATATTGGAGGGCCTCTACTCCTTTTTACACATTTTGCAATTTCACCTATACTAATCTATATTTTTTTCTCTAAATAATTTCTCTAAACTTCCACTAAATAATACCCTATGTTTCTCCAGTTTTTTTCCCCTTTTACTGACAAAATGTTTCTAATTACTACTTCGCCCTCCAAATTGTCCCGTTTACGTAACCAGGTCTGCTATCTCCATATTTTTGTTTGACTACAATATAATATACAATGGAAGTCTGCATTCTCTTCTCCACACAATGGACATTTATCTAGCTCCCTCTCTTGACCTATACCTTTCAAGTTTCTCACTCCTGTTCTCGCCCAAGCAAAACCTTCTCGCCCTAACTTATTACATATGTCTATATATCCTTCCCTCCCCCAGGTTGTTTTTATTTCTCTATATAACCTTAGTGAGCTTCTGTCACTTGTACTGGCAAAAATGTCTTATCTGTCAGTATCCTTCCAGAAGTCTGTATACCCATACTCTGCATTTATCCAAGAATGACCCATACCTATCTGCTTCAACATGTCATTCATTTTATATACCCAAGACCCTCCCCAGTTACTTCTCCTTTGAATAAGAAAACATTCTTTTAGCAAATGTAAATTCCCCTTCTTTGCCACACGCTTTCAGGCCATTACAGATCATAACAGAAAATCTATTGTGTAAAAGTGTATTAGTGAACTTCGAACCTGTTCCCTTAATACATGATCATTAACATAGCTTTTTATCTTTCTGTTTTAGGCTGTGATCTTTGATGAGATTGACCTCACCGACCTTAGTTTTGCTGAGTGTAGCATAAAAAACGTTAATCATAGTTTCCAGGTAAGTTCAAGTTTCTCCTAATTTCTGCTAAACCATCCAAAATCATTGTAATCTTATCAGACATACCTTCAAGCTTGGACAGTACTTCAGAAATGTGTTGGTAAAACAAATTAGCACCTGCTCTATTCCACTCATTATTTTAGATGCATTCATTAATACATAATTGGCATGTACTAATACTGGAATTAATTGTGTGTTAGTAGTAAGAGATTTTATTTGACGTCATCATTATGACGCTACATTAAATAAATAAGATAAAATTTCAGAGGTAGATTAAAAGAGACATGCATATATTGTAATTAATAAGAGAATAAGAGAGATTAAATAATAATGAGAATATAAATAGTAAATAACAGTCAAAATGAGAAAGAAGTAAAAATATAATAAATAAATAAATAAATAAATAAATAAATAAGTATTGATTTGAGGAGAGTCTAGTTTTTTGTATATTATGAAAATATAATCCATTCTGATTAAGATGGCATATGCTTTATTACAATAGACCAATATTTACTATTTTAAATTAATTTATATAGGTATAACTGTAATCGATAGAGTCAACATGAAAAATTCAATGCCATGGCCGGGATTTGAATTTATATTTCCCTGGTAAACCACTAGGGGCTCTTGCATTTGAGATACAACGTTTGTGGTGACTTACTATTGTTAGTACTTCAGTGCCAGGCTTCATCATTTAACTCTTATTATTTTAGTTAATTCATGGAAATTAATCATTTCTTCACACTAGCCGTATATAGACTAAGGTTTATGATAGAGTCAAAAAGTATATCTATAAAATATAAAAATATTTTCATATTTTTGATAGGGAATATATACGAGTCGAATGGAGAATTTAATGTCGTGACGGCAAGTTCGCCATGGTAGCTCAATGGGTTAGAGCGACTGGACGGAAACCAGGAGATCCGTAGTTCAAATCCCGGCCGTGGCATTGTATTTTTCATGTTGACTCTATCTATAAAAATCTTAGCCTATATACGGCTAGTGTGAAGAAATGATTAATTTCCATCAATTACTAAAATAACTGTAATCCTTTAATTTTTTAAATCCTGGTAAGGTTTTATAGAACAAAGTATAACTCTAGAACTATTTGGTCTAGAAGGCTGTGGTTTGTCTTATATTTTAAGGAAAATTCTGATTGATATGCTGGCTAATCTGGAATTCAATATAGCATCAGAGCTTTGTGGTTACAGTTTGTTTAATTATCTAAACAAGTGGTAATATCTTGGCTAGAAAAAACAAATGAAATCAACATTATAGAACATATCCTGTGGTAGAAGAAGATGTAATTAAATAACAATGTGAAAATTCATTGTTAAACAATTCTGTTAAGAATGTTGAAACTCCACCGAATGCTTCTAAAAGGAAAATACACAACACGGAAAAGAAGTATAGTAACATTAATGAAGATGAAACAAATATAAATATATTAATTTTAATATATTAAGTTTAGTTTTAGTGACTTTGTCAGTTATAATATTTGTGGAGAGAAAGTGAATCTGCATGAAAATGTTTCTCAAAGAAATGGCAGAGTAAATAACCTAACAGTAAAGTGCACAAATTGTGAGAGCATGAAGAATTTTTAAGTATCAGAAAAAATGAGAAAACCCAGCTTTTTGAAAATAATTTGAGGTTATTTTATAGACTTAGATGTATTGGAAAGCTACTTAGTGGTATGCCAAATCTCCCCAATGGTGGGAACAAGTGTTAAAAAGACAGCTGAAGACTCGACGAATCTATAGTAGAAAATGATAATAATACCACTTACCGATATGTTTTGATGGATCTTGGCAAAAAAGAGGCTTTCAGTTACAAAAATTCATGTGCATTAATTTTAGTTTTACTTCAAATCAATTTTCTCAAAAGTACATTTTTCAATTTAAAAGCCCCGTTTTCTCATAAACCATCAGTAATACGAGGGCTATCCAGAAAGTAGATTACGTTTTCGTCTGTTTCCGCTAGGGGCGGGGCTAGCGCGGCCATCTTGGGGTCAGAGCGTTGCGCAGCTCAGTCGGCATCTAGCCGTTCTAGTGAGAGGTTCGTGCTGTGCTCCGTTCAGATACTGTGACGGTTTGAAATGTCTGCGTTAATTGAAAATCCCGCGAGTTGCGAGGTGCGTGCAGTAATAAGGTTTCTGACTGCAAAAAGCTGTAAACCGATAGAAATCTATCGGCAGCTTTGTGAAGTGTATGGGGACAACATTATCACTGAAGGTGGAGTGCGTCAGTGGGTCATCAGATTTAAAAATGGCCGAACCAATGTTCACGACGAAGATCGAAGTGGGAGACCCAGCATAGTGACTGCCGAACTTGTCGAAAAAGTCGATGCTAAAGTCCGTGAAAATCGAAGGTTCACAATAACGGAACTTTCTTTGAGTTTTCCACAAATTTCGCGAAGTTTGTTGCACGAAATCATCAGCGAGAAGCTTGGTTACCACAAGTTTTGTGCAAGATGGATTCCAAAAATCTTGACAGAGGACCACAAAAATCAGCGAATGGCTGCAGCGTTGAACTTTTTGGACGTTTACCATAAGGATGGTGACTCTTTACTCGATCGCATCGTTACTGGTGACGAAACATGGGTGAAACACGTGAACTGTGAAACGAAATTGCAATCAATGCAGTGGGGGCACACAAGTTCTCCCCAAAAACCCAAGAAATGCGTGCAAACAATGTCGGCAAGGAAGATGATGGCGACTGTTTTTTTGGGACAGAAAAGGTGTGATTTTGGTGGACTTCCTGGAAAGAGGCACTACAATAAACTCTCAAAGGTATTGCCAAACTCTCCAAAAACTCAGAAGAGCCATTCAAAACAAGCGCAGAGGAATGTTGAGCTCTAAGATCTTGTTGATTCACGACAACGCCCGGCCCCACACGGCAAATGTCACTCGTGAAGTTCTTGAATCTTTTAAGTGGGAGTTGTTTCCTCATCCGCCGTACAGTCCCGACCTGACACCGAGCGACTTCCACCTATTCCCAGCAATGAAGAAGTGGCTGGCTATGCAGCGTTTTGATGACGACGCACAGCTGCAAGAAGAGGTAACGAAGTGGTTGAAGGCGCAGGCGGCCGAATTTTTCGACGAAGGAATTTCCAAGCTCGTACATCGCTACGATAAATGCCTTAATTTGAATGGTGACTATGTCGAAAAGTAGTATTTGAGTGTGGCTTTCATCTGTATATAATAAAATTTGTTTCCTATACTTTGTTTACTTTTTATTCCAAAACGTAATCTACTTTCTGGATAGCCCTCGTAATAAAACGTTGAAAATAACCTAACAAGGATTTAATTAGTTAAAAGAGTACAAATTCTTCCAAACCTATTCATCGTTTGAGAAATGGTCTTCTTGAATGAGGCGTTTGTCAATTTCGCAATTAAAAGTTGGCATTACCGTATGTTAAAAGCGAAAGAGAACACACAACACTTGAAATATTAAAAGTCCCACTTTTACTATCAACTGTCTAAAAATATAACGTCATTGGAGCTGCACAACTAATGCAACAGTTTCTAAAAGTGATTTTCCTGTACAGTTCTGTTTTTCCTTGTAATATTGAATGTAACAAACAAAGCAACAAACAACAAAACAAAATCCATTTCCTACAACCATTCACCTGATGATAACAGAACTCATAGCTCCAATTAGAACTCAATTAATTTAACAACGGTGTGCGGGTTTGCCGCAATCTCCATACAAATTTTATGACATAATCTAAATTTCACGGTGATGTTGTGTTGTGATGTTGTAGATTCTCAGAGAGTCAATTTCCTGAAATGGATTATTTTAAAAAAATAAAAGGTTCATTTTTAACGAAAAAATTAGAACTGCAATAAAAAATTATAAAATATGTATTACTTTAGATTTTTGTACGAATGAGGGTTAGTATATTTAGGAAGGACCAATACATACACTGTAAAAAATTTGGATTTCTTTAGCCAATATATCCTGAGAAAACTGGGCGTTAATATTCCCATTTTAACATTAGTAATATAGATCTTTATGATTCCCCTTGGAAGCAGTGATTGTCTAATGGACAAATTTTGAGCTAAAACACCGAACCGTTTACCGCGTCTCTTCAACTCACTTCGCGTCTCGCTGGCAACGAGAACAGACCTATGTAGCGTTCCGCCTCTTAAACTTCTTCAGAAATGTACAATTTATGAATACATTGGTTTCATAACAACTGAGTTAGTATTATATATGTGATCGGCATATTTTGAACATTTAATATCAAGTTTGAAGGCAATAAAACTATATTTAAAAACGTTGACTCTGTGTCGTTTCTTACAATAACTACGCAAACCCTGATGGGGACCTCTCATAGCTCTGGCCAGCAAGCTTGGGATCGATACGGATGCTGGTGAGATCTTCGAAATTTTAATCGATGGAGAGCATTTATTTCCGGCATCAGTTCTTACCGATTCATTTCAGGTTTGATTTTAAGGAGACTCTTGCTTTATGGACCTGGAACGTTACATTTAAAAGATCCATGGTTCAAATCCCGGCTATGGCATTGAACTTTTCTGTCTGACTCTACCTATCTTATCCTGCAGCAGCTAGTGTGGAAGAACTGTTACAAAACCAGGTTCAGCTTTAGACGTATGTGATCTCATTTGTTTGCTGGTTTTCTAGGTTGCTGAGTGCTTCTGTTCTATTTGAAGTTGGTAAGCCGTAAGGACTTCGTATCCCGCATACACCGTGTACTTTCTATAACGTGCTCGTGTTAAGCTCATTAGATGGCACCACCGCTCCTTTGAGGGATTTGTAGTGCGCAATCGTTTCTCATTTGGTGTTGTGGTTAATCCTGTTGCATTTAATGATTTTCTAACCCCTTCGTGTCAATCTGGGTGGCTTAGTTCGTTAGTCCCTGGCCTAGTGATGCCAAGGTCGCAGGTTCAATTCCAGCCCAAACCGGAGAGTACATATATAGGCATGCAAAGAACTTTTTCTAGATGAAATTACTGCACCGGATATGACTATCGTGACAAAAGTGACAACGTAAATACTTGGCAGTGACGTTTAATTATTATATTCCTTTAATTTGAAGTTTAGAGCTCTATGTACTTCTTAGTTGACGTACCAGCGTTTAAATCCTTGTTCATTCTATTTGTTTTCAGGCGCAGCATAAGAAAACATTTGTAGAAAACAACAACAAGTTTGGTTTTAGTATACTCTTCAAAATATTTAACAACACAAGTACAAATATACCACTCGTAGATGCAGTTTCTTGTGTTTGACTAGAAAATGGCATTTTTGTGACAAGTACCGTATTATGTTATTTAAAACTGCGTTGCTAACACTTAACGTGATGAAACTGCACTCAACGCAGCCATTTATCTGGTATTTGCGAAGTCATACAAATGAATACTTCAGTTTAGAATGACCCACTCGGTCTACTGGAATATGTGAAACCAAACTTGAATTTAGATATCCATCTCGTGACAGGCAAAACGACGTGCACCATACTCCAACCTTTTCATCATACAGTGGTGTTTCGTGTAGTTTATTGTCCGTAAAACAAGTCTGCATTCACTACGGTAAACAACATACTTTTTTCCAAACTGCTCCGGGTTATCCAAACGTCCGCGTTAAAGAAGTCCGAGTTAACGAGATTTTACTGCATATGTAAAACAATAGAAAATCAAAACAGCTACTTAAGCGTAAAAGCGGAGAAAACAAGTGGTGGGGGTTACATGACTATAGGTCGACAACTTAGAAAATAATTTTTGGAGGGGAACTTAACATTGTTGCTTGACGGAGTGCTTCCCCCACTTTTGCCTCTCCCTCCTTCCTTGCTTGCCCCTCTATCCTTGGGCAGCGGGAAGAAGGGAAAACGTCTCCACTGCTCATGCGCATGCTCCTACAGGTCCAGGATTCGAGGAAAAAGGAACACTGTGGGGGAAAGCGCTCTCCCTACCTTAGCGCGCGCCTGCGTAGAAGAATATTCTTTTCTAAGTTGTCGACCTATAATAGAGTATTTTTGGTGACTGAGATAGGGTAATTTGCCGGATGTGTTCATACTCAAAACACTAAGGGTGAAGGTTATACTCGGATCACCAAGGCCGAACGGGCTGAAAATGAGCTCTTAAAATTGTATAAAATTCTGGGAAAAAAAGAGATTTTGTACAAAAGTAAACGTTAGTCCTTTTAACAAAAATGGTTGCCGAGAGCAAACACAGAAATGTATCATTCCTCTACCGTTAGAAGCAATTTTTTCATTATTATTCCAATACCCGTTATCAGTTAAATTTTGTTGCGCGGCAAGCTTTGTTACATGCCTATTTTGCACATTTCCGGAAGAAGCCTTAAGATGACAGTAAATAAAATGCATCACTGGAAAATTAGAATACGCAATTCGTTTTCTCCATTTTCGTGGTGTGACACTTGTTGAAATTCATCGCCAGTTGAGTGAGGCATGTGGTGATGGTACCATGGATGTGTCTAATGTGCATTCCTGGGTGCGACAGTTCAATGAAGACAGAACATCGTGTGACAACAAACCAAGACAGTTTCAGACATCGCCTCCAATATTGGCATTTCCGTGGGATCTGTGCACACAATCCTACATGAAGATCTGAAAATACTCATCGTCGATCCTCCAAACCAACGTTCTCCACTCGTTGGATCATGTCGTCTGACCGTCTGTCTTGGTTTGTATGCTTCCATTGCGTGCTGTTTCACCCAACTTTCACATTCATATATTCACCCATCATACAATGTCCTTTTTATTTATAAAGATTGGATATTTCAATATTTTTGTCATGTTATTTAATCTGAGATTGTGGAACGCTTGGAGGCTTGCCACATTCAGTTTACGTGTGTCAACTTCTTATGTTATGTACACGGCTGTATGTTCTTCTCTCACAGCTGCGTTACGTCTTCATTCTGAATGGAATCTAAATATCCTTCAGTACATTTGTTGTCGGTTCTCGTTTAAACAGAATTCTGATCTAGGAGCTCACAGGGTCTTGTTTCCTCATCTCCAGTTATGAACCCTTGCTACTTCATGTACACACTCCCGTGTTTCGTCCTCTTGGGCTCCTCTCAAACTCATTAGAAGATCACTAACTTAGTTAAGTTCCAATTTATTTTCTAATAAGAAGCTTCCGTTCACTGCAGCCCAGAAAATTGATTAACAAAACAAAATACAAGTGAGACAATCGGAAAAATGAAGGAAATTAACCATTTTAAATATAAATATTGTTATTTTTCAATATTACTTCATAATTTAGCTAGTTTAGTGTGCTAGCTGAAATACTTGGAACTTGTTGGAGCTCTTAGGGCCTTAAGAACAAAACATAAGGAAAATGTGGAACAACCACATGTTCAGATGAGGGAACAAAAAGAAGTCGCTTGGGGCTAGATCTGGTGAGTAAGGTGGATGGTCAAGCAGTTCAAACCGTAATTCGTTCTTTTTTTTCGCCATTGCAACCGCTACGGTGTGAGACGGTTCGCTGTCTTGATGAAACAGGATTTTCTTTTTCTGCAAATGTGGCCGTTTTCCTCAAGTTGTGCCTTCAGCTTGTCAAGTACTGATGCGTAGTATGCTCCTGTAATGGTTTTTCATGTTTGAAGATAATCGATTAAAATAACTCATGACTATAGCAAAAAACAGTAGCCATCACTTTCCCAGCCGAAAAAAAAACAGTTTTTGCTTGTTTTGGAGCCGGTTTCCCATTTGTAGTCATCTCTTTGGATTGTATTTTTTGTTTGGGCGTGTAATTCTGTATCTAAGTTTCATCTACAGTAATTAATCGGCACAAAAACTCGGATTTATTGCGTCTAAACTGCGCCAACAGAGCGTTGGAAATGGAAATTCTAACACGTTTTTGGTCTAACGTGAGCAAACGTGGCACTCAACGCGTGGACAGCTTCCTCACATCTAAATGATTTAATATGTGACAAACACGTTCTTTTGTCATGTTCATAGCCTCTACTATCTCTCTCACTTTAATTCGGCGGTCCTCTAGCACCATTTGGTGAATTTTGGCAATTTTTTCGTCGGTAGTTGCGGTTTTGGTCATCCCGAACGTTCATCGTCTCCCAAGCTCTTACGGCCACGTTTAAATTCAGCTGTCCAAAATTTCACTGTGGTACATGATGGTACAGAGTTCCCATATACAGAATCTAACTCATCTTTGATTTGCGTAGACGTATTGTCTTTCAAAAACAAATATTTAATGACAGCTGGATACTCGATTTTGTCCAATTTCTTAAAAGCACATCAACTCACTCAAACGACTGTCACATAACAAATGAGCGTCCAAAATGACTGAAACTTTGGTGAGTAACTGTCAACACATGAATAACGAGTAGGTATTTCTGAGTGCTGCCATATTCATGTTGAGGTCGGAAACTTTTCATAACACCCTCGTATTTCAACATTAGAAAATAAAAATAAAATCTGCATATCCAGTTTCTGGAATTTATACGAGGCCTTATTATGCAAACTTAATTTTTATCTTTATTCAATTTTCAAATCAAATTACGTGGCAGATATAATCCACTTGCTACCTTAACTAACCAATTAACTAAGTCTACAGATTACTGGATTGCAGTAGCCTTGCACATCTACTCTTCTAATCCATCTAAAAACAGTCTTTCTTTTACTTTACTTCTACTTCTAATTCCAATCTACATTTCAATCTAATTGCTATAACAAACTACGAAAGACTGTTTGCTACAATTTTAAAATTTCCTCTTCTGCAACTGGTATCCAAAGCTTCCTCCTGCTGGTATTCATCTCCTAAAGGGACTGGCATCAGTAGATGGTGCCGGTTCGTTAGTTCCAGATATCCGGGTTGTCATCTTTCCTCTTCTACATAATCATTTGTATCTGTCCGCTCTGAGTCCTTCTTTCTTCTCTTTCTTTCGATGGCTTCTGTTCTTCCTTCCGATATCCATAACTAACATTTTCTATTCATCGGCCGTGCGTCTTAAATTAGGTCTTCTCAAGTCTGGTAATGCCTCTTCAGTTTTTCCTTGTCTGATTATTTACCTTCGACAAATAGTATTCCTTTCTCTTTGGTCATATATTCCTGTAAAGCCTTAGCGGATACCATTTGAGACAAATTTTCTTCCTTATTTTTCCCTCCCTTCCTCACAATGCTGATGTAAGGAGTCGCTCGGGTTCCCTCAGAGTGAAGGAGCCAAAGTATTTGACCTGAGACACCAGGGTTGAAGGGTCCAACGCCTGGGATGTTGAACAGATGAATCTTGGAGCAATTGGTGGAATGAAGATGGGGAAAACCGGAGGACCCGGAGGAAATCCACCCCAGCGCCATGTTGTCCACCACAAATTCCACTTTTCGGTCACCTGGGATCGAACCCGGATCGCCTAGGTGAGAGCTAAGCGGTCTAACCACTGAGCCACGGCGCTGCAGACATATTATGTTCTTACTGTGCATAATCTTCTGGATCCCTCAAGATTCCCATAAGCATTTTCCTTGAAGTTTCCTTCGACCATGATGAGGTCCTAATGAGGTATGTCAAGATTCTAGGACTAGGCAACGGCGGTTGGTGCGTTGAGATGGAACGATACAGCTTTCATTTTCTCCTTGGTGGTTCGAAGGTCGGTTGGTGCCCCTTCCTGCCGGAATCTCCAGGTTGAAGCGCGTGTAGTACACTATTGAGTTGGTGTCATTGTAAAACCGTTAGGAGCCCACCTGTACTGACCCCCTCCTTTTCTGTGTAGTCCTCATCCTCACTAATTAATGTAACGATGCTAGCAGTACTGCAGATTCGGATACCTCCTAATAAAATACATTATTTAACTAAAGAACGAGTTTCTCTTTCTGTATCAATTTCATATCGCGTGGTTTGTTTCTATTCTTTTCTTTTGTTTCTTTTTCCGTTTGCACTAGGAACAAAGGCCCTCCATTATCAATCCTTGCGTTCATTAAAGTTCTCCCCACAAAGGCTAAGCGAACGAGATAATCCATTCAAATAAACAAGCTACTGGATGATGCCTTGAATATTCCGGAGTAAGAGGTCAACAGAAAAGGTCACGCTCTATAATTTCTGCTTCGGTTGTGTAGCTTTGTGAAGCCAATAGGTATACGAAATGGAATAGCAATGTCGAAGCCTGTTAATTATGCTGCTAGCAAAAGCAGGTAGGTGGTTTTGTAGGCAGGGTCCAACAAATAAACAACAAGGGAATACACTCATGATGCAGGATATACAAAGGAAAGTAATGTAAGTATAGGGTGATCCATATAAACCTGAACCATTTCAATACGCCATAATTTCCCTTTGAAAGCTCGTAGAATGTAGAAATTTGTTTTGATGATCTCAGTGGCTCTGGGAGAATTGGCAACACTGACAATTGTTGACAGTTGACAGTCTTAAATGTGCAGTCATAACAGCAACATGCAGTACTCACTACGAGAGCGTGTTTACATTTTGAAAACATATTGGAAGACAAATTCCTTGGTAACAACACAACGAGAATTTCAAAGAGAATTTAATGTACGCGATGTTCCGACAAAGACAACAATTTTATCGCTCGTAGGAAAGCTGGAGGCAACTGGTATACTCATTAGTGAGAGTGGAAAACATAGACCGCCATTGAATGCAGAGACTGTTACAGATGTTCGCAGAAGGCTATTGAATTCTCCAAACAAATCGTTGTGTCAATTGAGCCAGGAATCGGGGTATTCATATGGAACATGTCAAAGAGCTGTGACCTTACAGAGTGCATATGGTGTAACAACTGAAAGAAGCAGATTATGATAAACGAATCAGTTACTGTCGATGGTTTCAGGGTACTCTTACTCCACGTCCAGACATTCTCTCCATAACGTGGTTTACAGATGAGGTATGGTTTTATCTGTGAGGCTACATAAACACACAAAACACCAGATATTGGGCTGCTGTAAGCCCCCAGGTGATCCACGAAACCCCACTGCATGGTGCGCGGTGTCAGCTTCCAGGATCGTTGGTCCCATTTTCTTTGATACGACTGTAGACACTGAAGTTTATATGGGTATCTTCAAGACCTTTGTGGAGCAGCTGGATGATATCGAATTGAGAGAAGGT
This sequence comes from Mantis religiosa, assembly GCA_030765055.1. Taxonomy (NCBI): domain Eukaryota; kingdom Metazoa; phylum Arthropoda; class Insecta; order Mantodea; family Mantidae; genus Mantis; species Mantis religiosa. The sequence continues at coordinate 10,145,458 of CM060958.1, forward strand.
TATTTCCAGCAAGATGGAGCAACGCGCCACACATCTAATGACACTATGGAACTTGTAACCAGTTTCTTTGATAATCGAATAATCTCAAAACGTCTGTGGCCCCCAAGATCCCCTGACCTAACCTCACCGGATTTCTTATTGTGGGGGTATCTAAAAATAGAGTGTACAAGAATAGGCCACGGACAATTGATGTTCTCAAGGAATCCATTCGAACGGAAATAAGCACTATTGGCGAGGATACTCTCCGTAAAACTTGAGAGAATATGGTGAGACGAGTACAAACATGTATAGATGCTGGTGGAGGACACTTCCAACATTTTCTCTGAGATGTAAATAGTGTAATGTAATCTCCCAGTTGTGTATTATATTCTACCAAAGTTGCACGTGTCTCCTGTTATTGGTTCAGAGGTTATAGCGTTTCAGTTCTGAGTAATAACAAATATACATACACGCATATATGCCAACCAATAATAATGATGTCCATTACAGTACTTACGTCGCGATGCATTGTTATAATATAATGGTACTTTATCTGTATTAGGAAAATTATATGAGCTAAAAATAGGAGGCTTTTACGGTTATGTTAGGCTCTTTTCTCTATCTTCCTCATGGACCACATTTTGCAAAATCTGAAATTTTTTCTTACCGCAAATAGTATTTTTAGGGATGGATTCAGCTGGCCCTCGTTACGTAACACTTACGGGGAATGAAATATGACATCGCAGGACTGGGATTGGTTGCTCACATAGTGCAAGGACAAATATCATTGCATTTATACACATTGTAGAAGTTATTATGTTTTATTTATCTATGGATTAAGAAACCGTTTTAGTTGCAAACCAATTTGAGTGTATCCATGATAGCTCTGAAGCCCAAGCATGAATGTTATGCTGGCAGGCTCTCTCTCTCTCTCTCTCTCTCTCTCTCTCTCTCTCTCTCTCTCTCTCTCTCTCTCTCTCTCTCTCTCTCTCTCTCTCTCTCTCTCTCTCTCTCTCTCTCTCTCGTAGCTGCAATCACATGACTGATGTAGTTTAGAGTATTGAGCTATATTGTAAATGTGATATTTTGTTGTGTTACAGCTTATTACCCCCTTTCGACGTTTGGTCTTGTGTGCTGAATCCCGTCGCGAAATGGAAGAGTGGATCTCGGCTCTGAAAGCTGCAAGTAGCAGAGAATATTATGAAGTAAGTATTCTTTATCGTTTTTTAATTCCTTATATTTAATGGTTTGTTTAATGGGGGATCGATCCCCTCATCTTATTCCTATTATACGACTGCGGGATAAGGACGTTTTATGGTAAATGTTCTATGAAGCGTAAATTACGGACTAGATATCTACGTATAAGTCATTTTTACGTGTCATTGTGGTGTCAGAAACAATTTTAGAAGAACGAAGCAGTACTACTAGTTTTCACGGATTTTTATAAAATTAAATTCCCGTTTTAATTTACGTATAATGTTTGTATATTTACTGTACTGAACTTTTGCCATTCTAAATTCCATGTTTCGCAAAATCACGAACGCGTGGCGTGTTTACAAAAAAGGAACTGATAGGCGGGCAGTGTGAAAACCAAGAGCCGGCAGACCAAGATAACATGCAGATAAAGCTCTGCCGAAACAAACAAACTGATATAAATGGAAATTTCTAGTTCTTGACTGCTAGAGACTGTTTGGGTTATAGAGGAATATAAACAACAGATAGAAAGACGTGAAAGAGGAGAACCACGGAGAAGAAGACAGGAAAAGGCAGCTGTAGAGCCAAGGAGGTCTAAAAGGAATATACAAAGGGAACCAGAGGATAGAATAAGGCGAGAAAACGAAATGGAAGATCAACAGGAACAACATATATGTGACCAGGAAATACCACAAAGGATCAACAGGAGACGCCAATACTGGACATCTATACGCAGAATGGGAGCAGGAGCGACAAGCAGATTAACGGAAGACTCAGAAGAAGAGCGGAGTTAGCAGACATCTGCAATAGAATAATGTTTACGAAAGAAATCTGAACTGATGGACGAAAACTCTCCAAATGATGGTGGAAACACTACAAGTCTAACCGAGAGGAATATTACTACCAATAGTCGGATAGGAAATGGCAGTCTTATGTAGTATTCTTAGGTAGTGAGTTAGTTTGAGGAATTGTAAAGCTACTGGTTTCCGGTAGCTAGTAGGACAGGATAACAGAGAATGTATATGTTAGCAAGTAGGATATATGATATAGGTAGGGTGACTAGTTTTCATGAGTTCTAAAGATGCTGGTTTCCAGTAGCAAGTAGGTTAGAATTAGCTAATAGGTTAGGATTATTTGGCAAGTTAGATTAGGGAATATCTGCAAAGATAAGTATTGTAAATGGAACTAATAAATAAGGCAGGAGGATAAAGAATTAAAATCTGTGGACAGCTTTGCCCTGGTATAGCTTCAAGATACCAGGGCATGTGTTGAGCAGATTTTTTTTATTTATTTAATTTTTTTTTTTTTACTTTTTTATTTTTTTATTTCATTTTATTTATTTTTTGTTCGGGTTATGGTTTATTTTCGAATAATCTAGAAATTATCGGTGAGGTATTTAAAGAGGCGACGACTGGCCAAGAGTGGTGTTGTAAGGTTGTGTAACACGAGAGTTGTAAAACAGTCTCGTGAGTGAGTCGCGAGAGGTAAGCAGAGAACAGCTGACAGTGTTGTAAACTGAAAAAAGCTGTTATTGTCATCGACCTTGGAAGATTGTGTTGTGATATGTGATGTAATTTTGCTGCTACGGAGTGTATTTCTAGGCAAATAAAGATCATTTAAAGTTTCGGCAAATTGGACTTTTAATTTTACAAACCCACAAAGGCACAGTATGTTTTTTTGGATAAGGGAAAATGTTATGGGTTCCAATTTCAGGACGTGTATGAAAATTAGAAATTTTGACCTTCAAATATTTGTATCAATTCAGTGGAAATATTTGAAGGTGACATGGAAAAAGCAGTAACAAAATTGAGTTAGATATGAACATTAGTACCTGTTTGTCGTAAGCGTAGTAAGTAATTTGAAAACATTTTGAGTAGCCTCCACATCCTGGAACCTCTATGTATCTGTGGCCGTTTTCATACACTGGATGCCTCTGGGTATGAATAACGGAAAATAGATGAAACTTGGTTCACCTTCCTAACCCGAGGGCGCTGTCTGCCATGGTGATAATTTTTCCCGTGTCAAATCAACCGCTTAGCCTGCAGCACAATTTAAAGTGCACAAATTATTCAGTGCCACTTTTGGTTTGCTTTTGAGTGAAGTGTATTTGCGAGAATGATCTAGATGGATATGAAAATTATATCTGAATAATGAAAAAGGTACAGTAAGGGAATATGAGTACGAACAGGAGACGGATGCGAGGTCTTCAGAAAGCAAAGCACAGTAAAGATGGACAAAAATGAACAGTTACTTTACTGTAACGATTACAGAATTAATAGCGACAGCAGTAACTGGTCCTCTCGTGAATGGATGCCGAGACTTGGTGTCATCATTCACTACTTGTGCATTGGTGTCACTTATCGCGAATTAGTTACCTCAACTATTTAAACAGCATCAATCTCCTCCCAAGAAATCCTGAATAACATTGTTGGTATAATATATCATCTAGCGAGATAAAAGTCTGTTAAGTATTCTCCGTTACATCTCTGGATCTTTGTGACTTATAAGGAACACTTTTGACCTCGAACGCTCAGAACCGTACGAAACCATGCTTAGAATAACAACATATTATAAACAAAGCAGTGGCTAGTGTCATTTCCATACAAAATTTTGCATGCTACCTTAAATGACGTTTAATATCTAAGAGATGAAACGATTTAAATAATTATTTAAATCTATTTAATAATTTAAATAAGTAAAAAAAAAAAAAAAAGAATTATTTAGAATATTGAATAATGGTATGAAAAAGTTATACAAAATTTATGAAGAAATGTATAAAAGTTGAATGATGTTGATTTGTCGTGATGGCAACGGCAAAAAGACTATATAAGTACCTGGACTGGAGGTGATTCCTTCTTCTTCATTTGACTTGACTTTAAATCGTTTTATTTTTTTGGCATTAATGGTTTTCTTAGCATTACCAGGAATATACAGGGTGTTTAAAAAGACACCAAACGAACATATTGTGACTTTGTGGGTTCGTGAAATTAAAAGTCAAACTGCACAAACTCAAAATGTTCTTTATTTCCACCGAATTACAATTGGAACACTTGCCGATTACACAGAATTATGCAGCGCACACAATTACAATTCGTCAGTTTGTCTGTCACAGGTCCACTCTGCCTCACAATTACGTACAACTCCTCTGATACACGTTCACAGTCTTCCGGTCCGTTCACTAACTCGGCGCTCCTCACGACTGCTCGCCAAGAACTGACTGACTCGTCCACTGCAGCCTTATATAGGGAAGATCGCCGTTTCTTTAAGGTTGGCGGCGCGCACAATTATCCCGAGGCTTCCAGACATCTGGTGGGAGGGGAAAGAGGCGGTACAGGGCTCGTGCCGCTCTTCTAATCATCCCTTCAGTTAGTGACACGAGACAAATGGGTAGGCGTGGTCTGAATGCTTCCCGTCTGGCCCTACTGCCGGCCGGTTCTATAGGGAATTCCGACGTTCGGGTGACAGTATTATCTATAATATTTTTAATTATTAGACCTAATATCATCAGAATTGTATTAGGTTGGTGAAAGGAGGTGTGAAAGGACGTATAAGTCCGCAAATAGACGCCCATGTGCAAAGACAATTTTTGTGTGTAAGAATATGTGCATCAGTATATTTTACTCGGTGTAACAGAGAAGTGATTATTGATGAAAAGTTAAAAGGATTGCACCAGAGAATATTGATATCGATTGATTTATGTTAGAATAAAGTTTCATCCTTAATAAATCTCAGACTTTGGAGATTCGTTGTGGAAATTATAAATAATCTTTTATTTAAAACATTATCCTTCCATATCCGCGAACACCCCTGAAAAGAAGAGTCCATGCAGATGTCAGAGCAGCCGAGGAACGACTAGATGGAACTCCGAGAACTTCGAAGAAGTGCATCATCATCCAACTTCTTTCTACACCTCACATTGGAACATTTTGTTTCAGAGAGAAACAAAAGCAACAAGATATCAGTAACATAGGAGGCAAATTATACTGAATTCAGTGTGTCATTACATTTTTAATCAACACCACCAAAACCCTCTGCTTAAAGTACTTATAATGGTGCAAAACACACATACAATACAGACCTGATAATGTTATTACCAGGTGAGTCAGCTGCCCCTTATTCTCGAGCTTTATGGAATCCGCTTTGTATACCGCAACATGAAAACATTGACCTCATTACTAGGTTCTACCCGCGTATTTAACATGGATGTTAAATTAGTACTAATATAGATCTTATCACATCGTCTGTAGTATATTCGTAATTAGACAGTTGACGTTCGCACGTCTGTAAATGTTCAGTGTAACAAGTGAATACTATATGTTAGACGGAATGTTTATCTCACACGTTACTAGATAGCTCTGTTAGAACTAGCGCAAAACTGCGATGTCATTTGTCTACTGTGAAGGTAGTTCGAATCTCCTGTATATATACTGTCGCGGTAACGGGCATTAAAGTTTCGAGAGCATTAGACAACAGACGGATAGGTTTCACGTAGATAACGAGCTTGCTTAAGCAGATAAACATAGCGCTTGAGATAAGAGACTCGCCGATCCAGATAGCGTTTCACACTTCTGGAAGGTGATAGAATATTTGGATTACGTCATTAGATGCCTTGTTTATTCCAGAAATATCTAGTGATTGTACAGAACAGTCTCGAATTTACGTAATAGGTATTTAAGGAAGTGATGAGTTGTGAAAAGTGAATGAGTGAGCCGCGAGAGGTAAACAGAGTAAGCAGAGAACAGCTGAGAGTGTTGTTGTTGAAAAGACAGTTGTGTAACAAGAGTGTTGTTGTAACGAGAGCTAATGTAATCAGCTGTCACGGTTTGTTATTGTCATTGACCTTGGAAGATTGTGTTACTATGTGATGTAATGTTGTTACGTGAGAATTGAATAGTGTATTGCTACGAAAATAAAGGAGATTTTTAATTTCTGCAACTCGGCCTTTTAATTCTACGAACCCACAAAGTCACAATATACTAATACTCACAATTTGCAATTATTTTTCTGAAAAGTGTTATTATTTTTACTTTTAATTGTTTTATTTATGTTTAATGGCATTGTTTGATGTTGCTTTATCGCTGAAGTACAAGTATGTAGTTGTTTAAGCATACCTACAGGTAGGTGCAATTGAGATAAAGATTCCTTTCCTTGATCAGCTGCTTAACTTCCGCCTGTTCCCACATGTGAGATAATCTACTGGAACGTCACGGATTTAACTATAATCTTCGCAAAAGTTAAAAGCATATGGAGGCGGGCCGTACTGCAGACTCCAGCGAATCCTAAGCTTGCCTCTCCTACCAGCGCTGCCCAATGTGATACAGGCACCTCACGCGCGTGAACTGAGAACATTATCTCATTAACTACGCTTGCATAAATGTTTGAAAATGACAGATGCCAATCTTATAATAAGAAAGGATTTTACTTTCTAATCATGACCGTACAAAAATCCCTGTCTCTATGATACTTAGAACACGAACGATGCACATCATATAGTTACACATCTTCATATAGTTACACCAGAGCTGTTCACTAAAGAACCATCACAATTTTTTTTTGACACCGTACCTTTACTCATCCTCATAATTTTGATGATCCTTCTCAAAATAGTCTCCCCTGAATGCAATGCACTTGTCCCAGCGTTTCTGTCAGTCTTCAAAGACATACTGGAAACCATTTTTGAAAGATCCTTCAAAATCGCCTCCGCAGCCTTCATCACTGCTTCTGATGATGGATAATGTCTCCCACGAAGACGTTTCTTCAAGTTAGGGGATAGAAAAAAGTCATATGGGGGCTAAATCAGGAGTATAGGGAGGGTGAGCGACGCACTTCACGTTGATTTTTGCAAGATATTCAGCAACAACATTGGCAATATGCAGTCGCGCATTATCGTGGTGCAGCATCCAGACTGCTTCACGGAAATGTGGCACCCAATGAAATGTTCAGTATTTCAGAAAGTGATCTTAAGGTAATTCGTCGATCCTCTCTCACAATGGCAGCAGCAGTGTTGATGTTTTCTTCCGTAAGAGCAGTAACTGGAGCACCGTGTCCAGCTTCCTTTGAAATTGATTGTCTCCGCTCTTTAAACATTTTAAATCACCTTCGAGCTGTGCTGTAGGGAAGAACACACTCTCCATAGGCCTCCTGTAACATTGTATAGGCCTCAACTGAAGATTTATTGAGTCGAAAGCAGAATTTCAAAGCCGCATATTGTTCCTCGCGTGTTACCTCCATTGTAGCGGTAGGCGATACTGAACCTATCTGAACTTGCCTGGTTCTCACAGGTGGGAACCAGGAGTGCCAACAATGAAACTACTACGGCGTGTTTGTTTCACATTAAGCTAACAGAATATAAATAAGATTGAATTTTAGTACGAAAAATTATGACTGTAAAAACGTTATGATCATTGATCGATAGAGTCAACATGAAAAATTCAATGCCATGGCCGGGATTTGAACCACGGATCTCCTGGTTTCCGTCCAGTCGCTCTTAACCTTTGAGCTACCATGGCCAACGTGCCTTCCTGACATTAAATTCTCCAGTTGACTCGTATATTTCCCCGGTAGACCACTACGGGCTCTCGCATCCGAGATACACAGTTTGTGGCGACTTACTATTGTAAGTACTTAAGTCCCAGGCTTCATCATTTAACTCTTATTATTTTAGTTAATTGATGGAAATTAATCATTTCTCCACACTAGCCGTGTATAGGCTAAGATATTTGATGGATAGAGTCAACATGAAAAATTCAATTCTTTATTCTTTATTGAACAGCCTCGTAGTTACCCTACATTCATCCATTCGACAGAGATAAGTCTGGAGAACACCATTCCTTCCCCACAGCACTTATCTCAAGCATAAATATGAAAATAGAAGTCACGCAGTTTGAAATTGACTGAGTTAATGTTCAGTTCCTTTTCATAGTGGTCTGTTATTTTGTTTATTATTACTATTATTATTAATTATTATTATTATTATTATTATTATTATTATTATTATTATTATTATTATTATTATTATTATTATTATTATTATTATTATTATTATTATTATTATTATTATTATTATTATTATTATTATTATTATTATTATTATTATTATTATTATTATTATTATTATTATTATTATTATTATTATTATTATTATTATTATTATTATTATTATTATTATTATTATTATTATTATTATTATTATTATTATTATTATTATTATTATTATTATTATTATTATTATTATTATTATTATTATTATTATTATTATTATTATTATTATTATTATTATTATTATTATTATTATTATTATTATTATTATTATTATTATTATTATTATTATTATTATTATTATTATTATTATTATTATTATTATTATTATTATTATTAAATAAGAGGCACAGTCCTTAAGTATATCGGAGGAACAGTTTAATGAAAATAACTTCGCTAGATTGAACTTGCAGTTTTCAATATCGAGAAATGTTTGCCAATAATAATGGTTGTTTGAATGGAGGAGGACGTCACACCGTCACATTCCGGCTCCAATTCAGAGAGAATGAGAATTTTGCGAGATCTGTTCTTGTTGGTATTGGATTCCTGTGAAGGAGGATTATAGACGAACTTCCCCTCTTCTCAAAGTTCTCGAAAGTTTGCTTGTCTGAAAAACCGCTGCTAAACACACTTTCTCGACAACCAGGAGATTGGAATAAACGCCAGCTAATGGGCACGGTCTCCACAGATTTAACGAGCTCAGACCAATTTCTTTTTCTTGCCTCTTAAGTATTTATTTACATGAGAAACGAATTGACTAGGCGAGAGAAAGGAAAAGTGAAATGAAACGACCGCGACAAAACAGTGACCTGCTTCAGTGTTGCTAAATTGAGTGTTGAGATTTTACTGTAAATAAAGTTTCGAAATGCTGCCCTTCATTCGGTTAAAATAAGAAGATTTGTGCTGGTCACAACCAATCTCAAAAACGCAAAGCTAAGGGAGTATAACCGAGCGGGATGGCTCAGGCATCTGTCTGTGGTCCGCATTCGATAGGCCCGGATTCGATTCCCGTGGCCGATTTTCCTTCAGGATTTTTCCCGCGATGCCAAGGAATCCAAGGAATCTTGGGTGTTGTAATATTAATGCTGACTCATTTAATTACACAATTGGTCACAGTTTATAAACAATTACATTTTGGCTCTGTGCTATGAGAAAATTTATAAAACTTCAACTCGTAGTTTATCTGAAGGTCAGGCATGTTATAGAGAAAATAAAATAAAACATAAAGTAATTTCCTCTGCAAATTAGAGGAGACTCATTCAGAATAAAATTAGCTGGACATTTTCCGCCACTTTCTGTTTCGTTTTTCTTTAACTAGTTCATCAATGTCAGAACGTAATGTCTGGGAAGTTGTAATCGAAGGCTGCATGTTAGATTGTGATACGGAAAGGTACTTCGAGGTTTGGACTTGCAGACATATGTCCAGCCAAGCATACACAATGTCCGTGTGACAAGTAAATACAACCTCGGAAATCTGGTTTGGGGACATTCTTGTAAAAATCAGTCAAGTCTTTCTTGTGTATATATTTGTCCTTCAATAAACAGTCACATTGTAAATTTAACAGTTCCATTAGGTACGTGGCAGCTACATTGTTGTCATCGAGTGTGCTACACCTGACTGAACCCTCAGATTCTGTATTCACAGCGCCATTTATATAGGCAACTTGGTACTACAAGGCTCTTGCCTGACGTCACACGCACTGCAGCCCTCGCTCTCGGCTGAAATACGTCACAACTGACCTTTCACTAAGGTTTCGCTTAGCTCACTCCATTATTTCAGTAATACAAACTACTTATTATGTTCACTTCTATGACATAACTGCGTAATGAAATACGCCCAATGAGCCCCTTCTTCTGGACGATTCACTCTCTTAGGAGTTGGCACAATTGTCAAAAACGCGCTCAAAGAACTGTGAGAAATCCATTCTCTAACTCACTCGTTGACTTGTTCATTCACTGATTTACATACTCACTTGTGAGACTGACTCGCTTATATAGTCTTTGAAAGTTTTGAGAACGTTCGAGATAACGAAACTTGTACAAGACTCCAATTATCTGGCGATAACACTTCTGCTGTTTACCTAAGCAAATGCATTCCTTGTCTGCTTACGTTCCGATGGTCTGATGCAACCCTGTCAACAACCTTAAGCCTTGGCCCTTGTGCTACTAAATGATAGAAATTTGGGACAAGTTAAGCATAACAGATCTAAGGATGCTGAAAGCCGTTATATCAAGATTCCTGAAAGCCGTACTAAGGATCTCCAAACACACAAGCTCCAGACTGGTATATGAACTCACAAAAAGTGCTCCATGATGAAGGAGAGAGTAATGTATTTAACATAACCGTGAAAACCCCATATTTTTAGCTCATATAGGTTTCCTAATACAAATAAATAAAGTAGATACCATTATATTATAATAATGCATTGCAATGTAAGCTCTGTAATGAATATCATTATTGTTTGGCATGTATGTGTGAACGTATGTCTGTAATTAGTCAGAACTGAAACGTAAACATTTGACATGATGTGGTAAAAGAAATATGTACTTTGAATAAGCCAAGGTGTTTGTTAAATTCGATGAGAGGAAACGATACACTTCCTGCTGGTCTGGCAGAATGTGTCTGGTCACAGTATATCTTTGTTTATGAATGGTTCGTAATCTCTATTTACTCTAGAGAGTTCAAAGCAGTGTTATTCAGTTACTCTTCCATGAGAAAGTGTATCAGCTGGATCAATGGGATGCGATCCACCTTCCTTCCCCCCTTACTACTGCCAGAACAATCCAGTTGAGTTAATGTGGACTCAAATTGTGTTACATACAGAAATAATGTTTGTAAACTGACTGAAGTTGAAGGACTTATTCAAGAAGAATTTGACAAGGAACACAAGACTGGGAAAAGTGCGTGAGACATCAGATAAACTACAAAAAGACGACTTTTGGAAAGAAATAGCATGTAGCGAGATATTAGAACTATCATCATAAATTTGGAGTACTCAGACAATGAAGACAATGACAATGACGAATTATCTCTTAACATAAATAACATTCACAGCTATAGGGATGCACCACTGGTGTTTTCGTTGGATTAGAAAAATAAGTAATTCATAAACTATAATTAATTTAATACTAAGTATTTAAATCACTTGCATAATATACGAATATTCATGTTGCAATTGTTATTTCAACAACTTCATTATTATAAAACTTTGGAAAATTCAGTTTGCATTCCCTTACATCTAGTTCCAAGAACACTCGCAAGTGTGCGAGAGAGAGAGGGAAATATAAAAAGAGTGGGGTAATGTGGTGGCAATGGCGAAGCCTCTGACGCATGTGATTCGCTACGGGGAGAACTCTTCCCATTTGAAACACATAATAGTATTTTAATTGCATCAAGAACAACTCATCATATAACTGACTGACTTGCAAGCATGTTTACTTATATACAATTGCAAAAGCTTCTGGACCCTTTTTGAAAGGCAGGGAAGAGGTTTCCTAAAGAATGCTGTTATCTCTAGCTATAGACTTTATTTAGAGTGCTTTTCTTCCCCTTATCTCTTTAACCAGTCAGTTGATCAGCACCTTCTATACCATAAGCAAGGCCCAAAGCTGTGTGACAACATATAATTCAGAATTATTTTGCATTCACGTACATTAGCACAAGTAGTATTTGATCTTAATACTTCAAAGGTTTCTATATTGCCCCAACTAATTAACTTTCTTTGATTTCAGGCTGGTGACCACCATGACTTCCTCTCTGGTCATCATCATTGGTATGCCACATCTCATGCTCGACCCACATACTGTAACGTGTGCAGAGAAGCTCTTTCAGGTACAGTCTAGTTTATAAATCCAAAACATCAGGTGAAATTTTACATGATAAGAAATATGTATTATGTATCTTACATTTTGAATGCATGGAACTCTAATATATCAACGTTACACAAATAGAGTTTTATCTTTTAGTTAATTGATGGAAATAAATCATTTCTTCACACTAGCGATATATAGGCTAAGGTTTTTGATTCTATCTATCTAGAGTTTTACCTATTAAGTAGAGCTTCTAGGATTACCAGCCTTGAAATATTTATAAAGTTGCTTGAGCTTTTCGCCATGCTTGCTCTATGACCTTCTTCAGCTTTATAAATATTGCAGGGCTGTAACCCGAGGAGCTCTACTTAATAATCATTACCATAAAAGCTTCAAATCTTACAGAGTTTTACCCTGCTATTGCAGCTCTAAGTTACAACAGTTGTTGCAGTGATAAGTTTTAGAAAAGCAGTAAGATATCAACATACCCTCACGTTACTATGATTACAAATAAAGGGTGTGAGTTTTTATTTCTTTAATGACAATATTTATTTTTTCTGTGCTCCTCCATTCCTCAAGTATCAGAACGTACAAACAAATATCCTTTCAAACCACAATTTAAATTTATTATGACCTTATTACATATGTACTGAGCAAAGAGAAATGCATCGTTACTTCAAATTGAGTAGGTTTTGAAATAAACAATACAATAGACTACTTCAATGTGTAACTACTTCAGTATAATCTGATATGGAACTTCATACTTTGCCACAAAATGTTTAGCAGCCCATTTTCTAATTTACGTGATTATTTTTCCAAAATGGTTCATCCTGAACTAACTATTGACTTTTAAACTGAGATTTACATTAGGACAAACTTCTGGTTTTGTACAAATTTATTTGTTAAGATTTATTTCATATAAGCTAAGGAAGCATGTGTAAAAGTTGTTGAAATTATCTAACTTTGTAATTGTTTATCCACACAGGAGTCACATCCCATGGCCTGAGCTGCGAGGTGTGTAAATGTAAAGTACATAAGAGATGTGCAGTGAAAGCGATTAGTAATTGTAAATGGACCACTCTTGCCAGCATTGGAAAAGACATTATTGAAGATGATGACGGGGTAAGTATTCTTACCTACTCTTTTAAATAACAGATTTTTTTCAACGAGTCATAATTAATTGTTCATCCATGTATGTCATGTGTAAGCTTTTGAATCTTAAATATTTGGCTTTTCATGCCAGTGCTCTATATAATTGAGTTGCAATTGCAGCATGCCACAAAATTCCCCAACTGACTGACATTGTGTTGATGTTCTCAAACTAATTTTGAGATATCAGATTACTGGCCATGACTGTTTGGCTGCTCATCTACACAGGATTAATATTTTTGAATCCAATAAGCTTTCCAACATAGTTTTCCTAACAGATTCTAAAGCAGCTATTCAGGCTATTATTTCAAATGACAGCCCAAAAACCGAAAAGATAAATGAAATTCATAATATGATTAAACATCTTCAAAATTTAAATATACATATAGTTTTCCAATGGATAGCATCTCACTGTGGAATTTCTGGCAATGAGCAAGCAAATATGTTTGCCAAGAAGGGTTCCAAAATATCTCAAACAACAAAACAAAATATCCCCTATGAAACAGTTAAAAGATTAATCAAAAACATCTTCACAGAACTATATAACAACTATCTAGTTTCCTCTGAAAAACTTAATTGGAAAGATCTCCAAAACAAACTAAAGACAATTGCAGATCTACCTCGAACATCTTCAGTAGCAATGTTCAGATTAATCACAGGCCACGATTGTTTGAATGGACATTTATTCAAGGTTGGATTAACAACTTCTCCACAGTGCTGTTTATGTGGTAAAGACGATTTAATGAACATCGATCATTTAACTATATGTGAAACTCTCCAAAATCAAGATCTAGTCTCCAAATATTGGGAAGCAAGAAGAAAAATGATTTTACTATCAAATTCTGAGCATTAAATACACACACACACGCACACGCACACGCACACGCACACGCACACACACACACACACACACACACACACACACACACACACACACACACACACACACACACACACACACACACATTTTTGAATCCCCGACCTGCACATTGTGTAGGGACCCGAACTCATTGATGGACGGAGATCATCTGCTCCAGTGTAGTGTCCTATCAAAAACAGATGGACAACTGACAGCACAACTAGTCACATGTTATTGGAAGGCCAGAAGGAAAATGGAAATTCTCCAACTCCATGAGCATTAGCAACCAAATATTTTGAAATATCACAAAGCAATATCTTAAATGCTTTATAGTTAACTCAATTAGGTCAATCAGTGTTACTTAGTTTATTTTCTATGCACGAGAGTATGTAAAATGTATGGTCTAAAATAGGAAACAGAGCCAGACTGAAAAATTCAGTGCCATAGCCAGAGTTTGAACCTCCAATCTTTGACTTTTGCTATCACTGTTCCAACTAACCGAGCTATCTTAGAAAGTAGTTATGACAGTAAGTGCCCTAACTAACTCACATTTTTTCCAGTAAACCACAAGGCCTTTTCACATTATAGATAACATACCCCAATGGCAACTTTAGCTAAATCCATTAAATTAGTAAAAGTTAATTGTTTTTACATGATGTTGATATATAGATGCATGATTAAATATGCATTGTAGGTGCTAAGAAAACAAAGATATTATGTTAATTTTTTCAAATGTTTTATGTGTTTTTGTAAACTTTCATATGATATGAACCTTAAACAAAAGTACATGCTATAAAACATTACTTTATTTCATTACTATTGTAGTGCTTTTGGTTTCCTTTCTTTTAGAATAAAAATTAAACTCCATACAATTGCAGAAAAATGTAACTCCATTATCGCCCACATATACAATCACATCTATTATTTTACATGTGCCCTCCCCATCTTTTGCCAGTTATTTTTACTTACTTGTGCCAATCACTTTGAATTGATGAGCAGTTCAATTTGACTAACCTTAATGATCATATTTATTTTAATTTCTCTCTTAAATATCTCTTAACTTAAAAACTGTTTAGAAATTAGAGAAAGAGCAGCATGTATTGCTTGTATTGTGTGAGATTGCCTGGTTGTTATGATTTGATCACTTGGCGAAGGTTGGTCAAGGATTGCGAGTAATGCTGGGCATTCGCTGTTGTCCCGTGATGCAGGAAGTGTATCAGAAGGGGGCCATTTTGGTCAAAGAAGAACATCAGCATAACCTTTCCTGCACTTGTGTGGATGTCCTTGGCTTTTTTGGTGGTGGTGACCCCGGATGCTTCCACTGGAGACTTAGTCGTTTTGATTCTGGTTTGACTCATCTCCAGCCACCACTCGTGCCAGGAACTCATTCCCTTCCTAGCATAGCGCTGCAGATGACCAAGACAGTAGGCCATTCGTCATGCTTCCTGGTGTGGTTGAAGACTTTGGGGCACCCATTGAGCACACACTTTGTGCAAGAGCAGTTGTTCCTTCATGATGGTGTGAACACTTCCGATGCTCAATATGACCTCGATGGCTATAGCTTTCACTGTCACTTTCACTGGATTATTATAAAGCTTTGGAAAATTCAGTTTGTGTTCCCTTAAATCTAGTGCCAAGAAGACTTGCAAGTGTGTGAGAGAGAGAGAGGGAGATATAAAAAGAGTGAGGGTAACGAGGTGGCAACACTGAAGGCTCTAATGCATCAGATTCGCTACAAGCCAGAACTCTTCCCATGTGGAACACATAGTATAAATACAGTAACAAAATCTGACAAACCTGTGCATAATTAAAAGAAGTTTGATTTTAAATGTTGAATGTTTCAGAACATCACTATGCCACATCAGTGGATGGAAGGCAACTTGCCAGTGTCTGCTAAATGTGCTGTCTGTGATAAGACATGTGGCTCTGTACTCAGGTAACAAAATATTAAATCACATAAGTGGATCTTTACTAGTACTAAGGAACATAGACATAGGAACATTAGGAACATCAAGTTTGAATGGTTAAATAAATCTGTGGCTTGAAGCCATTTTTGGACAGAAACCAAAACACTAATAAGTAGGGGAACATGAGGTAACACCGGGACCCTAAGGAAACATGAACAAAGCATTGCTGTTGTAATGTATTTAATATCAGGAATCATGTTTACAGGAACAATGGAATGTTTTATAGGTAATGCATATATCCACATATCAATATTTTGTTTCATATTCCATTTAATGAAAATGGCAATACAGTTTATGAAATAGCACTTTGTCCCATAACAGGATTCTCAATGAGGCAAAACCAGATACTATTAGTCTTTGACTCTAAGACATGATATGCATGTGTATAGGTCTGGTTCTTCATCTTTACATCCCATGCAGCCTTCACGAGCCTATCTGAAGCACTTCATGCATCTCACCCAACCATCTGTCCTCTTTATAATTACTACTCACTACAACAAAGAAATGTGGATTCCAAAGTATAAAAATTGAAAGAAGCGTAGAGACAGTGAAGCACAAATTAAAATAAAAGTGAGTCGAGAAGATATTGACACATTGTTTCACTTACACTGGTTTTCACAGGACATGTTTCAAGAGCTGTTGCTCCCATCTTCAGCTGAGTCTCGACTAGTGCAGGTTCATTAATAAAAATCGTCACAGAATTATGAACTTCAAAACTCCACCACTGAACATCTTTAACAAATACATCATGCCATTCTATCTAAGATACAGAGAAAGAGGAAACCTGCACTAGTCAAGACTTGACTGATGATGGGAGTAATACCTCTTGAAACATGTCCTGTGAAAAACAGTGTGAGTGAAACAATGTGTCAATATCTTCTCGATTCACTTTTATTTTAAATGTGGAATCGTTATCATCCAGAAATTCAGTTTCTGAGTCACTACCCAAATTACTCATTTCTGGGACATAAGGTTCTTTGTGTAGAACTATTTTCTACTTATTTGACATTTTTTCAGCTTTCTGGCTGCTTTCCTCTTGATGAGATAGTTGCTTTAAGGAGAATGAGTTATTTAAACAGTCTTTCCTCTTGATCCTTTGGAAAGGGTCGCTGATGTGTTTGAATTGGGACAATATCTCTTGACGACAGGGAAAACTAAAAGGAAAATTTTGGCGATTGGTTTTACAAATGTAAATCTGTGGCATATTGAGAATGTAACTTAAAATAATAAAATTGGTGTGAAAATACATTAAACATTACACTAATCTGTATTGCAATAGTCAAATTATCTTCTTTTAATTCACAACAAAATATCTAAATGCATGGGGGCTTAACTGATTCTGTCCCAACCAGTCCAGCCCCCATTGTCGTATTATAAAATACTGTGTATTGCTTTTGAACTACAGCAAACAAAGAACTTTCAAAGTATGCATTTAAAAGCTTAACACCAAGTCTACTATTACACTTACCTGCTCAACACACTGATACAACTTTCACTGTTTGTAGATTCGATGAATAAGAAGAACAATTAGATTACAAACTAGGTTCTTCTTCATCATGCAATAAATCCACTAAATCATGCATATATGAACATGCTATATGTGACTGATAAGCATGGGAGCAAGAAGTTACATGTCTCAGTGGCAGATGGTCCCATACTCCATTAAAAATAAGTGCATAACCAGTTTCACCCCTGTACCCAGTCTTACCCCTGTTCCCCTAAATCAAGTTTCTTCAATATACCAAAATTTCACTTGAATTCTCAACTTGGGAGAAAACAATTATCATCAAGAACCAAAATTAGTATAAACTTCATCCCATCAGTATCAGACCCCTCTGCTCTGTCGGAACCAGTTAAGAATGAGAACAGGTATTCTGAGATCATATCCTTAACAAGGCATTGTTTTTGGAGTATTATTGTGATTTAAAATTCAAAGTAATGAAAGTTTCTTCACATTTAACAAACTTCTAATAATATACTTAGGACTGCATGTACTAAATGTTAGTTCTCAAATGAGTGACTTACACATTTCAGGGGTTTTCTGACATTTGCAAGGTAATTTAATGATCTAGATGTTATTGTAACATATACATTACTATCTCTGTGCTTGTAGATTGCAGGACTGGAGATGTCTCTGGTGCAGAGCCACTGTACATACCGCTTGTAGGCCTTACCATCCCATACGCTGCCCTTTGGGACCATGTCGAGTTAGTGTTGTACCACCGACAGCTTTGCACAGTATTGGTGAGTGTTTTATAATATTTTATTGTTAATCTACATATATAAAAGCAAAAGGGAGTTGATATTTCATAATAAGGCTCATGTAATACCTAAGTAAAATCTCTCTCTTGGAGTTATATTAAAATAATAGCAGTTTAAGCAATGTTAATAAAAATTATTATGAATTACCAACATACACCAAACTAAGTTAATTAGTGGAAATTAATTGTTTCTTCACACTAGCCATATATAGGCTAAGGTTTTGGATTGATAGAGTCAACTTGAAAAATTCAATGCCACGGTCAGGATAAGAACCACGGGTCTCCTGGTTTCCATCCTGTCGCTCTTACCCATTGAGCTACCATGGCCAATTCACTGTTCTGACATTAAATTCTCCATTTAACTCATATATTTTCCCAGTAAACCACTAGGAGCTCTTGCATTCGTATTTGTATATCTCGTATTCGAGATACACCGCTTGTGGCGACTTGGGTCCCAGGCTTCACCATTAAATCACCAGGAAAACAGTGGTTCAAATCCCAGCCATGGCATTGAATTTGTCAAGTTGTCTATCAATCCAAAACCTTAAACTACATACGGTTAGTGTGAAGAAATGATTAATTTCCACCAATTAACTTAGACACACAAAACTGTTTAAAAAATTCAAAAAAGAAAATCAACATGAAGATCTAAATATAAATAAATATTATGCTACCAATTAAAATTTTTGTCAATAATATCACACACTGTAAAATAATAAAGCTTTTTTGGTAAAATTTTCTTTTAAAAATATTGCATTTGATATGTCTGAGCATCGTTTTTCAGATGAGTTCATTTATTAATTTTATTTGTATTATTTTACTTCTTTTATTTCTTATAAAAGACTCCATAAAATACATCTAATATATATGTGAACTTTTCACTGGCAAAAAAGGACATTTGAACACATACCATCATTTGTTTCTCATCACAAACAATGAAGTGTTACAGGCTATGCACCATTAGCTGAAGGTGAAATTCTGTAACCTACAAGGTACGCACCACATTTATACGGTTGCAATTTCCTAATGGAAATGTACAATGAGTTTGCTTTGTTTGCTCATTTAATCTTGTAATGCAATTAGCCACACCCTTTAAATGTGGCTTTGCTGTTCCCCTTTTGACAAGATCTCCTAAAAATATTAATGGATTGCATTTGCAGTATCATAATATCTTATCAGCAAGTGTTACCTTCTATTGTTGCTCACCTGTTGAATCTAGCTATGCAGCTACCACACTGCTTTATAAAAATGTTGACGAACAATGTAAACATGGAAAGGTATAGAAAATATTGCAGAGATATGCCCATAACTGTTTCTTGATTGGGAAATGAATCCAGTATTTGTTCCATAACTGTGAGTGAACACGATGATAAGTGTTTTCACAGTGCATTTTCTGATGTTTTGTATTTGTACTTTAGATTTTTGTTGTTCACAGGTTCTTTTGAAATTTAACTTTCTTTTCTCTTTGAAAAATATAAAAGAATCACTATGTGTGTGTATGTGTGTAAACAGCATAACTCAAAAACAAACATTTAGATAAACACCAAATTTATTGATAGACTCAACATGAAAAATTCAATGCCACGGCCGGGATTTGAACCATAGATCTCCTGGTTTCCATCCAGTTGCTCTTACCCATTGAGCTACCATGGCCAACTTGCCGTCATGACAAACTCTCCATTTGACTCTTATATTTCCCCGGTAGACCACTAGGGGCTCTCGCATCCGAGATACACCGTTTGTGGTGACTTACTATTGTAAGTACTTGAGTCCCAGGCTTCATCATTTAACTCTTATTATTTTAGTTAATTGATCGAAATTAATCATTTCTTCACACTAGCCGTATGTAGGCTAAAGTTTTTGATAGATAGGGTCAACATGAAAAATTCAATGCCACAGCCGGGATTTGAACCACGGATCTCCTGGTTTCGTGGTTCAAATCCCGGCCGTAGCATCCAAAACCAAATTTATTATTTAAGTTCAGCAGTTCCAAGGATCTGGCATGAATTTTTCCAAAAAGAATTCCATCCCAAACAAGGCTGTACATGGAAAAATTTTCAAACATTTTTATTTTCTCAAAAATTGTTCCAATAATTTTGATTAAAATATCATGTTTTAAATATTTTAATGACAAAGGAAAATTATATCTTGAATTTTCTTGAAATATCTTTGGAAGTTCTCTTCATTCTAAATTACTTTTGCATAACTTGTAAACTGTGACAGATAGACAGATGTTGAATGAATGAATGAATGAATGAATGAATGAATGAATGAATGAATGAATGAATGAATGAATGAATGAATGAATGAATGAATGAATGAATGAATGAATAGTCTTCTAAAAAGGGGTAGCTCTTTTGAATTCGTGCAGTGAGCTACTGTGCATGAAAATGATTTTGTTCCACTTTGGTCTTTGTTAACTTATAATTGTCCATAGATAAAGCCAACATGAAAAGTTCAATGCCATGGCCGGGATTTGAACCACGGATCTCTTGGATAGGTTATGTGGAGCTTAGCTCAGCTCAGCTGTGTGGATTAGCTCTGGTGTTATCTTGGGTATCCACAAGCCATGTGGGGTACCTGGAACTAACATGACTTAGAGTAGAAATTAATCTTTCTTTATACTGTGTTCTGCAGCCATTCCTTATAAATGGGATTGAATTAAGTTCATGCAAATTTTAATATTTCTTGGTAAGTACTTTGAAAAGGATATGGTGCATTTTGCAAGGAAATGTTGATTCTTGATGAACTCTGTACAATTGGTACATTTTGCAAGAAAGGATTTAAATATTGATTCATCAACTATTTAAGCATGTGGTGCAATCTACATTTTCTAAAGCATCTACTGTTTGACTGATACTTTCTTGCACATTTGTCTAGCAACAAAAATGTAAATGTTTGGTATTTATCCAAGTTTTTTGCTTTTGAATTATGCTACTCAAACACACACAAAAGGGCATTTTGTCATAAATGCTTATTTTGAATTCTTCAGCTCTCAAAATGGTATTTCCAGTTAAATCTTGAGATAAAATCTTTGGCTAAAATGCAATATCCTTTCTACCAAGGATACCTGCACGGTAGAAAAAGTTAAATATAGGAACTATGGATAAACTTTAAATTAATGTTGTACTTAATAATAGTTAACTTGACTCTAATTAACTGTGTAGGAACTGATGAAGCATGGGAAGCTGTGAGACCTCAAGGCTGCTCACCTTTACTTGTCTTTGTCAATTCCAAGTCAGGAGATAATCAGGGAGTGAAGTTCCTTCGTCGCTTCAAACAACTCCTAAACCCTGCACAAGTTTTTGACCTCATTAGTGGTGGTCCTGGCTTAGGGTAGGTATAAATCACAGAGATGTACTGCATAAGTTGTTCAACTAAAAGTGCCGTTACAGTCATTTCAACCCAAGGTGAATATTGTAGCCAGTTTGAAAAAGTAAATTGAAATTAACACTAATGAAATAATGTAATAATTAAAATAATACAATAAGTCAACTGAGACACTCTATGAAATTATCCTTTTATGCATAGTCAAGATAAGCTTATTGCACTACTGTTTTCTCAACATTAAACCTTCCTTTGTGTTGCAGCTTACGTCTTTTTCGTCACTTCAATCCATTCCGTATTCTAGTGTGCAGTGGAGATGGCTCAGTTGGTTGGGTGCTTTCAGAAATTGATAGGCTCAATATGCATGTAAGTGTTTCACTAATGTTTAGTTTTAAATGTCAGCACTTTTAGATACAATGTTTTTTTTTTTTTTTTTTTTTTTTTTTTTTTTTTTTTTTTTTTTTTTTTTTTTTGTAATTTACGTCCTCCAACATTAAGTCATATCGGACGTGAATGGAATGGACGAAATGATGCTCAAATGAGCCCAGGGTCCTTAGAGCTTAGAGTTACCTGACATCCGTCTTTTAGGATAAGGGAAAACCCAGGAAAAAACCTTATCCAGGTAACTCACCCTGACCGAGATTTGATTCAGGACCTCTTGAACATGAGGCAGACACGCTACCATCTATGCTACCAAGGCAGACCCCTTGTATATTGTAAAAGGACTAGGTTTGCTAATCATACATTGTTTTATTGTAGTACCAAGAGGAATTTTATATGTGTGACAAAAAGAAGCAATATTACCAGATCTTCAAGGATTCTTATAAAATTGAATTCAAATTTATTTTATACGTACACTTACTGCACTGAACATATTACACTCCTAAATTTCCTATTGTCACAAACCTATTACACATTAATTTTCTGTACAAGAGAAAACTTTACGTGTTTCATTTTTTGGAAGTTGGCAATTATGTTCATATTATTCTAGCAAAGCAATAAACCTTCAGAGCCATACATCACATGTTAATTGTATGTGCAGAAGCAGTGCCAAGTGGGAGTTTTACCTTTGGGAACAGGAAATGACTTGGCTCGTGTTCTGGGATGGGGAAGTTCCTGTGATGATGACACACATCTGCCACAGCTCTTGGAAAAGTACGAGAAAGCTTGCACCAAAATGCTGGACAGGTAAACATATTGAACTTTTTTTACAGAATAAATTTCCTTTGCACTGATGATAGTCTAACTTAAGTTACACTTTTTGTCTCTTATATTTATATAGGTACATATTTACAAAATTATGAACTCTGATGTAATTTCAGATATGTCATACTAACTTCTACACAGTGTTCATTTTTATTCAGTATTTCTCGCCCTTCGATTGAGCAAAATAACGTCATAGTTGACTGGTGAGTCTATCTGTATTAATTTGTGGTCTATCTTGAACTCATAGTGCCCTCTACGGAGAAGAAGCAGTAATTTTTGCGGAACAGTAAGCAAATTACAGCGCTCTCAGTGTGGTGGCTCTCATAACAAATACAACCAGCTTCCCCTGGATATGAAAACAGACCACCAAGTATTCATGGTTGAGTGCTACTTTTGTACCGGCATTAAAATTGGTGCGACATATAAATATAATTTAAACTGCTGCATAGAGGAGTTTATACAATGCTATCCAGTATTCAGACTAGTCCATTGGTGCGTAATGTTGTCAAAAGTGTCCAGGTACCGTCAAATCGACATGCTTTTGTTTGCAGCATAAAAGTGTTACACTTTATCAGTATACAATATAAATTTTTTGTCATTCTCACGCTTAATTAAAATGTATATTAATTTTGGTATCCTTATATCTTTTAAAACCAATAGGTACATCAAACATTTCCAAGATACACGATCAGTTAGTCGCAAAAAGAGAGACACTGGACGCTATAAAGTGACTGGTCCCAATCTAGAAGTAATAAATAATGTTATGACAGAAAGGCCTCAAGCATACCTTCTCGCAATACAGACAGTGTTTAAGGGGAAGAGAGAAAGGAAATATAAGAAAATGGACACATAAGACTATGTACTAGAGATATTTTCTTGTTTAGACTTGGATAAAAGCTTTGTACATATTGTAACACTAATTTATTTTTTCATTCCTAGAACATGTTCTGCTAATTTTCTGGTTTGTAATGAAGTTACATTGAGAGGAAACTGTGAGTGATAGAAAAGAATTGAGATAAAATTGAAATATTTCTATTTTATGTGACAGGTTTAAATATGCATATATGTCTACTATAACAGAAAAATAGATGTTCATTATGAAATAAGTTTTCATTGACTTATCATTTCGTATATTCTTCATGGTATACTTTTATGGCTGCTTAATTAGCTTTGCAGTGCACTGCATTGCAGTATATAATTTTTCAAAAACAGTTGTCATATCTATGCACCAGACGAAATTACGCACCTTTATATTACGCGGGCAGATCCATCTCTCAAATAGTGTATTTACCTGCTGGTAGAGGAAGGCCTCAAAGCTGCTGTCAGCACACCAAGTACGACCGCAAGCTGCTAGGGGAATCATATATAAACTTGCTCCATCAGCAATACTATTGATGACATCAAATTTTGCACAGTAAAATCACAGATAAAAATGAACACCGTGTACTATTGTAGTACTCTCCCTTTTGGACTGATTGTAAATTATTAGTTGATTGGTGTAAGTATTTTCTGCATCTAGTCCCTTTACTGTGAATATCAGCATTTTTAGTGAATCTTTCTGGGTTACCTATTACAAATAACAATACATCCAGTTTAAGGAAACCAATGAGAAAATGAAATAATATAATATTCCTGTTTAGGTGGAGTATCATGACTTTTGAAAGAAGTATTACCATATCAGCAAGAAAGTTGTCGCAAACTGATCCATCATTCTCCATAGCTGCATACGAAGATTCAGTTGTATCACACCTTACAAAGATATTGCAATCAGATCAACATTCCGTTATTATTTCATCTGCTAAGTGAGTATATATAAATATTATTTTAGCTTTCCTTTTTTTTTAATTCTCTGTCTCTGTCTGCTTTCAGTCAATGTGTAACAATGTCAATAAAAATGTTTAATGAGACAGAACATTTTAAAGTACTTTTGTTATTTATTAGTTGTATAATGAATTGTCTTCTCATGCTCTGATATTGAAGAGGCAGGATTGTACTACAAAATGGAGAACCACTTTCAGAAAATCTAGGTGCTTCTCTAGTACTGCATCTTGGTTTTGTGTACATTAATATCAGATGTCTCAAATTATTCTCTGCACTGAAGGGAATGCACTATAATCTATCCCAACCTAGTTTAATCGTGCTGTAAACATCTAGGTAGGAAGAGAGACAGAGACAGATATATTGGGATAGAAAACGGTTAAGCTGTTGATTGGTTTAGCAAAGTTAATGGACGTTTTCTTTTATTTGCATACGTACGATAAACCCCTCCTTTAAGTACAGTACTTTAAGTAGTTTTCTGATCACTGCTCTGTGCGAGCTAATTTCAGAGAGGGAAAAGTATGCAAATGTTTCGATTCTTATAACCGTAATAGCCTCACATTTTATCTTTCTGCTTCACATATCACATAGACGTGTTCTGTATACTATATACAGATTAGACAAAAGACAGATGAAATTATACACACTATTAACTTATTATGTTAAATTAAAATGCACTTTATTTAACAATTACTAAAGGACACTGCTTTTATATAATATTTTTGCATTCCTATACCAGGCAGCTCCCTCACAACGAGGTCTGTGTCGAGTTGAATGCTGATTAAAATGTTGTTGTTTATAGTATGCAGTTACTTCTGATATTTAACACTGTATTTTCTGTTTATCTTGCATAACTCACAAGCCCAAGAACCCTTATGCAAATGCAATTTAAAATCAGTAAGCTTTTCATCACGGAGTAGGCCGATGCTTCAGCCAAAATAAAACATTATCGAGGCAAACCTTTAAAAAGTGGCGAGGGGAGAATGATTGTGCATTGTTTCACGGTGCTTAAAGAAAGAAACCCTGAATCATCTATAAAAACATTGAGAAAGAAAATGGTGATCTTCTTGGTGTTTCTTCAAGTAGTGTACATAGTGATAGAATGGAACAGCAAGCTTCTGAAACTCTAAGAACATCGGCAAAATCACGTAAATGCAAACAGCGCGTGAAGAAATATAACGATTTTAGGAAAAGTGCTATACGCAGTAAAGTTCATGATTATTTTTTTCAGAAATGAACCAACTCATAGATTTAATAAGTTAATGTGTAACCCAATTCTATTTATTTATTATCTAGAATTTATTGCTGCTGCTAGTGTTGCAAACTTATTTGTGTGCATGTAGCATCTAACACATAGCAAGTTGAGTCAGCTGTGCCTTGTTATTTACAGTAGGATTAAACTAGCCTGAGATAGAGTATAACAAGCTTGTTCATGTTAGTTAGGTTGGCAATAGTCAGCATATTGACTTCACTTCACAAGCACAACAACACAATATTAAGCTCACTTTACAAACCACCCTTCTCAGTGTGGCATTCAAGTGGTAGGAGGAAGGAAGGACAGTCCTACCTGCTCAAAGGTCAATGTTCCTTCTTTGTACTTCTGCTACCAAATTAACAACACCCATATACACTTCAATACACTGCAGACACTCAATTTAGTCTCTACAAGTTCCTTTAAGTCTCTATAACATGTAGCCTTTGTACTGCTGACTTATGCACAGTCCACCTCTAACACACAAGTACACACCAATACTGCACACAACTGATATTCACACGTTATCAGTTTCGACAGCTCAGTGATCCCTCACCAGGAACCATACTTACTGACCCGTGAAATGCTTCCTGCCCGTTCCACAGCTGCCGACCTCTTTATCACAGAGTTTGTAATATACCACTCTCGGCTGGATGCACCACACTGCTGTCACTGAACAACTCCTGCTGCTCAACTAGCTCCTACTGACTACTACTCGCTCACTTACTGAATCTGCCTGCCTTGCATCGGCTTTTATATTTTTGCTGATGCGTGGTATTCTTTCTGGAATAAGAAGCCTCTAGAAATAGCCGTTGCAAAAGCTCTTTTTGTGTAGTGGTAACAACATGACCCACTTCGTGATATCAGCTGTCCTTGACACAGGTTTATTTCTCACAGCAACCTACTTTCTCCTACACTGTGTCAGCCAGTGATCTGACCTTGAACGCATGTTACTTTCTCATGGCAGACCCATGATCACCATTGTGAGAATATTTTGTATGTCAGTAAATGATGAAAAACAAATATGACCACTTTTGGAAACTGGGCAACCATTCTGCTTCAAGTAGCCATTACCTGATCCCTTCAGCATAAATCTTCTCACCTGTTTGAGGGAAAACAAACAGGCATGGCATATGCCTCTCGCCTCAATGTAGAGAATTTAAAAGATATCACAGCAGCTTTACATTTAAAAGATCATATTCTTGAATAAGTTATTGTGAAAGTTAATTTAATTTTCATTTTAATTATACTGTTATTACTTAATTATGCTTTTTGTATACATGTTTAACATAATTACATTACAAAATGAGTGTCACTCTTTTCATATCTATTTTAAGGATACTATGTGAGACAGTAAAAGACTTCACCGTGAGAGCAGCTGAAGTGAGCTTGGGCCAGGGAGATCAACAGTTTGGTGAAAAATGTCAAATTCTGAAGGAGAAGCTGGACTTACTCCTTCAAACATTGCAGCAAGAGGAATCCACCTCCATAGAGCACGAGGCAGCTCGACACAGAGAAGAAAAGGTTGTTCACTTTAGAAGTGCATGGTATTACTAGATGTGTAGCATTAATAATGCAGTAATGCTAATCAATTTTCTTTCTTTCTTATTCTTCATTCGTTTCTTTTCTTTTGTGCATTTGGAAATTTCTTTTTGTGTTTTTGAGATTAAATCAATTATGCAGTTTCAAGGATAAGGATATAGTATATTCAAGGTTTAAAGTACAACTGATTCCCATTTAACAAAACTCTAAAGGGGTACAGAGCTATTTTTTTTTTTTTTTTTTTTTTTTTTTTTACATAATCAATGCTCCCCTATATTTTAGTTAATTGATGGAAATTAATCATTTCCTCACACTAGCCATATATAGGCTAAGGTCTTTGATAGATAGAGTCAACAACGAAAACTCAATGCAATGGCCGGGATCTGAACCACAGATCTCCTGGTTTCCATTCAGTCATTCTACCATGGCAAATCCTGGCCATGGTATTAAATTTTTCATGTTGACTCTATCTATCAAAAACCTTAGCCTATATACGGTTAGTGTGAAGAAATGATTAATTTTCATCAATTAACTAAAATAATAAGAGTTAAATGATGAAGCCTGGGACTCAAGTACTTACAATAGTAAGTTGCCACAAACAGTGTATCTCGAATGCGAGAGCCCCTAGTGGTCTACTGGGGAAATATACGAGTCAAATGGAGAATTTAATGTCAGGACAGCACGTTGGCCATGGTAGAGTGACTGAACGGAAACCAGGAGATCTGTGGCTCAAATCCCGGCCATGGCATCAAATTTTTCATGTTGACTCTATCTATCAAAGCTCTCTATATTTCAACATGACAACTGCAGGGTTCATTGGGCTAGAAGACTGTTGTACTGGTTTGAAGAACACACACACACACACACACATCTTATCACATCTTGATTGGCCTGCAAACTGACCCGACTTGAACCCAATTGAAAATTTGTGTGACATGTTGGAACAGCACGTGAAATGTGAAAATAAGTATCCTCACATGAGGATTTGCATGAGCAATTCATATGTGAGTGATATCAGCTGGATGTGGCATACTTACAGAACCTTGTGGACTCACTTCCTAACTGAATCAGTTGTCAGGTCCAGGGGTATGCATTATTAATGTTATGTTGACCAGGGGTGACTAATTTTTTTGTATGATGAGCTTAACATAATAGTTTTTTTACTCATTATGTAGCTAGCAAAGTATGCTGTGTTGTAACCTATCATAGACTCAGCTAGAAAATTAATTTAGTTTTATTAGAAGTGACAGTATTTCTGAGATGTACCTCTTCTCATAGTGCCCTGTATCCTCTAAACCAGTTCTTCACACTTGGTGTGAAGTTACAACCAGGATGGACCCAAGACACATGTAATTAAAAGGTTGCATAGATTTAAAAACCTAGCGGCAAGGATATGTTGTTTCCACAATTTTATTTAAGTAGACATAATTTGCAGAGTAATAACTTATTTTAAATTGTTAAGTGAATACATTTCTTTCTATGTGTTTAGCTTTTACTACCAGAGGGAGAAGAGAAGAGCGCTTTGGATAAGCCAGAAAAAGAAAGTGAACCAGGAAGAGAGAAGGTTAGATAAGTTATTAGCTTCTAATGATTATTTCAAATCTTAAATAAAATTGCTAATCCTTTGTACCTACCAGGAATACTGAGAATGCATTAAGAATGAAGAGCATATTATATTGACATAATCCCATGCAGAAGAAATGCTGAGTCGAAGTCGCTATTGAATTGAAGTATTATGGAGTAATAAGGACAAATTACATGTGATATATCAAAGGCCTTACTTATAAATCCTGTTAATATTCTCTTATTACATAATTCAGCTCATTTGTGTGTCATCGTAACGTAACCCATGATGTAACAGCCGCTAGCAGGCCAGAGGCTGCCAGCCTAACACCCATATGTGCATGGCAAAGGTGGGAGGAGATGTGGTCAGCATCACAGCACCACCAGCCAGAAAGTTGGCTTCTAGACCAGCATTCTCTAGCCGGCATAGATCCTCAATTTCCTCACGATGCTGAATGGGCACGGGTCCTATACCCGAGACTTAAAATCCACATACCCCAGCAGTGGAATTGATCTCAGGTGCATTTTGTGACAGGGAACTACAGAACAACACTCTAGTGACCTATGTCATGGTGCAGGACATTTGTGTGTCATCAATAATCTATAAATATCTACTGCTCTTATTATTTTGAACTATATAATTGTAAGTATAGGATCAATGCATATTAAATAATTGAGACTGTAATAAAGGTGGCAGTTAGATGTTTTTAAAAATTTAGCTTTATACCTTGCCATATTGCCTTTCATCCTCAAAAAACGATAACTTGCTGTATCACCATTTCTTCTGCAGCTCAGTGCTCTCTTAAAATTCCTGTAACACCAATATTGATATTGATATTGATGATACATGAAATGAGATAACTAGGAAAGTAAATTTGGGTAAAAAATGTTCTAAGCCAAAGTTTAGAGTATCTCACCAATATTTTCCAGTTATGAGGACAGGAAATCCTGGAAAACGTAGCTCAGTTGAGAAGATGATTCTCTGGTGAGATCTGAATTATATATTTCCCATTCTTAGCAACCTTAACTAATCATTCAATTAATTTGTTTTGTTTGTTAATGATGTAATCAGTTGCAAGGCTCATGTCAGTGCTCCCGGTGCGCCTAAATTTCATCATATATTTCGTCTATATGTTAGTTAATTTCCTGACCTTAGGCTGCTTTTAAGCACCCCTTAAAGCCACCGGTCTGCGTTGGATTTGAACTCATTACCTTGGAATCAGTATGCCAGTGCCTGACCAACTAACCGATCCAGACCAACATGTCATGCAGAGTGACGGAGAACAATACTCCAGATAAAATATATGATGAAGTTTTTAATATTTTTACAGTCTATATTTTGAGAACACATTATGCAAAGGAAAATGTTTAAAATAAATGTTAGCTTTGGAAACACCCACCGTGTACTGTCTACCGGAGAAATATAGAGTCAAATGGAGAACTTAATGTCGTGACGGCAAGTTGGCCATGGTAGCTCAATGGGTTAGGGTTACTGGATGGAAACCAGGAGATCCGTGTTTCAAATCCCAGCCATGGCATTGAATTCTTCATGTGGAATGTAAATTCTTCATGTAAATGTCATTTACATTTTTTATATTTAAATTTTTCAATCTTTTTATGTATAAAATCTTTATTAAAACCATAAATTTAAAGCATTATTAATAATATTTACATATTTATATTTTAAGTTCTCTTTATTTATGGTTATATTTATTAATTTGTAAATGAAACTATTAAAAACAGCAAATTTACATGAAAAGGGATAAAACATTTATTTTTTATGTAATTATTAATAGGAGTAGATTTCCTATAAACAGTATTGTTAGCTTCTGTTTTTTACATATTATATGAATCCTTAAGATTTTTAAATTGTTGCAGCCTGCATTTGTGCAAAAGGAAGTATTGATGTGTCGTGCCAACAGCCTGAAAAAGGCCATTCGACAATTGGTAGAGCATACAGAGCAGGCAGTAGATGAACAAAACAAATCAGGAAGCTCTATCCAGCAGGCTGGACCAAGCTTTGTTATCACACCACCAGCTCCATCTGCATCTCTAACAAAACCCATAGACATTCCAGGCCATTCCCGGCCTACAGACACACTCCAGGTAATGAATTAATTATGTTTAATGGTCATCCTGTTTCTTCAAATACATACTCTATGAGAGTACATTTGAGAGCCAGAATGATTTATCTTAGTATTTTATTATCTGCAACAGTTACAAATAAGTAATTTCATTCATGAGTATTTCGTTCATCGTCCGATATGACTTAACGTTGGAGGTTTTCCCTTATCCTGAAAGATGAATGTCTGCTAACACTAAGCTCTATGTACCCTGTACTTATTTGAACATCTATTCATCCATCGTCCGATATGACTTAACGTTGGAGGTTTTCTCTTATCCTGAAAGATGAATGTCTGGCAACTCTAAGCTCTATGTACTCTGTACTCATTTGAACATCATTTCATTCATCGTCCGATATGATTTAACATTGGAGGTTTTCCCTTATCCTGAAAGATGAATGTCTGCTAACTCTAAGCTCTATGTACTCTGTACTCATTTGAACATCATTTCATTCATCGTCCGATATGACTTAACATTGGAGGTTTTCCCTTATCCTGAAAGATGAATGTCTGCTAACTCTAAGCTCTATGTACTCTGTACTCATTTGAACATCATTTCATTCATCGTCCGATATGACTTAACATTGGAGGTTTTCCCTTATCCTGAAAGATGAATGTCTGCTAACTCTAAGCTCTATGTACCCTGTACTCATTTGAACATCATTTCATTTATCGTCCGAGGTTTACCCTTATCCTGAAAGATGTATGTCTGGTAACTCTAAGCTCTATTGACCCTGGTTCATTAGAGCATGATTTCATCCATTTCATTCATCATCTGATATGTTTTTTACCTGGCTTCCGGTGTGGTCCGTGTTCTGTTGGCTTATAATTTCTTAAAAATCCTACCGACATTTTGCCGTAAACTATGTCAGGCTTCTTCATTCGGCGACAGCAAATGTTTAAGATGGTTACTGCTTTTATACTCTCTCTGTCCCCGCCCACCTGCAGTCTTATTGGTCCTTCTCCTCCAATGGGAGGTTGTGCTAATAGGGTCTTCCATATCGTGCTGAGTGGTTTGCCGGTGTCACAGTTCAGATTGCTCCTTGCTTTAAATATTTCAATGCTTTCTCTCACTAACCTTTGAGAGAAATTGTCACAAATAGCTAAAATCTCCAAATTATCAAAATCAATGTGGTGGCCGGTGTTCTCTGCATGTTCTGCAATGGCAGATTTTTCTGGTTGCAAAAGTTTCATGTATCATATATGTTCATTCTTTCTAGTGTTGATGGATCTGCCAGTTTGAACTACATTCGATTCACCACAATCACAGGTTATTTTATAAACACTCAGGTTATTTTGTAGAGTGTTCTTATCTTTGACTGATCTTATGAAAGAATGCAGCTTTTTAACTGACGTGTAACTTGTTTGAATATCGTGGGGTTGCAATGTTTTTGCAGTTCTTTCCCTTACTCCTTAAATGTAAGGAATGTAAGTTTTCTTCACATCAGTCTTTTCCGGTTGTTTGATATTTGGAGAGTTCTTATTCATATTGATATCTTGGTTCAGATAACCATTGGCATTTAGTGTATTTCGGAGCTGCTTCAATTCTGGATTAAGGTATTCTTGTCACATACACATAAGGCACGTTGACGGAGTGTGTTTATCATTGCTCTTTTTATAGCTGGAGGGTGATGTGAGGAGGCTTCTATGTACCGGTCTGTATGGGTTGGTTTCCGATTTATGGAACATCGAAGTGCCTTCATGCCATATCCCGTTCCACTAGGACATCTAGAAATGGTAATTTTGAATCTTTCTCTAATTCCATAGTAAATTTGATGTTATTATGTAGACTACTGAGGTGATCCAAAAATTCTGAGATGGAGTTTTCTCCATGAGGCCAAATGATAAAAGTATCGTCTACATACCTCAACCACATTGCAGGTTTCAGGGAAAAAGTTTCAATGGCCAATGATTCAAATTCTTCCATGAAAAGATTTGCCACAACGGAAGAAAGGGGACAACCCATGGCTGCTCCTTCTACCTGTTCATATAATTCTCCTCCATAGCTGAAGAAAGTGTCTTTCTTCCTCTGTTTTTCTCTTTTAATTAAGCTGTGTAAATTTTAAGGAATTATGTTATAATGAAAGTTTTCTATAGAATTTTACAACTTATTAACACATTATTTCCATTTTATCTAAGTTTATCCATGTATGAAGCAATCTTAATCTCAGTTAAGTTAGATGATCATGGGTCTACTGTAAATGATAGTAACACATATATAATATATCAGATTATTAATTAATCTTGACTTCCAAAATGTTTAATTTGCTTTTACAAATGTTTTATTTTGTTACAGGTGTTGCCCACCATTGAATCGGTTTCCAGTGCAGAAGCCAGTCCTTGCCCCTCTCCTAGTTTTCATTCTCACTCGCTTACAACTGATGCAGCATCTTTAGCTCCAGTAGTTCGTTTGGCAACCCTCTCACCACTTCCAGATTTGCGCCGAGATTCAAATGTTAGTGAAGATTTAACACTTCCAGTTCCAGTGGAGTTTGCAGATGAAGAAGCTCGACGACGGAGTTTAGTGCCCCCTGAAGAACTACCTGCTGTTGCAGCCCCACCTGAAAGTAGCGTGCCGGAATTAATTGTGCCCACTCCAGTACCTATAAAACATGAACAACGCTTTCACTCTCTACCTGATGACGGTGTTCTTATTGATGTGATACCAGATGACTCTCCACTCAGGGAGGACAGTGATAGTACTGCCTTTTTGACATCGAAGGAAGAAAAAGACAAAGGAAATCTTACTCTTTGCGCCACAAGTGATTTTAGTGCTGGACAGATAGACATTGCAGTGAGTGATTATAGTGAACAGAGTTTAGGAGTTCCTCCTGACATAAAAGAAGAAGTTAGAGGACCAAGTATATATCTCTCACCACCAGAAGGTGTTCAAAGTCAGGAAGATGACGTAGTTCTCCCTCCAGTTGTGCTGGACACATTGACTGTGAGGGATCCTCAGGAGACGAGGAGATCTTCCACTGTTAGTTTGCAGGACATGGAGAGAGCTATTGGACAGCACATTGATTCTCCTGAGTCAACAGAGGCAGGAGAGGAACTTACACTGCCAGAGGAACTTCTCGAGGATGTAGAAGTGCCAGGGCCATATATCAGAACTGTTGAAAAGCTGGTAGAACCAAAGGGTGTTGAAGAGGGAGCTTTGAGCTTACAAAGTGAACTTGCAGCTGCAGGCTTTGCACAGTGTCCTGAATGGTTGCCTAAAGATGTGCCAGCTGGATCTGGTACACTGAAATCTGATTCAGAAGAGGAAGAAGTTCCAGAAGTGATAAAGGGCTGCAGCCTGGCACATTTTTCTGAAGGAAACGATATTGCCAGGCGCTCATTTTACAAACAAATTAAACCAGGAGCAGGAAGGAGGAAGAAACATCCAGAAAGAGATTCCAGACTGGCTGGACATAGTGAGGCCTTAACAGAACATGACAACGAGTATTTAGATGTTGTTAAAATTCATATTCGGGGATCAAATGGTGACCTTACTGCTGTAGGAGGCTTGGCTCCTGAATCCTGTGCTCCTTCACATAGGCCTAGTCTTGCACCCTCTGAAGGAGATGATGATGAACTGTTGCAGTATCACATACAGGTATGAAATGTAACACTCTCCATGCTTTTTAACTGTGATATAATAGAAGAGTAACAAACATTTCTTAACTGGTCCCATAGCTCAGTCGGTAGAGCACCTGCCTGCCGTACTAGGGGTCCTGGACTCGATTCACGGCCATGGGGGTGGGGATTTTTCTCCGACTAAGATAATTCCTTATCTTCCCCAGAGTCTGGAAGTACGAATGAGAGTGTGAATGTGTATGTGATCTAATGATTAAAACCCAACGAATACAAATTAACACCTTTGATATTATTAAATTTTAGATGAGTCGTATTTCTTACACATCTGCTTCACTTTCGTACCTATTTTGAGGACATGTTTCGCAAATCTTCGTTTGCATCTACGGCTCTTGTGCGACTGACGCTAGATCCAGCGGTGTGGGTAATTCTGGGGTTGCTGCTGCCATCTGTTGATTTAGTGATGAACTGAAATGTGGGATTCTCTTCTAGTGGGATTTCAAAGTTCATTAGTTGGTTTTTATGTTTTTCTATGTATATCCTCTCCCATATGACGAGTTCACTATGTTTTTGTACGTATTTTAGTAATTCTGTGCTATCTTCAATTTCATGATTTTCAGACCAGAAATGAGCTGCTATTGCGGACTTATCAATATTTTTGTATCTTAAGTGCCTGAAGTGTTCTTTCTTTCTAGTGCCTATGTTTCTTTTTGTCCTCCCTATGTAAATTTTTTCACAGTCTTTACACTTAATCTTGTAAATGCCTGACTTTTCCTCTGGTTTTATCTTATCAGTATTATTAGTGTGAAGTAGGTTTTTAATGTTGTAATTGTTTTTTGGTGCCAATGTTATATTGTATTTCTTGAATATTTTTTGGAACTTTTTTGTGGCCCAGGGGTGGTAAGTAAATTTAGCAAATCTAGTTTCTTGTTTTATTGGTGTGAGAGCTGTGATCTGTTTTAATTTCTTTTGAAGTTTGAATAATTTTAGTTTTTTATCTACAAGGTTTTTTCCATATCCATTTTTAATTGCAGTTTTTAAGATTTGATGGTATTCGTTTTGATATTCTTGCTGGCTGAGAGGTAGATTTACTAATCTGTGTGTCAGACTGTTGATGGTTGCATGTTTGTGTGGAATTGGGTTGAAACTATTTGCTTTGATGTAATTATCTGTGTGTGTTGCTTTTCTATGAATGCCAAATTCTAGTTTTTCATTGCCTTTTTTGATTTTAAGGTCTAAAAAAGGTAGAGTACAGTCCTCTTCAGTTTCTACTGTGAATTGTATGCTGGGTTCTTGCAGGTTGAGTAGTTTCAAAGCATCATCTATTAGTTTGTAGGGCACTATTGCAAAGATGTCGTCTACGTATCTGTACCATGTTTTAAACATATGAGGGAAGGCTTCAGTAATATGTGTTTCGAAAAAGCTCATGTATAGAGTGGCCAAAAATGGTGATAGCGGGCTTCCCATAGCTAGTCCTGAAATTTGTTTATAATATTTTCCATCGAAGACAAAATAATTTTGATGTATACATAATTCAGTCATTGCCAAATATTCTTCTATTGCATTAGCATCCAGGTTTATAGAATTTAGCCATTTTTTCAGTTGAATCAAAAGTTTGTCTAATGGAATGCTAGGGAAGAGGGAGCAGACATCAAAGGATACTAAAGTGTCATGAGGTTTTAGTTTAAGATTTTGAATTTTTTCTACCAGGTCTAAAGAGTTTTTTATACTCAGAGTATGGAATTGTGGAAAGGACTGAAATTTTTTGGTTAGCCATTTTGCCAGAAGGTAAGTAGCAAGAATATATGGTTTGCCTAAAATACACAAACCCAACATACCCATGAGACCCATTGTAAATAATATAAACACCCCTACTTACCTTCTGGCAAAATGGCTAACCAAAAAATTTCAGTCCTTTCCAAAATTCCATACTCTGAGTATAAAAAACTCTTTAGACCTGGTAGAAAAAATTCAAAATCTTAAACTAAAACCTCATGACACTTTAGTATCCTTTGATGTCCGCTCCCTCTTCCCTAGCATTCCATTAGACAAACTTTTGATTCAACTGAAAAAATGGCTAAATTCTATAAACCTGGATGCTAATGCAATAGAAGAATATTTGGCAATGACTGAATTATGTATACATCAAAATTATTTTGTCTTCGATGGAAAATATTATAAACAAATTTCAGGACTAGCTATGGGAAGCCCGCTATCACCATTTTTGGCCAATCTATACATGAGCTTTTTCGAAACACATATTACTGAAGCCTTCCCTCATATGTTTAAAACATGGTACAGATACGTAGACGACATCTTTGCAATAGTGCCCTACAAACTAATAGATGATGCTTTGAAACTACTCAACCTGCAAGAACGCAGCATACAATTCACAGTAGAAACTGAAGAGGACTGTACTCTACCTTTTTTAGACCTTAAAATCAAAAAAGGCAATGAAAAACTAGAATTTGGCATTCATAGAAAAGCAACACACACAGATAATTACATCAAAGCAAATAGTTTCAACCCAATTCCACACAAACATGCAACCATCAAAAGTCTGACACACAGATTAGTAAATCTACCTCTCAGCCAGCAAGAATATCAAAACGAATACCATCAAATCTTAAAAACTGCAATTAAAAATGGATATGGAAAAAACTTTGTAGATAAAAAACTAAAATTATTCAAACTTCAAAAGAAATTAAAACAGATCACAGCTCTCACACCAATAAAACAAGAAACTAGATTTGCTAAATTTACTTACCACCCCTGGGCCACAAAAAAGTTCCAAAAAATATTCAAGAAATACAATATAACATTGGCACCAAAAAACAATTACAACATTAAAAACCTACTTCACACTAATAATACTGATAAGATAAAACCAGAGGAAAAGTCAGGCATTTACAAGATTAAGTGTAAAGACTGTGAAAAAATTTACATAGGGAGGACAAAAAGAAACATAGGCACTAGAAAGAAAGAACACTTCAGGCACTTAAGATACAAAAATATTGATAAGTCCGCAATAGCAGCTCATTTCTGGTCTGAAAATCATGAAATTGAAGATAGCACAGAATTACTAAAATACGTACAAAAACATAGTGAACTCGTCATATGGGAGAGGATATACATAGAAAAACATAAAAACCAACTAATGAACTTTGAAATCCCGCTAGAAGAGAATCCCACATTTCAGTTCATCACTAAATCAACAGATGGCAGCAACAACCCCAGAATTACCCACACCGCTGGATCTAGCGTCAGTCGCACAAGAGCCGTAGATGCAAACGAAGATTTGCGAAACATGTCCTCAAAATAGGTACGAAAGTGAAGCAGATGTGTAAGAAATACGACTCATCTAAAATTTAATAATTTTTCGCTTCACTGTGGTGTTCCAATACAGTTAAATCTCGACCTTTGATATGTTCCAAAGGAGAACGTCGCTTATATGACACCATTGAAGTTAAGGGCGGGGTATAAATGGAACAAAAAAAAAAAGTTTCTTAAGCAGAGCTTCATCAAAAAAGCTAAAAAAAAAAAAGGCATTCATTTTTTGTGCCGTCCTCTTATTAATTGGATATTATTTTCAGTTTGGTATATACTTCATCATTGTACATAAAACACTTACATTTTAAACATTGTTTTTAAAAAATAATGTTGCATCTGCCTTTTAATACTGTGATTTCTGCAGCCCTTCACAGACAAAAATCACA
Organism: Mantis religiosa; assembly: GCA_030765055.1. NCBI lineage: Eukaryota > Metazoa > Arthropoda > Insecta > Mantodea > Mantidae > Mantis > Mantis religiosa. The sequence continues at coordinate 10,183,838 of CM060958.1, forward strand.
ACTCTTGTATACTGTGGAGTGATGAGTAAAGAGATTTAGACAAAGCATCTTTTAGGAGCTTTACTCTATAAATTGGTACTACTTTTACATATTTATAATATGAGGGCTGATCAAAAAGAACTGAGATTGATTTTTTTCACAGATGTTCATTACTGCAATTCAATGTGTACATGATCTTTTTCAAAGCAGTACCCTCCTACTTCAATGCACTTTTTATAGCGTCTCTGTCAGTCCTTGTACACGTGCTGCAGACCATTCTTTGTCAGATCCTTGAGAATCATCTCACTTTGCTTGAGCATTGCTTCAGAGTTCTCAAATGGAATACCCCTAAGCTTTGCCTTTACAGATGGGAATACAAAAAGTCAGAGGGTGCAAGATCGGGGCTATAAGGTGGATGTGGTATGCAGGTAATGTTGAATCGAGCCAGAAACTGCATGACTTGATTTGCAATGTGAGGCCGTGCATTGTCATGATGAAGTTGTCGCCCAGTCCAAGAAAGTTCTGGTCGTTTCTTTGCAATGTGCTTCCTCAGTGTAGTCAATACTGACGTGTAGTATGCTGCTGTAACAGTAGTGTGAGGGGACACTGCATGTGACGTGAGGCCGTGCATTGTCATGATGAAGTCGCCACCCAGTCCGAGAAAGCTCTGGTCGTTTCTTTGCAATGTACTTCCTCAGTGTAGCCAATACTGACGTGTAGTATGCTGCTGTAACAGTAGTGTGAGGGTAAATCATTCCATTACAGTCAAAAAATGTGATCACCATCACTTTACCTACAGATGAAACAACTTTTGCTTTTCTGGTGTTGGAGAACCTGGCAATTTCCACACAGTGCTGGTTTGTTTTCCTTCAGGATCACAATGATGCAGCCATGACTCATCACTGGTTATAATCTATTTAAAAAATGCATCCCCTCCGTCAGCAAAGAGATGCAGCACCTCACGGCTTGTCTCCATTCGCACAGCCTTTTGTTCATGAGTCAACAGACGTGGCACCCAACGAGCACAAACTCGGGTCATATGGGGATGGTCGTGCATAATTTTAAACAGTTGCCATATTAAATTCTCAACACTTAACTGAGGTTACGTAATGTTATACCCCGATCCTCTCGGACAATCACAGCAGCTGTGTTGATATGGACTTTAGTCACAGCAGAAGCCGAAATACCAGGCCCACCTTGCTTAGCACTGACAGGTAGGCCTTCTGTGAAGTCCTTGAACCACCTAAACACTGTGGCACGAGGTAGTGTATCTTCACTCTATGCTTGCTTCAGCTTTTCATAACTTTCAGTGACTGTATGGTTTAAATGTAAACAGAATTTGATTGTGCTGTGCTGCTCCTCTCGCATCACCTCCACTGTCTGGAATGTGAAATGCACAGAATAGAGCATTAGTACCAACCCACCAATATGAGAGTGCTGCCGCCTACCAACATTATATATAAAAGCCTGCTCTTTTCAAATATTTATGTTACAGATATGAAACTATCACAAAAGCTACAGGAAAAAATCAGTCTCAGTCTTTGTTGATCAGCCCTCGGACAATAAATTGAACTCCATCTCATAAGTTGTAATATTATATATTTACTATGTTATGAAACACATAAAAGTAGAAAACAAATATTATGACTGCTATAAACACTTGCTCACTCGCTTTGTGATTCTTCGATTTGTGAGTCTGTTGCGTCATTTCATCCCTGATATCCTCTGATGTGTTTACAATAATTTTATCAATTGCTTTTTCTATTACACCACTGTTTTGCCAATATTGCATTTTCAGCTCTTGGAGCTTCTCGCAGTATCCTTCCCAATCTGTCGCTTCTATAGTAAGTTTCCACAGATTTGTGGCTCTCCAGTTAACATTGTGTCCTCTGAAAACATTGTTTATTTTTGTCTATGCCAGCTCAGTTGCATTCAGATCACAGTTATACGGAGATAACTTTCAAGAGCCATAACATTCACAATATACATCTTGCTCTTAGATTTATTGTAAACTAGTTAGCTAATAATTAATCCCAAAATTGCTCAAAATAAAATTACGCAAGTGTGAAAGCTTAGCATATTAGCCACTAGATGTCTCAGTGAATAGTGCATTTCATGTTTCAAAGTTGTCATCTGTATTTATGGAATTAGACAAAACCTACTGAATGAGGACTTGGGGCCCGAACACTCAAGAAATCATGCGCATATAGTATGAATTATTGGATGTAAATATTTAATACCTTTTGTGAAATTTACTGTTAAGATTTGCCGCAGCATATGTGGAATTCATAGATTTTCCCTATTAAAATTAATAATGTTACATTACTAAAACTCCCAATGTATGCAATTCCTTTCTTGGAAGTGTTGAAAACAGTGTTGTTATGATAAATTAAATTTAAAGGGAGTCGATTAATGACACTAAACAACACTTACTTTTAAATTTTTCTGGAACATGTTTCAGAGACTTTGCCTCTATCCTCAGGAGTCGATGGCCGGCTGAGGATGGAGGCAAAGTCTCTGAAACATGTTCCGGAAAAATTTAAAAGTAAGTGTTGTTTAGTGTCATTAATCGACTCCCTTTAAATTTAATCCCAATGTATGTTTTAGCAAAATGGTACATGATAGAGAAGTACTGAACTTGATTTGGGAATTCACCATAACAAAGAACTCTTAATATGTATAATACTAAATATATAATAAAAACAAATTATATGCAATTCAGGCAAAACAGAGGGAGGCACTAGCTGCTGCTGCTGCTGCTAGGAGAGAAGACTTTGAAGCACCAAGGAAGTCCATGGCAGAACCATTTCCTCCTGTAATTAGTGTGGTAATAAATCCTCCATCTCCAGTTATATCTGATGAGGGAGCAGAACCTGATCCAATGCTCAGAAGATTCAGTGAGGATACCATGGCCAAATGTGAGTAAATCTTAATGCAAGTTTCACAGTCTTTCACATTGTGACAAAAACGTAATACCAGACCAAGTCAAATTGTGGTTGTGATGCATGTACAGCAATAACCCAAGTGAGTCTCACAGCAACTGTGAGACTTCTGCCAGGACATTTCGATCGCACTGCCACTGAAGATGTCTGCCGCAGCTGCAGACGAATCATCTGGGAAGATGAAGGCGCCCAGTAGACCACGGCCCACAAGCCCGATTAATACTTTATACTATACTGACACCGGCCGTGAAAGCTTACAAATTTTAATTTACAACAGTGATTAAATATGGAAATATTACACAAATATAAATATTTGTTACTAAGGCTCACTTATCTTAAGAAATTTTCCTTAAAAAAATAAAATATGATTATAATTTTAAAAAATTTACTTTCCATCCTTGGGTTAGTAAACAATTTCAAATTTGTACAAAAGTGAATCGAGAATATATTGACACATTGCTTCACTCACACTGTTTATTCACAGGACATGTTTCAAGAGCTCTTGCTCCTATCCTCAGCTGATACTCGACTCAAGATGGTCTTAAACTTTTGAATATACAAAATCCAGCTATAAAGTTTACATTGGAAACAGAAGAGGATGGTGTGCTCCCCTTTTTGGACATCAAGATCAAAAAAATGAACAACAAACTCACTTTTGGTATCTACAGGAAACCGACACACACAGATAATAAGAACAACAGTTTCAACCCAAAACAACACCAACATGCCATTTTCAACAGTTTAATCTTTCGGATGATCAACTTTCCACTAAACAGAGAAGCTTATCAAGAAGAATACCTACACTTAAAAAAAGTAGCTATATCCAAAGGTTTCAACCCAAATTTAGTAGACAAAACTGTTAACAGACTCAACAAAGCTAAGAAAATAAAAGAAACCACCACCCTAGAACCTACAGGAGAAAAAGAGAAAAAACTTTTTAAAAAATTCACCTTCCACCCATCAGCCTATAACAAATTCCAAAAAATCTTCTCAAAACACAACATAACTCTTGCACCTCAAAATAGGTTTAATATCAGAAATTTGTTAAAAGGCCCTCCCAAAAATTCAATCACTACCAAAGAAAAACCAGGAATCTATGAGATCAAATGTGAAACTTGCCCTAAAATTTATATAGGAAAAACAAAATGAAATATTAACATCAGAACTAAAGAACATATGAGAAACATTAAAAATGGTGAAACAGAAAAATCAGCAGTGGCTTTTCAGTTTTTGAATACTAGACATGACATCAATTTGAAAACATCTCTAATAAAATACGTTAAATCACCCCATAGACCTTTCCGTATGGGAAAAAATCTTCATTAACAAAAATCGTCATAGAGTCATGAATTTTGAAACTCCACCACCGGACATCTTTGACAAGTACATCACGCCATCTATTGACAATACGGAGAAAGAGGAAACCACTACAACTTGCACTAGTCGAGTATCAGCTGAGGATAGGAGCAAGAGCTCTTGAAACAAGTAAGAGTCGAGTATCAGCTGAGGATAGGAGCAAGAGCTCTTGAAACATGTCCTGTGAATAAACAGTGTGAGTGAAGCAATATGTCAATATATTCTCGATTCACTTTTGTACTAATTTGTGCTTCACTGTCCCTACGCTTCTTTCAAGTTTATACTTTGAATTTCAAATTTATTTTAAAGATGTTGGTATAACTTAAGTTCCTCAAAATAAATATAGTATTAAAAATTTACTACATTTTTCTAAAAATGATAAAATTCCTAATAATAAACAATCTGGTATTTATCAATTTAATTGTTTAGATTGTGATCAGGTTTATATTGGAAAGACAAAACGTAATTTGGAAACCAGAACGAAAGAACATTTTCGTAACATTAAGTATAAACAAACTGATAAATCGGCTCATTTTTGGTCATTTAACCATGAAATATATCCTGAAGTTAAATTATTAAAACAATTAAATGGTCTGATAGATTTAATAGTTTGGGAAAATATATTTATTTTAAAAAATAAACATCACGTAATGAATTTTGAAATACCAGCAGTTGATTCTGTTTTTAGGTTTGTTTCGTTTTCAGATGTTGGTAATACTAAAAAAACTATAAGAAAAACATGGTAACCAGAATCCTTGACAACGGAGTTTGTGGACTGAAGATACAAACGATTTGTTTGTGAAATCGATTTCCTTTATAAAGAAGTATTAACAACAATTTCTTAAGATAAGTGGAGCCTTAGAGGAAAATATTTATATTTGTGTAATATTTATTGCTGCACTGTAGCTAGCTTCATTTTCTACGTAATATTTTAATACTTTTATTAAATTTTATCCTGAACCAGAAACTCTCTACTATTTTATACTTTAATTTCCTTACTAAATATTCATCCGCCTCTATAGCATGTCTGCCTCACATTCAAGAGGCCCCAAGTTCAAATCTTAGTCAGGGTGAGTTGCCTGGATAGGGTTTTTCCAGGGTTTTCCCTTATCCTTAAAGTTGAATGTTGGGTAGCTCTAAGCTCTATGCATCCTAGACTACTTTGAACATCATTTCACCCATTTCATTTGTCGTCCAATAGTACTTAATCTTGGAAGATGTTATAAGTCAAGTAATCTGAAAAATAAATAAATATTTATTAATGAGCATTCAATTGCCAAGTATATCAACACTGCCAATGTACCAGAATTTCATCTTGTAGAAGTCTTTCACATGCCAATAAATCTACTGACATGGGGCTGTTACTTTTAAGCACACTTAAAAACCATCTGTCTGGGCTGGCCTTGAGCCCACAGCCTTGTTAAAGTTCAGCATTCATATGATATAACACCTTTTGGTGCCTTAAGTTTTGTTTTCCTAAATGTAAATCACTATACTTTTTGGCCCCTTCTTTCTATTATTTATTTATGTTCATGCTAAGAGAGCAGAATTTTAAAGCCATTATATAACCACCACTGTGAAAAGATTTGACTAAAGCTTTTTATCTTCTTATACTCAAAAAAATATTTAAATGAATAACCACAGTTTATCTATATTAAGAAGAAGTAGGTAGAAGAATAAACATTTAAGTGTGTAGAAGAGTGTGTGGAGAAAGTCATGTGAAATACAACTTTTATTTTTTAAGCTTTAACAGCTTCTAGCAATAAAAAAGGTACCTAAATATTCTTACTTAACGAACAAAATTTTTCATTTGTTAATGATCAAAAAGATACTGCCGCACATTAAAAGAGTTTGTTAACCCATATGTTGCAGTGTCTGTGCTGTCACCAGTTGCCGGCCTACAGTGTTCTCCAGCAGCAACTCGGAGGATTTCCAGTGGTAGTCTTTTCAAATCTGCTCCAGAGGCAGTCATTGCAGCAGCGGCAGCAGGAGCTCATCAGCGAGATAGATCTCGTAGCTTGGAGAAGGACAATCGTTATGAAGAAAGAGGGCCAACAAATAAACGACTACCGATTATCAATCCTCTTGTTCGGTTACCAATGTGGCCCAGTGAGTATCTCAAATGTTTTTGAAGCCTTCATTTTCTAAGAAGCACAAATACATGAATTTCAATCTGATTCTTAAATTATATTATATGACAGTAGTATTAGTGTTCACAATAAAGAACTAGGCAGTCTCATTAGAGCAAGTTTTATAGTCAAAGTATAAACTTGGAAGAAGCGTAGGGACAGTGAAGCACAAATTAGTACAAAAGTGAATCGAGAATATATTGACACATTGCTTCACTCACACTGTTTATTCACAGGACATGTTTCAAGAGCTCTTGCTCCTATCCTCAGCTGATACTCGACTAGTGCAAGTTGTAGTGGTTTCCTCTTTCTCCGTATTGTCAATAGATGGCGTGATGTACTTGTCAAAGATGTCCGGTGGTGGAGTTTCAAAATTCATGACTCTATGACGATTTTTGTTGATGAAGATTTTTTCCCATACGGAAAGGTCTATGGGGTGATTAACGTATTTTATTAGAGATGTTTCCAAATTGATGTCATGTCTAGTATTCAAAAAATGAAAAGCCACTGCTGATTTTTCTGTTTCACCATTTTTAATGTTTCTTAGATGTTCTTTAGTTCTGATGTTAATATTTCTTTTTGTTTTTCCTATATAAATTTTAGGGCAAGTTTCACATTTGATCTCATAGATTCCTGGTTTTTCTTTGGTAGTGATTGAATTTTTGGGAGGGCCTTTTAACAAATTTCTGATATTAAACCTATTTTGAGGTGCAAGAGTTATGTGGTGTTTTGAGAAGATATTTTGGAATTTGTTATAGGCTGATGGGTGGAAGGTGAATTTTTTAAAAAGTTTTTCTTTTTCTCCTGTAGGTTCTAGGGTGGTGGTTTCTTTTATTTTCTTAGCTTTGTTGAGTCTGTTAACTGTTTTGTCTACTAAATTTGGGTTGAAACCATTTTGGTTTACCCAAAATACATAAACCTGAAATTACCCTCAGACCAATAATTAATAACATTGATGCACCCACTTACCAACTATCAAAATGGCTGGTTCATATCTTCAGATCCTTCACAAAATTTGAAAATTTAAGTATCAAAAACTCATTTGAATTGTTAAATCTCCTGAAGGACACAAAGATCAACTCTACAGATGCTTTAGTTTCCTTTGACGTCATTTCTTTATATCCAAGTATACCTACCAATGAGCTTATTCCACTTCTCAAAAAATGACTGAAATCAATACAAATAACATCTGAAGAAATAGAAGAACTTTCACAACTTACAGAAATTTGTATCAATCAAAATTTTTTCAGCTTTAATGGACAGATCTATAAACAAAAAACAGGCCTAGCTATGGGCAACCCATTGTCTCCCTTCTTGGCAGATTTATTTATGAGTGCTTTTGAAACACATATCACAAAAGCTTTTCCAAATTATTTCAAAGTGTGGTATCGCTATGTTGACGACATTTTTGCAATAGTACCTAAAAAAACTCATACAAGATAGTCTTAAACTTTTGAATATACAAAATCCAGCTATAAAATTTGCATTGGAAACAGAAGAGGATGGTGTGCTCCCCTTTTTGGACATCAAGATCAAAAAAATGAACAACAAACTCACTTTTGGTATCTACAGGAAACCGACACACACAGATAATTACATCAAGAACAACAGTTTCAACCCAAAACTACACCAACATGCCATTTTCAACAGTTTAATCTTTCGGATGATCAACTTTCCACTAAACAGAGAAGATTATCAAGAAGAATACCTACACTTAAAAAAAGTAGCTATATCCAATGGTTTCAACCCAAATTTAGTAGACAAAACAGTTGACAGACTCAACAAAGCTAAGAAAATAAAAGAAACCACCACCCTAGAACCTACAGGAGAAAAAGAAAAACTTTTTAAAAAATTCACCTTCCACCCATCAGCCTATAACAAATTCCAAAATATCTTCTCAAAACACAACATATCTCTTGCACCTCAAAATAGGTTTAATATCAGAAATTTGTTATAAGGCCCTCCCAAAAATTCAATCACTACCAAAGAAAAACCAGGAATCTATGAGATCAAATGTGAAACTTGCCCTAAAATTTATATAGGAAAAACAAAAAGAAATATTAACATCAGAACTAAAGAACATCTAAGAAACATTAAAAATGGTGAAACAGAAAAATCAGCAGTGGCTTTTCATTTTTTGAATACTAGACATGACATCAACTTGGAAACATCTCTAATAAAATATGTTAATCACCCCATAGACCTTTCCGTATGGGAAAAAATCTTCATCAACAAAAATTGTCATAGAGTCATGAATTTTGAAACTCCACCACCGGACATCTTTGACAAGTACATCATGCCATCTGTTGACAAAACGGAGAAAGAGGAAACCACTACAACTTGCACTAGTCGAGTATCAGCTAATGATAGGAGCAAGAGCTCTTGAAACATGTCCTGTGAATAAACAGTGTGAGTGAAGCAATATGTCAATATCTTCTCGATTCACTTTTGTACCAAGTTTTATAGTACCTCTCAGACATGGACTTTTGTCCAATCTGGTTAAAAGCATGGATATCTGATAAAGGTTCATTATGTAACAGTTTCAAATTAATTGAATAAATAATAAAAATTGTCATAAAGTAATAAAACCTGACATTTTATTAAGTATTCTTGGAAGAAAAAGTTACTGGTAGATTATGCCATGGTGTCTGGCAGACAACTGCCCAAATTGGCATGTAGCTTTGATAGAGTCGACATGAAAATTTCAATGCCATGGCCGGGATTTGAACCACGGATCTCCTGGTTTCCGTCCAGTCGCCATTACCCATTGAGCTACCATGGCTAATTTGCCGTCATAACATTAAATTCTCCAATTGACTCATATATTTCCACGGTAAACCACTAGGGGCTCTCGCATCTGAGATATGCCGTTTGGCATTGAATTTTTTAACCTCTCTCCAACTAGCATCTGTTGTCATTTGCTCTCTTCTCTCTGGTGGTGGAACTATGAACTTCTTTGTCAAATTATCAACTGGTGGGATTTCAGAGTTCATTACGTGACCCTTATTTTTCCATATGAATATGTTCTCCCATGTTGTCAGTTTATTTTAGTTTATCACTCCTTTTAGCAATTTTAGATTTGGATCAATGTCGTGATTTTCTTTCGAAAAATGAAATGCTACTGCTGTTTCTTGTTTTATTTTGATGTTTCTAAAGAGCTCTTTGACTCTGGTTTCTATACAGCAGCATGACAGTCATTGCTTCAGATGTAGTGCAGCCTTCACTGAGGAGAGTTTGACCATGCCACTGACGATGTTCACCACAGATCTAGACAAAACATCTTGATCATCTGCCTCCAGCAGAACACAGTATAATAGACTGGATATAACTTCCAGTTATATTCACTCCCGCAGTGAAAACCTGCATTCTCTTAATGCAATAGGCTCGTATAACATCTCAGATTTTTAAAATAGTAAACTTAGTGTAATACCAAGTGTTACTTTTGGATAGTTTTGATTACCTTTACTATGCATTTATTAAGCCAACAATGATTGTTTGAAGCAACTATTTATTTTCCTTATTCCTTAATAAAGTTTATTTATGTTTTTATATTTATAGAGGTTGTGTTGCCTAAGCATTTCCTGGTATGGTGGACAAATTATAAACAGAATACTTCAAGGGCTCCAGCTGTGGCAGGTATAAGCACAGATCATCATTGGTAAATCCAGTAGATCACTTATTGTGGAGGAAGCCTCAGAGAAGAGAGGCTTTTGGTTTGTTTTAAACTATTAAACAACTGACACAGTTACGTAGCTCTAGGCATATAGCAGCTAATGTATTAGTAAATAAAAATTAAAATGGAGGAAGAGGAGGAGAAAAATGTTGAAAAGAAGAATGAAGAAGTGGAAAGAAGCAGGTGGAGGATGAGGAAGAGAAGAAAGAGTAGAAATTAAAAAGAGAAGAAAATGGAGAAGGAGGAGGAGGAGATGGAGAAGGAGGTGCAGAATAAATTGAAAATTTGTAACCTATCTGTCAGTTTCAGAGAGTGAAGTCAGATGTTTACAAGTGAGCACTATATGTTGGCCTTAAATTCTACATTCTTTACATGGCAATGCAAAAATAACTGTATGGCAGCAGCACTTTAAAAAACTGACAAATATTGGAAAATTTAAACTAATAACAATGTATTGAAATTGTTAAGAATAAAGGGGTTGTTAATTTGAAGCAAATTGGATATTGAAAAGCTTATTGAGTCATATTTTATTAAAACTTAAAACTTCACTCATATCAACTTTTAAAAAGCGAAACGTTCTTGTGACCGCTGACCCATGGACTTTTTTGGGGGTATTCCTGAGTTGCCAGACAAATGTTGGGTAGGTTAATTACATCCCCCGAATTTCCTGTCCATTTCATCTCCATTAACATTTCACATTATCTCTCATCTGGTGATCCCTTCCATGGTAAAAGTGTCGGCAGCAGTCTCGGAGCTGCATGGCAGGATGATATTGTTGCAGCCAGGGCTGTAAGGGGGATTTGATTTGATTTATTGATTCATCCATTAAAACATGTACATGTTATAGGACACGTCAAATTAAAAACTAAGTACAATATTTATAATTAAGGTAGCTAACTAAATATTTACAAATTTAAAAATTCATCCACGCTGTAGAAGCTATTGGCTCTAAGGAAGTTTAATAACAATTTCTTAAATTGATGTTGTGATTCAATCTTTTTTATAGATTCAGGTAGCTTACTGTAAAAATGTAAGGCAGCAGATGTGAAACTATTTTCATACATCTTTGTTTTGTGTGCCTTCACAAATAAATTATTCTTTGTTCTAGTGTTGTGTATATGAATTTCAGAATTTGTTTTTAATAAACTTAGGCTTGCTTTCATATGTGTATATACTTGGCAGAAGTAAGATACCTAATTTACTGAAGTATGGCTTACAACTAGTTGTGCTTGAGAGGTCTGCTATGATTCTAATTATTTTCTTTAGGTATCTGAATAATTTTATACTGTCTTTAGAATTTCCCCAAAAAAATTATACCATATGCCAACAAACTGTGTATATATGAAAAGTACACTACTCTCCGAACTTTCAAGCTCGACATGCCTGTAATTGCTCTGATTAAGAAACACATTTTACTACGAAAGTGAAGCAGATGTGTAAAAAATACGACTCATCTAAAATTTAATAATTACATTTTACTAAGTTTTTTCGTCAATGTCTCTATGTGAGTTTCCCAACTTAAATTTTCATCTAGTATTAGTCCCAGAAATTTGATAGTTTGTACGTAATGTATTTGGTCTTGTCCCAGCATTAATTTTGGATACAATTGACTTCCACTCATTTTATTATAGAAGCTTAGGGCTGCTGTTTTCTCCTTACTCAATATTAACATATTGGCACTAAACCATTTTTGAATATATTTTAGACCATTTTCAATATGTACATCTGCCCCTTCCTTATTCACCCCTTTGATAAATATATTTGTATCATCTGCAAAAAGTGTAACATTTATATTGGTTCTGTTTTCTACATTATCTGTCAAATCATTAATGTACACTATAAATAAAAGAGGCCCAAGCACCGAACCTTGAGGGATGAAGAACTTACAATCCTAAGTCACAACTAGGGACGTAGCTACTGGAATGATTGGGAAAATCAGATGGTAGAGCTAATTGGTAGAGGATGAGGATATGAGAAGGGTTAGAGACAATGCCTAGCATCAAACCATATTAACAAATATATTTTATGATTCGGTAGAGTAGAACAAGGCACTCCCTCATCTTAAAGAGATCAGGGGTGCAACTGGAATATTATATAAATTATAACTCAATGGACTGTACCTTCAGTTCAGGGCTGCATATGAAGGGTGTAGACTAGTGTTGGTCATCTTCGTGTTTCGGGTTGAACACACAGTAACAAACTTTTATGATCCGACATGACAGACCTAAGCCGCAGGCTTAATAATACTAATCCAATCGGCCCGCGTACCGACTGCTATTACTTAAATAAGGATCCTGCCAAAGTGGTCGCCAATTGATGAGTCAGCCTTTCTCATAATCGTGGAATCATTTTGGTGGTTCCCATGCCAAATTCACACTTCCTGCTTGGTCCTAGATACTTCTGACTTCCTAGTTTTGCACCATCTTGTGCAGTCATTGTTTACATGAGTTGTCTCAATTTTCCTTTGTTTTGTTGACAAAGCAGGAAGTATCCAACAGTTCAGTGACTCTATCTCTTCATCTAGCAATGTGAACCAACTGATTCACACAGACATATTCAAACTTGCAATACAGGAAATGAAATGTTAAATTCCAATAATAAGAATCCTTTCCAAAATTTGTTCAGACCTTATACGCAACAATATGCTAAAACCTCTTCCTCTGGTAGGACAATCTCCAGTCTCTGAAACCGTCTGGTGGGGCAATTTGTAGACCACAGTAGTATGGGATGCTGGTTGTACTGGGGAGTTTCCAATTGTTCAGTAGTATACATCATGCCCTCTGCACTGTCATGACTCCTTGGGTCGGCCGCCTTCTGTTTCCTCTCACCTCATCTTTCCTTCTGGGGTGCCCCACACGGTATAGGTACAATAGACCAAGTTTGGACCTCCTATTGACCTCCATAGACTGGACTGGTCTATGTTATGGAGGGGATTTGGCACTGAGGTCCAAACATGGTCTATTGCAGGGGAAGACAGTTATTGGCGGTGTGATGTCAACTTCGTCAGCTCTAACTGCCAAATATGTCCCCAAACGAAAGGCAGGTTAGCATGTGATGTCACTGCAGTGATTTCTGCTGACCAAGAGGAAGGAAACAGTTTGATGTGTTGGGGTTCCAACAGCGTAGGAAAGACAGGAAACATATCGGGTATTAATAATATGTACAACTTAAATCTTGGGTGCTGTAATATTAATGCTGACTGCTTAAATTACACAATTGGTCACAGTTTATAAACAATTACATTTTGGCTCTGTGCTATGAGAAAATATATAAAACTTCAACTCGTAGTTTATCTGAAGGTCAGACATGTTATAAAGTAAATAAAATAAAACATAAAGTAATTTTCTCTACAAATTAGAGGAGACCCATTCAGAACAAAATTACGTGGACATTTTCCGACATTATTAAATTTTAGATGAGTCGCGTTTTTTACACATCTGCTTCACTTTCGTACCTATTTTGAGGACATGTTTCGCAAATCTTCGCTTGCATCTACGGCTCTTGTGGCTCAGTCGCACAAGAGCCGTAGATGCAAGCGAAGATTTGCGAAACATGTCCTCAAAATAGGTACGAAAGTGAAGCAGATGTGTAAAAAACGCGACTCATCTAAAATTTAATAATTTTTCGCTTCACTGTGGTGTTCCAATACAGTTGAATCTCGATATATTTTCCGACATTTTATGTTTCGTTTTTTGTTAACTAGTTTATCAATGTTAGGATGTAATGTCTGGGAAATTTGTAATCAAAGGCTGCAGTTTAGATTGTGATCCGACAAGGTACTTCGGGGTTTGAACTTAGCTAATTTCATAACAGAAAAAAAATTGTTCACACACATATGTCAAGCCAAACATACACAATGTCCGTGTGGCAAGTGTATACAACCTCGAAATACTGGTTTGGGGGCCATTCTTGTAAAAATCAGCCAAGTGTTTCCTGTGTGTATATTTGTCCTTCAATAAACAGTCACATTGTAAATTTAACAGTTACATTTGGTACGTAGCAGCTACATTGTTGTCATTGAGTACGCTACACCTGACCGAACCCTCGGATTCTGTACTCACAGCGCCATTTATATAGGCAACTTGGCACTACACGGCTCTTGCCTGACGTCACACGCACTGTAGGCCTCGCTCCCGGGTGAAATACATCACAACTCTCGAAGCTGTCTTCACTGGTCTATTGTACCTATTCTTTCAAGTGGGGCAATCCTGGGAGGAAGGATGAGGCGAAAGGAGACAGAGGGAGGCCGTCACAAGGAGTCACAACAGTACAGAGGGCAGGTTACCTACAGCTTATAAGTTGCAAACTCCCTGGCAGGTCAGTACAACTGCTATCTCACCCACCATGTTCCTGAAATGGCCCAGCAGGCTGGCCCAGAGACCGGAGACCATCCTAATGAAGGAGAAAGTATTTACCAGAAGTCTATCATTCTGCCATGCAGTGCCAAGACATCCACTGACACTTCTACCCTAAAAGAGATCACCATATTAATGTGAAATGATAATGGAGATGAAATGGAGGGACAAGAAATTCAGGGGGTGTAGTTAACCTACCCAGCATTTGCCTGGCAACCCAGAAAACCCCTGAAAAAACCCATGGGTCAGGTAGGTCAGCCATGAGAATCGAATCCAGAACTCCTGAATGCGAACCACAGACAAAACCACCTGAGCCATTCTGCTCGGTAGCTGAGAATGCGACTGGGACAGTCCAGAAAATGTTTCTGTTTTTAATATTTGATGTGAATGAAGTTCTAATAAAATATGATTCACTAAGTCTTTTAATATAATGGCAAAGATATTTTTGAAATGACTGATGTTACAAAAAGAGTTAATCTGAAATAAATTTGTGATTTGAAGAACTTTGTGTTATTCGTGCACAATGTATCTGTATATCCCTTATGGTTTACCAATCACACAAAATACAAAATTCCATACAAATGAAGAAAACTTCACAGCTATTCCCAGAAAACTCAAGATGTAAATCTTATTTTTCATTTGAATATCTTAAACACACTGTTTTAATCAAAGTCATAGGAGAATATGTTTAAGAAATCCAAAATTTAAAAAAAAAAAAAAAAATTCCTGTGTAAAGGAAAGTTTGGGGTGGAGGATTTTCTTGAAAGGCTTTATGTTGCATCCTTGATGGATTATAAACTTAAGATCACACAAATCACACAGAAAATGAAGCTAGTCACAGTGAAGCAACAAATATTGCACAAATAAAAATATCTGTAACAGAATCTCCACTTAACTTAAGAAGTTGATAATTCCTTCTTCTTTATAATAAATTGATTTCGAAGGCACATCGCCATCGTCTTCAATTTATTAACCAAACTCCGTTAATGATGATGATGATGACCTATGATTAACAGAGTTTGGTTAATAAACTGAAGACGAAGGCGATGTGCCTTCGAAAGCAACCTTATATAAAGAAGAAGGTATTATCAACTTCTTAAGTTAAGTGGAGATTCTGTTACAAATATTTTTATTTGTGTAATTAAGTGCCAAGGTTTGTTTTTATTCATTACATTTATGAATTATTCTGTTCACACACCCACACCCGTACCAATACACATAAACATTTATAAAACAGTTGTCATATTTCATGAAACGTTAAAAAATATTCATATAGTGGAATCTTTTTGTTTGTTTGCAATTTATGTCCTCCAATGTTAAGCCATATCGGATGATGAATGAAATGGGTGAAATGATGCTCAAATCAGCCCGGGGTCCATGGAGCTCAGAGTTACCTGACATTCATCTATCCGGATAAGAGAAATCCCAGAAAAAACCTTATCCAGGTAACTCACCCTAACCGAGATTAGAACTCAGGACCTCTTGAACATAAGGCAGACACCTTACCATCTATGCTACCAAGGCAAGCAAAATCAAAAAAAGAATCTTGATATGGAATTTTTAAGTGGAATACAACACTTCCTCACCATAGTAGTACATGGTAGAGGAAGTAAAAATACACTCAATAATACTGAAGTTTAAAAATCTCACTAATCGCTCACACTGTACATTATTGAACATGTCTGTGATATATTGTTCCTTTGAAGAGTTGCTATTAAAGTGTTGTTTATACATGACATTTGTCAAATGTAATTGCAGATGTAAGCGGAGGTGCAGGTCTAATCAGCAAGGTGTTGCTTGCAAATGCAGATGCCCTTTGTGCTGCTGTTTCACCACTCATGGATCCTGACGAAACCTTGTTGTAAGTTCTGCTTTTGTTAACTGCATAATGTACATTTGGTATAAAAAAGACACACATAATTCAGATCTCATTTGATGTGCATGTTTCCTTTGCATGCTCCAAGTTTCACCTGAAGTATCTAATTTGCTTATCTGTTCATTCATACTGTAGCCAAACAATAGTGCAGAACATTAATTAATCAGAAATATTGTATTGAGATTTAACTGTATTGGAACACCACAGTGAAGTGAAATAATTATTATTTTATAGATGAGTCGTATTTATTACACATCTGCTTCACTTACGTACCTATTACGTACCTATATTGTGTACCTTCGAGTCGCATAAGAGCCGAAGATGCAAACGATGATTTGCGAAACATGTCCTCAAAATAGGTACGTAAGTGAAGCAGATGTGTAATAAATACGACTCATCTATAAATTAATAAGAAACATTGTAGTTTATTTAAATTAAAATAGAGGTCATCATCATTAGCGTCATCAAATCTCTACCTGTTGCTGCCTCTTTTGATTCGTGCTATCAGGCAACTTAAATTTTTGTTACTTTTGTTAGCTGATGAATTTTCAGCATTTAATTTTGAAGTTATATCTAGGTATCAAATTAATTAAAATGGTATATGTCTACTAAGAGTGTACTTGTATTTCTGTTTTAAACATTTTTATATGCTATTGGGCCTCATTTATAACAAAAAAATGAAATTTATAAAGTAAACCTAAATAGACAAAAGTGTAACATTCATCATCCCAGTGCTAAACTTTCTTGCTTCCAGAAAGATGTGTGTTATGAAACCATCAAAATATTTAACTCTCTTCCTAATGATCCTAAAGGAAAATATGGCAATTTCACTGCTTTTAAAATTGCTGCTAGGGAGTACCTGTGCTCAAAATCATTTTATGCTGTACAAGATTATCTAAATGCCAAATTATCCCGATAATGCTTATCCATGTATCATTAAGAAATCATTGCCAATAAACCTTTGATGCCTATTCAAATCTATATAAATATATATGTATTAAAGAACTGACAATAGATGCTATCTCATTGCAAATCTAATTAACAAAATATTGAGATGTGCTGGCAAAAGCCAAACCAGTCTTCTAGCTACAGGGAACGATATGATGTATCATATATAATTATCTCTGCTTTGTTTTTCATATTGTCTGTATGTAATATCTCCTTTATGTTCAATATTCAAGTATATATTATACTATCAAACTCTACATTTCTGTTATTTATTATATACTGCCATTTATGAAAATTGCAGCACCAAGTAAGAATTTCAAATAATTTCAAACTTGGTGGAAGTGTAGAAGAGTGCGCAAGCAATAAATGGTTAAGTTTGCAGAGAGATGGGCCGAGCAGAGCCTTGTTGGGTTCTGACAAGATTGTGTTGTACAAGTGTAGTCAGTGTAAAGCTGTCAAACAAGGTGGAAACAATAAAGTGAGTGCCAGTATGCCTCGTCAACATCTAAGGGAGCCACATCAGCATGTGAGTGAGTTTGACCGCCATCTTGTCCACATAGCCATAACAGATGTACAGTTTTATCCAATGTTGGCTCCACGCTGGAGCACTGCAACAGGTGTGAACTTGTCTGCATCAACGGTTCGTCACCATCTGCTACAGGTTGGGCTGATTGTATACATACTATTATGGCGGCTTCCTTTGTCCAGAAACCACAATCTCCTCTGTCTGCATTGGGCACGTGAACACCCATCAGAATGCTGAGTGTGCAAAATATAGTCTTTTCGGAGATTCCATTTCAATATGTCCTACAATGAATGGCTGCATAAGTGTCTGGCGGTACCATGGTGAGCACAACCTGGAGGGCTTCATTGTTGATCGGCATAGCGGACAAACACCAGGTGTGATGGTTTGGGGTGCGATTGGTTACAACTACCAATCTTGCCTCGTACAAATTGAGGGTACTTTGAATAGTAAACCAGTATCTAAAGGTAGTTGTAGAGCCTGAGGTACTGCCCTGCATCTTCACAGGCCACATTTCAACAGGAAAATGCCAGGCCACTTATTTCAAGGAATGTATAAGCCTTCTTCAAAGAGTGATGGGTACCATTGCTCTACTGGTCTACAGGTTCACCTGACATGTCGCCCATCAAACATGTCTGGGATATGGTTGGTCGGCACCTTGTGTGTTACAATCCTCCAGTAACCAGTGTCATGGATTTGTGGGCTTGAATATCTGATGAAGGAAAGTCCTTCAAGAACTTATTCAATGCCATGGTGTAGCAGTTCTAATTGCAGTGCATGGAGGCCACGCCAGATACTGAATATTAGGTCTCAAAGGTCATGTATAGATTTAAAAAGTTTATCATTTTTTACTTGTCTGTACCCAATCATAGTATTAAATTCATTGCATTCAAGCGTTTCCTTCTTGGTGCTGCAATTTTCACAAATGGCATTGTACATTTAATGGTAATGTTGCACTGTCAGTAGCTTCAATTTTGTAAGATTAATGAACTTGGAGAACTTAGTGGACTAGAACTAATTACAGAATTGTTAAAACGAGCAACAACTATTGCGCTATGATTATCAGGGTAGGTTATCCAATTGCAGTCAGAAGATGATGAGGTAGACATTACTTGAAACTATTCCTGAAGTGAATATCTAATTTAGTGAAATTTGTATATGTGCAATAACTACATGTGAAATAATTTTATTGCAGAAACGTTGAGTCAGACTGAAAAATTCAATGCCATAGCCGGGATTTGAACCACGGATCTTCTGGTTTCCGTCCAGCCGCACTACCATTGTGCTACTATGGCCAACGTGCCGATATGACATTAAATTTTCCAACTGACTCGAATTTTCCCGGTAAACCACTTAGGAGTTCTCATAAACACATGAGACAACTACCTTAATGGCGACTTACTACATGTAAGTACTTTAAGGCCCGGGCTTTATAGTTAACCACTATTAGGTTAATTAATGGAAATTAATTATTCTTTCACACTGGCCGTGTGTAGGCTAAATTGTGGAAACGTTGAGTCAGACTGAAAAATTCAATGCCATAGCCGGGATTTGAACCACGGATCTTCTGGTTTCCGTCCAGCCGCACTACCATTGTGCTACTATGGCCAACGTGCCGATATGACATTAAATTTTCCAACTGACTCGAATTTTCCCGGTAAACCACTTAGGAGTTCTCATAAACACATGAGACAACTACCTTAATGGCGACTTACTACATGTAAGTACTTTAAGGCCCGGGCTTTATAGTTAACCACTATTAGGTTAATTAATGGAAATTAATTATTCTTTCACACTGGCCGTGTGTAGGCTAAATTGTGGAAACGTTGAGTCAGACTGAAAAATTCAATGCCATAGCCGGGATTTGAACCACGGATCTTCTGGTTTCCGTCCAGCCGCACTACCATTGTGCTACTATGGCCAACGTGCCGATATGACATTAAATTTTCCAACTGACTCGAATTTTCCCGGTAAACCACTTAGGAGTTCTCATAAACACATGAGACAACTACCTTAATGGCGACTTACTACATGTAAGTACTTTAAGGCCCGGGCTTTATAGTTAACCACTATTAGGTTAATTAATGGAAATTAATTATTCTTTCACACTGGCCGTGTGTAGGCTAAATTGTGGAAACGTTGAGTCAGACTGAAAAATTCAATGCCATAGCCGGGATTTGAACCACGGATCTTCTGGTTTCCGTCCAGCCGCACTACCATTGTGCTACTATGGCCAACGTGCCGATATGACATTAAATTTTCCAACTGACTCGAATTTTCCCGGTAAACCACTTAGGAGTTCTCATAAACACATGAGACAACTACCTTAATGGCGACTTACTACATGTAGTACTTACATGTAGTAAGTCGCCATTAAGGTAGTTGTCTCATGTGTTTATGAGAACTCCTAAGTGGTTTACCGGGAAAATTCGAGTCAGTTGGAAAATTTAATGTCATATCGGCACGTTGGCCATAGTAGCACAATGGTAGTGCGGCTGGACGGAAACCAGAAGATCCGTGGTTCAAATCCCGGCTATGGCATTGAATTTTTCAGTCTGACTCAACGTTTCCACAATTTAGCCTACACACGGCCAGTGTGAAAGAATAATTAATTTCCATTAATTAACCTAATAGTGGTTAACTATAAAGCCCGGGCCTTAAAGTACTTACATGTAGTAAGTCGCCATTAAGGTAGTTGTCTCATGTGTTTATGAGAACTCCTAAGTGGTTTACCGGGAAAATTCGAGTCAGTTGGAAAATTTAATGTCATATCGGCACGTTGGCCATAGTAGCACAATGGTAGTGCGGCTGGACGGAAACCAGAAGATCCGTGGTTCAAATCCCGGCTATGGCATTGAATTTTTCAGTCTGACTCAACGTTTCCACAATTTAGCCTACACACGGCCAGTGTGAAAGAATAATTAATTTCCATTAATTAACCTAATAGTGGTTAACTATAAAGCCCGGGCCTTAAAGTACTTACATGTAGTAAGTCGCCATTAAGGTAGTTGTCTCATGTGTTTATGAGAACTCCTAAGTGGTTTACCGGGAAAATTCGAGTCAGTTGGAAAATTTAATGTCATATCGGCACGTTGGCCATAGTAGCACAATGGTAGTGCGGCTGGACGGAAACCAGAAGATCCGTGGTTCAAATCCCGGCTATGGCATTGAATTTTTCAGTCTGACTCAACGTTTCCACAATTTAGCCTACACACGGCCAGTGTGAAAGAATAATTAATTTCCATTAATTAACCTAATAGTGGTTAACTATAAAGCCCGGGCCTTAAAGTACTTACATGTAGTAAGTCGCCATTAAGGTAGTTGTCTCATGTGTTTATGAGAACTCCTAAGTGGTTTACCGGGAAAATTCGAGTCAGTTGGAAAATTTAATGTCATATCGGCACGTTGGCCATAGTAGCACAATGGTAGTGCGGCTGGACGGAAACCAGAAGATCCGTGGTTCAAATCCCGGCTATGGCATTGAATTTTTCAGTCTGACTCAACGTTTCCACAATTTAGCCTACACACGGCCAGTGTGAAAGAATAATTAATTTCCAATTTTATTGCATCTTCCAAATTACGAAGAACTATCTGGGGAAGCTTTTAGTGAAAATGAACTAAACTTTGAACTGAGTGCTCAATAATAGCAATGTGGCAACTTACAATGCTCAGTTTTTCACCCATACTATGACCATCTTCACTCTCTAGTGCCATATTCATAATTTTTGTAAATTTCCTTTGCTTCCTAAATGCAATGAATCAGATTGATTTGTCCATTAAAAAACTATCCCACACAGGTGATGGATAAAAGCTACTTTATGCATTCTTTTGGTATAGTGGAGTTAAATGTGTGACTATATAAGATCCTATTAAAAGTTAATTATTGTTATAGTATGCAGTTAATCTTATTTTGTAAACTAGAAAAAGAGTAATATAATTTTGAGTCGAACTAATACTCAATGCTCAACTTATTGCTAGTATTTACCTAGAACATGTTTGGTTTGGATCTTCCTAACATCATCAGCTGTTGTCGAATACTGGACGTTGGTTTGGTGAACTTCTTGAAGGTGATTGGTGCGTCTCTGTTGGTATCTTGATAAACTTGAAGTTTGGGTTCTCTTCAATGGTAGTATCGAAACTGAACAATGTTCTTTCATATTTCTTTATTAAGATTTTTTCCTACATGGTTAATGCAGCTGGACCTTGGACACTTTTTAATAAGTTGATTTCTCGTTCTATATGTGATTCTCCTTCCAAAAATGGTACACTACCACCGATTTATCTATTTCTTTGTTCCTGATGTTCCTAAAATGTTCTTTAAGCCTAATGTTGAAGTTCCTTTTAGTTTATTGTACACTAAATTTGTTCTGTGGGGCCAAAGTAATATTGTGCTCTTTGAAGACTTTTTGGAAAAGGTGTGTAGCTCTGGGATGATAAGTAAATTTTCTGTATGCAAGTATCATTGCTGTTTGGAGATTGTAAAAGAGTGTTATATTTTCTTTTGTTAACAGGGAGGGATACTATGAGAAAGCGGTGATGAATAACTATTTTGGTATCGGTATTGATGCAAAGATATCTCTGGATTTTCATCAGAAGCGAGAAGAACATCCTGAAAAGTGTCGCTCTCGAGCCAAGAACTACATGTGGTATGGTGTACTTGGAAGTAAAGAGTGGCTGCAGGTAAACAGGTGAAAGTATTTACATTTTTATAGTTTTGGATTTCATTATCAGTTAGGACATTAACCGCTTCGCCGATGGCCATTTAAACCCTTCAGGGGCCGGAAACGGACACCCAATAAACAGAACAGGACATTTAAATTGTTAAATGCTGTAAAATTGCATCATAAATACAATTCCGTATCTTCCGTATTTATTAAGTTATTTAAACGAAACAAAAACTGGTTTAAAACTCATTAAAGGCAGTATAAATCTACAGTAACAATAAAGTAGAGACTACATTAATAAATTGTTGAAATTTCGCTACTTTGTTTCACTGTAGCAAAAGCCATTCTTTGTGCCGAACGCGCCTAATATGTGAATCATTTTGTTTTGTGTGTATACGAGCCATAGTATGTATGTATAGCTACGCAAGCGACTTCTCAGGTTCAAGTTTAGTTTATTTATGCTATGCCAAGCGATAATATGACGAGAATATGTTGCGTCACACACTCACACACTGGAATGAAAACTCTCTGTCAGCATCTGTTATTACAGTGTTTCTCAACCAAGGTTTCTAGTAGCCTTATGCAGCAGTTTTCGCTCTGTATTTTAGTTATTTATACTCTCTCTGTGTTTAGAGTGATTTCTTATAGCTATCAAGAGCTAAATGTATGGCACATTTGAAATTGTTAAATTTCAATGTTAACCATGGCTTATCCCGGTAATGTAGCAAATAAATTACCTTGCATATGATGTATACAGGCTTCTGATACTACTGTAGAAAATCTGGAAGATTTGTTGTATGATTATGAAGGAGATCTTTAGGACATACGTAGCAGTGACGTGTACTGGTCTACAGCTGGCATGTTAGCTACTCCATTGTTTGGGGAAATGGCGGGTCAAATATGCGTGATACGGATCAGCTATTACCAGCTATCCCTCTTTACGGAAAACAGTTAAATGGTAAAAAAAAAGTATTTTTATACCACTGGATGTAACTATGCACAGTTGTTTAGTAATTTTCAGAGCTGTAAAAGACATTCATCTACCTGTACTTGCGCGTATAAAGAGCTCGTAACCTAATTGAGTATTATAATACTCAGAGGCCTCTTTATACTAGGGGGTAGCAAAATTAACCACATCATCCCTCATACTTGAGAGAAAACACTTTCCTAAAAGTATACCACCCACACCCAAAAAACTTGTAACCATTTCGAAAATGTGTAGTGTGTTGCGAAAAAGAAGTTCGCAAGGAAACCAATATTATTTGGTGTGAATCTGCAGATGTGCCCTTGGGTGTTTATCCAGGTTTGGAGGTGTACAATTCAAAAAGAAACCTTTAAGGATACGTTTACATTCCTTATAGAACTAATTTAAATTTATTGTAAAACAGCAAGATTAAAATAATTGGCGTTAAATGAGCATTAAATGCATGTATGCGCAGGACGTCTATACACGTCCATATCGGTTTGGGGCATTTTAACTTGAACGTCATATGACGTCCATATCGGTGAAAGGGTTAATATTGTAAAATAAAATATGTACTATTCTATATTCTACTTTTAATAATTCTTAATTTTATTTTGTGGATGTTACGAGGGCAAGTCAATAAAGACAGAGAATGACTTTTTACACATAAAATATGCTAGTCCTGGTCCAGATGGGTGTGGTCTTTTTCAAAGTATTCTCCATTGATTTAAGTTAATTGATGGAAATTAATCATTTCTTCACACTAGCCATACACAGGCTAAGATTTTGAATTTATAGAGTCGACATGAAAACTTCAATGCCACGGCCGGAATTTGAACCACGGATCTACTGGTTTCTGTCCAGTCGCTCTTACCCATTGAGTTACCATGGCCAATTTGCAGTCATGACATTAAATACTCCATTTGACTCATATTATTTTCCTGGTAAACCACTAGAGGCTCTCATATTTGAGATGCACCTTTTGTGGCGACTTACTATTGTAAGTATTTGAATCCCAGGCTTCATCATTTAGCTCTTATTGTTTACGTAGATCCGTGGTTCAAATCCCGACCATGACATTGAATTTTTTATGTCGACTCTATCAATCCAAAAACTTAGCCTATATACGGCTAGTGTGAAGAAATGATTAATTTCTATCAATTAACTTAAATAATAAGAGTTAAATGATGAAACCTGGGACTCAAGTACTTAGGAGAGTAAGTCACCACAAACAGTTTGTCTCGGATGTGAGAGCTCCTAGTGGTTTACCGAGGAAGTATATGAGTCAATTGGTGGATTTAATCTCTTGACGGCAAATTGGCCATGGTAACTCAATGGGTAAGAGTGACTGGACAAAAACCAGTAGATCTGTGGTTCAAATCCCAGCCATGGCATTGAGTTTTTCATGTCGACTCTATCTTTTCTCCGTTGAGTTGAATGCACTTTGCCTAACACTTCTGCCAATCCTGGAACACATGCTGGAAGCCATCTTTTGTTATCTTCGTTATGATTGCCTGTTTCTTTTTCACGACAGGCTCCAAAGTAACAAAATACTTCCCCCTTAGTTCCTTTTTCAGACAGGAAAAACCTGTAATGATGGAATTCAGATATGCATCCCCATGCATCTCAATCAGACATGCACACTTCCATTTGCACAAACTTCTGTTCAAGAGTCAATAAACTTGGTACCCATCTTGCACAAACACGTCTCATGTTTAATTGATTATGAAAAATTGAAAATACACTGCCAAGGGATATCTGTAACATGTCTGCAAGTCTTTCAATTATTATTTGTCAGTCTTCACAAACAATGATGTGAGCTGTGTTAATCTTGGTTTCATTTATTGCTCTTGCCGGAGCATCTAACCCACCTTGTTTTGTTAATGAAACATGACCCTCCTTAAATTCTTTGAACCACTGAAGTTCTGTGGATTATGGGGACATCTTCACCATATGCCTCCTGCAACATTTTATAAGCTTCCATGCCAGATTTCTGCAAACAAAAGCAAAACTTCAATGCAGCATATTGTTCTTTGTGTAACACCACCATTTCCTCAATAGGTGGCTGACAAACTGACCTTCTTCATTCACACCCTGTGTACAAAGACATGTGTAAATGAGCGTATGCTTTGTCCACCAGCAAGAGCTGATCTATTAGCATTATGTAAAATAATTTCCAAGTGTGCCTTTCTTGTGCGTGGTAAAATAAATAACTCTCAGGCTTTATTGACTCACCCTTGTATCATGCAGCCTTGCTGCTAATGAATTTGTTTATGGTTTAGAAGATAACAATTTATAAGTTCTAAGAATTTTCCCTAAAGCCACTTTTCTGTGCAGCATAGTATCAAAAGCCTTGAATAAATCTAGGAATATTCTTGCAGTTTTGTTTTATTTTCAAAGGACAAATGGACCTTTGAGGTTGAAAATGGAAGCAAGGGCTCCCAAAACTAGTCCCTCAAATTCTAAAACATAAGTCGCTTAGGGTGAAAGAAAGGTTTTATTAATTCATTTGGACATCGCTGTTACTAAAATCTCTCAGTCGTCAGTCAATGAAAATTAATTTACTTACATTAAATTTTGATCAAACATACTGTCTACAGAGCTCAATTTACCCTTTTATTATTCGTGAAATGAACTATGCTAAATGCTGAAACAGAGCTTTCGAGTGCACCCTGAGAATTTTAAATATTCAATCTCAATTATTTTTTATTTTAACCAGCGTATTCATTAAAGCAGAAATGTTTCAATATTGAGTTTGAATGGTTAGTAATCAACTACCATAAGCAAAAATAATCATAAGTAAGACAATTCTTTGAATTGTGCTGTATTTTCCAATGTTGTGTGATTATGCAAATCATGACACTACCATTCAAATATGTTTATTCATTTTCTTAATGAGTATGAACTGTGATACAATGAAGCACAAAATTAATGTAATTTGAGTCAAACTAGTACTCCATGTATAAAATTATTTGTGGTTGGTTTATTGACACTCGTCACTTACTTTTTCATATATTTATGAGAGACTAGTTTCAAAGGCCCTGGCCTCCATTTTCAATCTCTTCCCAACTGGCAACTGTTATCTGCTCTCTCTGGTGGTGGAACTATGAACTTTTTTGTCAAATTATCTGCTGGCGGGATTTCAAAGTTCATTACGCGATCCTTATTTTTCCAGATGAATATGTTCTCCCATGTTGTCAATCTATTTTGGTTTATCACTCCTTTTAATAATTTTGGATTTGGATCAATGTCATGGTTTTCATTCCAAAACAATTAGGAAGTATATTTTGGGAAAATTTTGAAAACAATTTATTAGCATATCTTAATAGAAAAATGAAGACAAAAACAGCAAAGTTAAAGAATAAATTAAAAAATTTATGCCAGAAAGCAGGCACTTTTAAAAAGATAAATCAAAAAGACAAACATAACCTAAAAGATCATCTAAACAATGTGGTAAACCTATCAAACCAAAATTTTACAAAAACAGAACTGAATATGCTGAATCTAGGTTTAAAGACATGTGTAGATTATTCCAACCAAATTGAAGATTACATTGCTGACATCCAAATTGCTACACAAACACTTAATGAAGAAAGTAAAAACACAGTAAAAAACAAATGCTCCAAAATAGTAGAAGAGATTAAAAATGAAAAGAAAAAGAATTTTAGTAACCAAATCATAAAAGCTCTTAAAAAGAAACCGGTTATTTATACTAAAGCAGACAAGGGAAATAAACTAGTAATTCTGGAAAAAGAAGAATACACAAAGAGGATGGAAGATTTGTTAGAAGACAGTAATTACCAAAAAGTAGAAACTAATCCATTAAAGTACTGCATTGAAACCACAAATAAAACGCTAAAAGAGAGCAAAATAATCAACAAAAAAGAATTGCACAAAATTAAAGTAGATAATCCAACATTACCAAGAGTATATGGGCTGCCAAAAATTCATAAAACAGGGAAAGGCATGAGACCTATTACTAGTAGCATAAATGCCCCCACATATAATTTGGCCAAATGGTTACTAAGTAAATTTAATAGTTTTCCAAAATTTGAAAGTGCAAATTTAAGAAACTCTTTAGATTTAGTAGAAAAAATCAAAGATATAAATTTGGACAAAAATGACAGACTGGTTTCATTTGATGTCACATCTTTATTTCCAAGCATACCAACAGAAAAATTGCAGACGGTGTTAAAAAAATGGCTAGCTACAATTGATATGGAAGCAATAGAAGCAGAAGAATATATTTCTCTAACAAAAATATGCATTGAACAAAACTTCTTTAGCTTTAATGGAAAACACTACAAGCAGAAATCAGGACTATCAATGGGCAATCCACTTTCACCTTTTTTGGCTAACTTATTTATGAGTGCATTTGAAACACAAATTAAAAAGTCCTTCCCATTGATCTTCAAGATTTGGTATAGATATGTTGACGACATCTTTGCAATTGTACCAAGTAAACATTTAGATGATGCATTAAAATTACTCAATCTGCAAGAAAGGACTATCAAATTCACAATAGAAAAGGAAATCAATGGACAACTACCTTTCTTGGATCTAAATATCATCAGGAATGATACAAAAATAAAATTTGGAATTTACAGGAAGCCAACACATTCAGA
This sequence comes from Mantis religiosa, assembly GCA_030765055.1. NCBI lineage: Eukaryota > Metazoa > Arthropoda > Insecta > Mantodea > Mantidae > Mantis > Mantis religiosa. Next base: position 10,211,872 of record CM060958.1, read on the forward strand.
AAATTATATAAAAAATAATAGCCACAACCCAATTACACATAAACATGCAATAATAAACAGCCTTACACACAGACTAGTCAACATACCCATGGAAAAAGAAGAATATTTCAAGGAACAAAAAGCAATAATACACATAGCAGAAGAAAACGGATACAACAAAAGTTTGGTGTTGAAGAAAATTAGAAAATCTAAACTAAAGAAAACCATTAAGGAAACAACCACATTTATTAAAGAAAAAGAAAGCAACAGCATATTCAGTTCATTCACATATCATCCAAAAACATTTAATAAATTTAAAAAGATATTCAAGGAACAAAATATCATCTTGGCACCTACTAATAGATACTCAATTTTAAAATTACTAAATTCAAAAACAAAAGATGAAATTCCTTCAGGTAACAAATCTGGAATATACCAAATAAATTGCAAGAATTGTGAAAAATGCTACATAGGTCAAACAAAAAGAAATTTAAAAACCAGAGTCAAAGAACACTTTAGAAACATCAGATTGAAACAAGAAGACAAGTCAGCAGTAGCATTTCATTTTTGGAATGAAAACCATGACATTGATCCAAATCCAAAATTATTAAAAGGAGTGATAAACCAAAATAGATTGACAACATGGGAGAACATATTCATCTGGAAAAATAAGGATCGCGTAATGAACTTTGAAATCCCGCCAGCAGATAATTTGACAAAAAAGTTCATAGTTCCACCACCAGAGAGAGCAGATAACAGTTGCCAGTTGGGAAGAGATTGAAAATGGAGGCCAGGGCCTTTGAAACTAGTCTCTCATAAATATATGAAAAAGTAAGTGACGAGTGTCAATAAACCAACCACAAATAATTTTATATTAATTTTGACGTCACTGTTACTAAATTCCTCCAAACACACATCTAGTACTCCATGCTTCATATTGTCACCGATCGCATTGTTTCATTGCTGCCGCAAGCTGCAGCCGGTGCGTGTTTGAGTGCTGCACGCTTGCCGAGAGAGAGAAAGAAACAAAGAGAGAAAGAGACAGGGAGATGTCTGGATAGTTCCTTTTTTCTCTTGCCGCCACGAAAGGCCTTGAAACGTCGGCGGCTTTCTAGAACAATGATTGCAAAGTGTTAGAGTTGTGAGTCAGTTGCTAGTTAGTTGTTAATTGAGTTGCAGCTGTACAGTTTGAGAGTTGTGTGAGGGTTATTGAACTGTACCACAGTGTATTCTTTTATTTGTTTACGTGTTGCGGGAGTGATGAGATGACCTTGAAGGCGGCTGTTGTGTATGTCATGTCATTTTTACTGCTACAAGGGATGTACAAAGTTATTGTTTACTGCAATAAAGAGCATTTCAAATTTCTACAAACAAGCTTTTAATTCTACAAACCCACAAAGTCACATTTGGTGTCAGGAGTGGGATATGATGATGGAAGCTGCATTGGCCAAGATCTTAGAAAAGATGGAAGAAATGAAGACAGCGAATGACGCACCCACTGTGAAGATGGAAGTGGCAAATAACAATCTGGCTGTGGAGCTAAAAGTGATTCAGATAACGAACGACAGCCTGGCCACGGAAATGAAAGCGGCAAACGAACAGATGGCCAGCAAATCCTTGGTCGACCTCCCACCTGAATTCGTATCCCAAGAGGCCGCCTACACCTTCGTCGACGGGGTATGCGATGCTGAGATACGTCAGTGCCTAATGCTCGGTGGCTACAAGACCATCCACAAAGTCACAATATATTGCTAATGTGTACCTAAATGCATTTTGTTAGGACCTTGCTAACATCCTCAACTAATGTCCACTGTGGAAATTCAACAGTCAACATTATCTGAGGATGTTAGCAAGGTCCTAACAAAATGCATTTAGGTAAACTCCAGCAATATATGAAGCATGGAGTACTAGTTTGACTCAAAATTATAGTAATGATTATTCATTTTTGAGTTTGTGATACTAAAAGTGTATTTACATTTTTAGTGCCCACTCTGGTTATGAATCACTCCACTTCAACTTGAATCTTCATACCTGTTGAATTGAGCTAGGAAATGTTTCTCTTAGAATGTAAGACATTTGTTTTCAGACTTATGGTATTTCTTCTGTGATATACTAAACGGAGTAAAGTAATTGATATCAGACACTAGAATATTCATGCTTTGTTCTTATCTTATTCTGTTAAAAGCCAAAGGAACATTGATTACATAAACTATTTTCTAACATGTTGTAGAAAACGTACAAGAATCTAGAACAGAGGGTTCAGCTTGAATGTGATGGACAACGAATTCCTCTTCCTTCACTCCAAGGAATTGTTATTCTCAACATTCCAAGGTAATTGAGCATTATTTTTATGAAATCATTTTGCTCTTCTTGTAGAATTATTTCTGAACTTGCACGTTCCATTTAGTAATAGTTGTAGCAGTATTTATGTAAGATGAGTTGGTATTAGTAACACTAATCACTTTATCGAGATTTAACTGTATTGGAACACCACAGTGAAGCGAAAAATTATTAAATTTTAGATGAGTCGTATTTTTTACACATCTGCTTCACTTTCGTACCTATTTTGAGGACATGTTTCGTAAATCTTCATTTGCATCTACGGCTCTTGAGTCGCACAAGAGCCGTAGAAGCAAACGAAGATTTGCGAAACATGTCCTCAAAATAGGTACGAAAGTGAAGCAGATGTGTAAAAAATACGACTCATCTAAAATTTAATAATTTTTCGCTTCACTGTGGTGTTCCAATACAGTTAAATCTCGATATATTGAAGTGACGCTAAGTCAAGAGGAACACGCGAAAGTTAGATCCAACCAACTTTAAAAACCGAGTCGCACAAGAGCCGTAGATGCAAACGAAGATTTGCGAAACATGTCCTCAAAATAGGTACGAAAGTGAAGCAGATGTCTAAAAAATACGACTCATCTAAAATTTAATAATACTAATCACTTTATTTTAATCTCTGTAAACATATTTTGGGAACATGTGTTCCCATCTTCAGAACATGTCTGACTGACCAGTGTTGCTGTTTCTGTTGTGCTGGTTATCTATAATATTGGCATCATGTGGCAGTGCAATGTACTTCCAGAGGGTACTTGGGAGAGTACAGTAAATCATAATGCATTACCTCTCGTTTTATTTCAAAATGGAGATCTTTTCCCTTGTGTCTAATTCTGCTGCATGATGATGGTGATGATGATGATGATGATGATGATGATGATGATGGCGACGACGATGACGATGATGATGATGTCTATAAGGGTGCTCAACTGCAGAGGTTATCAGCGCCCTTTAAAGAATTATTCGTGGCAAAGGCCAGATATAAATGTTTCTAAAATTGTATAAAAGTGTAAATAAAATTACAAAAATACATGCACATAAAAAAAATACAAAGAAATATAAATGTAAACTGCAAAAAATTCTCTTCACTAAATTCTAAAATATAACCTTGAAAAGAACCTAAAAACCTTCTCCACTACTTTGTTATCATCCGCTAGCATTTGTTCAAAGCTGGCCGGCAGCTGCAGAGACGTCCTAAGGTGTGCTAGGCAAAAACACTCTAGCAGCACGTGTCGTACAGACAACGCTTCGTTGCTAAATGGACAGACTGGAGCAGGCTCCCTTCTAAACAGAAAACTATTCATAAAAAAGCAGTGCCCAATACGTAACCAAACCAAACTCACCTCCTCGCGACATTCTTTTGCATGTCTGGTCAGTTTGTTTAGTGTAATATTCAATTTCATGTTATGGTTGGTCATCCAGAAATGGTGCGAAACTGCAGATGTATCCATTTGTTACTAGTAAAATCTGTTAGTTGTAAGTAAAATGCAGATCTTCTCCCATGTGTCCAATGTCACTACGGGTTTGACTGACAACAATTTTCCAAAACATGTTACATAACTAAACTACAAAGGTCGACTGATAAGTTCCAGATCTCACATAGAGATGGACCCACTAGGCCAGTTGATGCATAGCATCATAGACTCGCTGGTATCCATAGTTACAGGTCAACAGCTTGTTTAATTTTTGATTGACAGCATTTTAAACAAGACAAGTGTAGAGAAAGATTTGGAAAAGTGAACAGTGGTTAAATATTTGAGTTTGACTTATGAGTCACTATGTTTACACTCAAACTTCACTTACTTGTTGTTGTATAATTGAAATCTTTTCAAGATCATTCGATCTCATCCATCAAACTCAAATATGAAGAATACTTCACTGTTAATAATGTTAAGTAAATCACAGTCAAATCAGTTGACTACGCCAGGTGAACCAACTCCAAAAAAGGCAAAGTCAATTTTGTCAGCTAACAAGGTTATGGTGAGTGTTTTCTGGGATGCATAGGGAATTATTTTTATTGATTACTTGGAGAAGGGTAAAAGTATCACTGGTGACTACTGCGCAAGCTTACTGCAATGTTTGAATGATGAGGTTAAAAGAAGAAGATCTCATTTGGCAAAAAAAAGTTCTTGTTTCTTCACGACAATGCTCCGACCCATCGTTATGTCATTGCAATGGGAAAAATGTGTGAATTAAAGTTTGAATTCGCCAGATCTGTCACCCAGTGACTATCATCTGTTCCCGAACCACAAAAAATGTCTTGGAGGATGAAGATTTCACAACAACGAGGTCATTGATGGGGTAAACAGCTATTTTGAGGAGTATGATAAATCGTACTACAGAGATGGATTAATTAAATTAGAACAACAATGTGACGATTGAATTAGACTTTCTGGAGATTATGTTAAGAAATAAAGAAAAAAATTTTAAAATTGTTTTTTTATTACAAGACCTGGGACTTATCCACCTACCCTCATATAAGTAATACCAGTGTAACTTAATTCCAACTCAACTTACTGAGTCAGTTCAAAAATCCATCTTATTAACAGATATAATATTTTACAGTTTCATGGGTGGGACCAATTTCTGGGGTGGCACCAAGGAGGATGATTGCTTCCTTGCCCCAAGCTTTGATGACAGAATTTTGGAAGTTGTGGCTGTTTTTGGTTCAGTTCAGATGGCTGCTTCACGTTTAATTAATTTGCAGCACCATCGCATCGCTCAGTGCCAGACAGTGCAGATTACAATACTTGGTAAGTGTTAACAAGATTTATTTGTGGATTTACCAAGTTTACACAAATCATTAGAAAATGTTATTGCTCTAGTTACTTGCATATAATGCAGCTCCTGCCATATTTTCTGCAGTATGATACATTCAATTCATTAATAATTATCTATTGAACAAAAGTTACTTATTTTCCCTGACGATACAAGAGCTAATTTTACTAATTATCATAGTGGCTTCCTTATTATTAGGCTTTTAAATAACATGATCATTACATATATATCTGGAGATTTTGAATACCCAAGAACAAAATAATTGTTCAGCCATGAAAGTTCAAAATACACTTACTTGTATCCTAATGAACACTCAGTGAAACTAAGATCACCTGTTGACTTTGGGATTTCTGGTAACACCATATTAATCAATCTAAATATTTTGCAATGGAAGAATGTTGAAAATGAGTATCTGGAGAAGTGATGGTGAAATAATTTGAAATAGGAATATTTTAGGATACAGAATTTAATATATCCATATTTTATATCACAGTCATGCCACCTCCCTTAAGTATTAAATCCGTAACACTCCCCATATTTTGGTGCATACCAAAATACATCAGTAGATAACTGAGAGCTTTGATGTAATAGATATTTTATTAATAATTAATGAATGATCTCTCTTTATTGCTACAGGAGATGAAGGTGTACCTATTCAAGTAGATGGTGAAGCATGGATTCAGCCTCCAGGCAGCATTCGCATTATTCACAAAAATCGCATGCAGATGTTATGTCGTAATAGGGTAAGTTAAGTTAATGATGAATGTTTTATTTTAAAATATTTCTCTCCTTACCTTTAATCACTTAGAAATTCAAGAACTCAACTTTATGAGGCAACAGTTGCCTTTGTATGCCCCTCACCTCCTCCTCCCTTTCTCTCTCTTGACAATACTGTTTGATTACAGTTCCAATTTTCAGCATCATTCAGCTTTGTAAACAGGGAGCAAACGTTGCACTACTCCATATATAAAAACGGTATATTAGTATTTTTATAAATAATTTATTTGGTAGGGTCCTGGTAAGCCTGTACTATGTACATCAGGAAGTCAAAGTGGACGTAAACAAAACCATGTGCATTTTGACCACAGCGCTCCTTCATGGTTTGCACGACTCTAAATAGTCCCTCAAGAAGATAGTACTGTTAAAGTTTAAAAGCTCACTACATTTCTTTTATGCAAAGACTGTTGAGTACTAAGCATAGTTGAGGCTATAAAACTATGCACTAAGCAACTTTGTAACTAGTCTATATGGCGTAACTGTGAAGTGGGAGAGGGGGGCAAGAAGAAACGGCAGAACAGTATGCATTAGCTTGACAGAACAAGCTTGTGTTGTTAAACATAATTACAGAAAACTGTTATGAAGTGGTGAAAAGAGTATGATTTTAACATATTGTGACTTTGTGGGTTTGTAAAATTAAAAGTATAAGTTTTCAGAAATTCTAATGCTCTTTATTTCCGTAGAAAGACAGTTTGTACAGCCCTTTGAAGCAGGATGATGTAAAACACACCAGCACTGTCTCTCGTGGCTTCACCACCCGTAAACAAACATAAGAATTCACTTTCAAATCACTACACGATTATTAGTTCTCAACTTACAAATTGGTACAGTTCAAATGTCCACACAACACACACAGTGCATGAAAACTCACAAGTCCAATTTAAACTGACTGACGACAGCTCATTGCAACACTGCCGCACTTATACCTGAGCTGCTGTTTCTTGAAAGCTGCCGAAGTTTCTCGAGAGCTGCTGAAGCTTCACAGCCTTTGATGGTGCAGCGAGAACATCCAGACTATCTCCATCTCTTTTTCCCTCTGTTGCTCTCTCTCTCGGCAAGTGCCAAGCACTCATCAGCTCCGTGGGTGTGGCTTGGGCGCTATCTGTCTCTTTCACTCCCCACTTCTCTCTCTCTCGGCGCTCGTCTACGCAGCAGCAAAACAATGCCTTGCGACAATATTTAACAAATTCTGCAAGAAATATCCATAACTTGCTGAAGGTGAAATTTAACATCCGAGTTTACTGATGTGTTAGTTTCAAGTGTTTACAGCACATGCAAAGAGAAATCCACATTTAGTGAGGCTAGAACTCTGAGCAAGATGAGAGCAATATCAAGCTCAGGTTAGAGGGATGCAGATGATGTAAGCAGCAGTTAATTTTGTTGACTAGTGTGTTGCATGAATAACATGAATAAATTCCCCTTTTAATGGTGAAAAGTGCTTATTAAATGTAGTGATAACTGTATACTACCACTGCAAATGCACATGGGCGTAGAGCAATAACTTACTTTATTCACCCACTCGACAGAGTATATGTGGACTGACTCAGAAGTAGCTCATTGTTTCTCCACTATTTCATTGTTGTGCTATGCTTGTGGAGACAGTCTTCTATTGGGGACTCTGTCACATACTTAACATTTTATTTTGACATGTCTCCACTGAGGACTTTTGTTTGATTGTTAGAGACCATGCATAGTGTAGTACTGGAGTGACATATGTGTTTAGGCTTTCAGTTCTGTGTTTTCTACTCACTGACTTATCCAGAATTATGAATTTGAGTGCCTATAAAGTCCTCCTCCAAGCTTGAGCTTTTACCAGTCTGATAAAAAGAATACATAACGATATCAACCTATAAATAATATTGACAAAAATAATTATATGTATTGTTGCATATATGGTCTGAACAAGATTTGGAAAGGATTCTCATTATTGGAATTTAACATTTCATTTCCTGTGTTACAAGTTTGAATATGTCTGTGTGAACCAGTTGGTTCACATTGCTAGATGTAGGGATAGTCATTGAACTGATTGGATAAATCAAATCAAATCAAATTTATTCACCATAAGATTTCCAATTACAGAAATATTGGCTTCGTCAATACAATTTTATATTACAGATTAACAGTAAACACATGAACGGATAAACAAATAAGGTGATAGTATTTACAATTGCAATATAAAAAAAATGGAATAGGTTATTATAATGTAATACATATTTCTAACAAAACTGATTCACTGTTCATCATCAAGGTATTCATTTACTGAATAAAAACATCTTTGTATTAGATACTTCTTTAATTTCCTTTTAAATATTGTTAAATTTGGTAATTGTTTGAAATACTGAGGAAGTTTGTTGTACAATTTAATACAGTTATAGTGTATACTTTTTTCATATAGGGTTCTCTTATGCCCTGTAACATGAAGATGTGATTTACCTCTAGTGTTGTGACTATGTATTTCAGCATCTGTGACAAAAATATTTAACTGTTTATGTTTATTTAACTGTTTATACTTCCTGCTTTGGCAACAAAACAAAGGAAGATTTAGACAACTCATTCTCAATCATGTAAACATGGATGACACAAAATGGTACAATAGTAGGAAGTAGGAAATTAAGCATGCGAACTGCCAAAATGACCCAGCGGCCATGGGAAATGCTGACATATTAGCTGGCGGCCATTTTGGCAGAATCTCTATTTAAGTGATAGAAGTCAGTATGCATGGGAGTCTCATCACAAAGTCCATTGATGAGGTCTGTTCTTGTCACAAAGTTTTATGACAGAGCCGTTGAGTTGGAAGATTGGTGTCGCCACAAGACTTACGTGGATGGTGATTCCACATAACCGTATTACTCTGAATACATTCGAGTTGAAACAGGAGGAAGAGAATCAGCGCTAGACTACACCCTTCGTATAGCAATTTGTTCAGACACTTACGCAACCCTGAACCAAACACACAATTCACTATGTCATAATTTATATAATATTTAAATTGCATCCCTAATCTCCTCAAGATGAGGGAGCACCTTGTTCTGCTCTATCAATTGTGGAATATATTTGTTAATGTGGTTTTGACGCATGTCCCTACCCCCTACCAGTTAGTTTTACCATCTGTTTCCCCATCCTTCCAGTAGCTACATCCCTAGTTGTGGCTTAGGATTGTAAGTCCTTTATCCCCCTTACAACCATGGTTGCAATAGCCCAAAGAGAGCCTGAGCCTGCCAAACCAACTGCTGGCCTCACGCCCACATATGCAAAGTAGAAATGGGTGATCATCCAATCAATATGGAGTAGATGTGGTCAGCAGCTTGGCACCCCCAGTTAGACCAGGATTTGGTAACTAGCGTAACTCCCCAATTTCCTCACAATGCTGAGTGGGCACCAGTCCTATACCCAAGAATTAAATCAACAACTCCCAGGGGTGGGATCCAATATGTAAAAAAGGATACATTCTACTATTAATAATAGAATTTAAATAAATCAAACAAGAGAATTCATTAAAATGTGTTGGTCTAAAAGAAGTTATTACGACTACATGGAACATAAGTGAAACTTACATAAAAACTGAAGCAATTAAAACATCACAGTAAAATATATTAATTTGTGACCAAGTTTTTAAAAAGTTATAAATTCATAAAATAATACTTTAATAAAAGATATATTTTATTGTAGTAAGTGAAACGCTTTTTTCCATACAGGCATTGGAAACTTCACTGAAAACGTGGGAAGAGAAGCAACGCCATCATCAGCATGCTCTAACACACTCCCAATCGCAGCAGTCACAAAGCAGTCTAGGATCTGGGAAGCAGCTGCTCTCTCCATTTAATGAGGAGGAAAACCAACTGTTATTGGGATTCATAGAATCAGCAACAACGCTTGTAAAGTAAGAGAGATTTCATGTATTACAAATGTTCATGGTAGAGTTAGGTTACTTGCTTGCACCCAAATGTAATTAATTTCTAGATCATCAATGTCCTAGAAAAATAAACATATATCATCTTGCCTACTTTCATGATATGCTCATAAAACATATGGAAGCAGAGGCCTTTTTACAACTTTATAGCAAAAACGGTGATTTTGTGGTTTTGAGAACAGATTCAAAGTGATAACAGATATTCATCACTGACAACACAAACATTAAATTCTATTGCATTATATTGTAGTATAAGATTATAGGCTGAATTTAAGGCATTAATTAGTATTCAGAACTATAATAGGCCAGAGTTATAATGATTAAGAGCAACCAGATGGAGACCAGGAGATCTGTGGTTCAAGTCCAGCTATTGAATTGAATTTTTCAGTCGGACTCTATCTATCTAAATCTTTGCTTACACACGACTAGTGTGGAAGAATGATTAATTTCCATCACTTAATCTAATAGTGGTAACTATGAAGCCTGGGACTCAAGTACTTACAGTGTAGTAAGTAGCCACAAAAGGTGCATATCTCATTGTATATGAGAACTGCTAGTGATTTACAAGGAGAAATTCCGTCAGTTGGAGAATTTAATGTCATGCTGGTCTGTTGGCCATGGTAGTTCAACAGTTAAGAGCAACCGGAGACCAGGAGATATGGGTTCAATTCCCAGCTACAGCATTGAATTTTTCAGTCTGATGCTACCTATCCAAAACTTTATATCTTATGACATAAATACCTGAAGTTCTTTCCATTGTATTTTGAGTTAGTCTGAAATATTTAAGTTAATTGATGGAAGTTAGTCATTTCTTCACACTAGCCATGTACAGGTTAAGGTATTCGATGGATAGAGTCGACATGAAAAATTCAATCCGTGGCATTGAATTTTTCATGTCGACTCTATCAATTCAATACCTTATCCTATACACGGCTAGTGTGAAGAAATGATTAATTTCCATCAATTAACTAAAATAATAAGAGTTAAATTATGAAGCCTGGGACTCAAGTACTTACGATAGTAAGTCATCACAAATGGTGTATCTCGGAAGCGAGAGCCCCTAGTGGTTTACTGGGGAAATATATGAGTCAAATGGAGAATTTAATGTCATGATGGCAAATTGGCCATGGTAGCTCAATGGGTAAGAGCAACTGGATGGAAACCAGTAGATCTGTGGTTCAAATCCTGGCCGTGGCATTGAATTTTTTATGTCGACTCTATCAATCCAGTAGTCTGAAATATGTTTTTTAAGCGATGCTTATTGACTGAAATTAGGATTATACCATATTCTTTTAATATTTTTGTAAATTCTTAGGCCCCAAGGGTGAAATGTGAAGCTTTTGAACTGCTTGATTTCTTTTATGTTGCTTAGTGTGATAATTTCCTTTATTTATTTCTTATTTTTAATTTCTTTACCTTCCTGTCTTCAATCTCTTTTGCAAAGGCAGCAATTTCTAGGATCTTATATTTTCCTTGTATATGTTGACCAGACTGAAAGTGCACCAGTTTATTATTGTATACCAGTGATCCCTGAGATAGAGAAGATTTAATTTATGTAACTAAAGGAAAATTATCTACTTGTTTCCTTTAATGTCATCTCAGCACACCAAAGACAAGTTAGAGGAAATATGAACAAAACAACTACACTCCATTAATATCTATTGATAAACAATAGAGGAACAGCAGATTCTAACCAAACTCTGGAACAACCATAATTACTTTATATTCAGGAACAAACTGTAATCTAAAGTGAATGAACTAGCAATGGGCAACCTACTTTCCCCTTTTCTGGCAAGCTTAAAATGAGTTTGAAAAATAAATAGAATTAATACTGTAATAGGATTGGATAGAATTTTATTGAGTGGATTTGGCATGTCGATCAGACTGATCTTTTGTACCTGTGCCATAAGTGGGCATCCCTTGGAGGAAGAATGAAGCGAGAGGAGACTGGATGACCGTTCCAAGGTGCTGCAACAGCGTCCCTACCCTCCTTGGAGACAGGAGGCTACTACAAAAACTGGGAATACTGGAGGCTTGTACAACCATCATACCTCTGACCGCATTCCTCAAACAGCCCACTAGGCCAGCTCGGAGTCTATCCCACCAGAGGACAAAGGTATTGTGACTGCTGGGGTTACATAGATTCAGAAATCTGGTTTGCAGAAATTTAGAACAACTTTTGCTGCAGCAAAAAGTCGTCAGATTGACAATCAGCTGTCTTCGAGGCTGACTTGGTGTTTTGCTGCACGAAAACAAATGAAAATAATCACTGGGGTGCACTTCAATCATTGACTGTCGCAATAACCAACAAACAGCTGCCGCTTCTAACACCTTGCCATTATTTATACCTCCCCAGCCATTGTTTCTAGAAAGCCGCAGACCTTTCAAGAACTTAAGCGGCAGCAACAATGTGCAGAATGTTCTGGAGCCTCTCTGTATGTTTCTCTCTTATCACACGCCAGGCTCTGGCTTGTGGCAGCAGTACAATAAAGCCACATGGTGACAGTATTTACCAGGAGCATATCATCCTGTCATGCAGCACCGACTCACGTGCCAACACTTCTACCCTGAAAGAGATTACCTGATGAGAAATGCTGTGAAAGATAATGAAGATGAAATGGAGGGACAGGGAATTCAGGGGATGTAATTAACCTACCCACTATCCTGCCTGGTGACCCTAGGAAATACTTGATAAAACCCATGGTTCAGGTAGCACGGACATGGGAATCAAGCTCAGGCTTTCCGAATGTGGGCTACAGACGAAACCGCATGAAATGAAATGAAATGAAATGTTTAGTATTTAACGCCCACTTTAACTACATACGGCACCGCAGGCGATGACACTGATGATACATGAGATGAAGATGGGGCACTGGTGGAATGAGATGGCGGGGGAAACCGGAGGTCCCGGAGAAAACCCGCCCCAGCGCCGTGTTGTCCATCACAAATCTCACTTTGCGGTCACCTGGGATCGAACCCGGGCCGCCTTGGTGAGAGCCAAGCGGTCTAACTACTGAGCCATAGCGTGGCCTTGAAACCGCAATAGCCATCTTGCTGAGTAACACTGTGAAGTAATACAATAATTAAAAGTTATATAATAAATCGATTGAGACCTCTGTACTTCAAATATCTCAGTTTTCTTTCAATGCGTTTTGCCTCCACTTGAAGTCATTATCAAAAAGTTGTCGGCTGGCTAGAACTTTGGTATTCCAGTTGATGGTTCTCATGTCATTTATTCTCCTTATCATCTATCTACTAAATATTCCCTCTATCTGTACTTGAATACCTCAACTATTCCTACTCTGAGCATAATCTGGATATAATGACAACTATAAAGATACAGCCTGAAAGAAATAATAAATAAACCAATTAATATAATTTTAAGTCAAACTAATACTCAATGCTCCACTTATTGCTAGTACTTACGTAGAACGCGTTTCGTTAGGATCTTCCTAACATCATCAGCTGTTTTCGACTAATGGATCAATGATGATGTTAGCTGATGATTATTAAATTTTAGATGAGTCGTATTTTTTACACATCTGCTTCACTTTCGTACATGCATCTACGGCTCTTATGCGACATGATTTGCGAAACATGTCCTCAAAATAGGTACGAAAGTGAAGCAGATGTGTAAAAAATACGACTCATCTAAAATTTAATAATTTTTTGCTTCACTGTGGTGTTCCAATACAGTTAAATCTCGATTAGCTGATGATGTTAGGAAGATCCTAACAAAACGTGTTCTAGGTAAGGAGCATTAAGTATTAGTTTGACTCAAAATTATATTAATTTTGTGCTTCATTGTATCATAGTCCTCACACATTGGAAAATAAACCAATGTTTAACACTTTGTTTTTTTAAGGTATGTGAAGCTCCTGACAATCAGCCATCCTACAATTGAGGTGGAGCTTTACCAACTTGCTGCACAAACTGCTGCTCATCTGGAAAAGGTACATCCTGGCGGAAAGATTGTGGAAGGGGTAAGCAAATGCAAATTATGTTTTGTGATTGTCTATGATATTTGCATTTATTAAGTTGTGAAACCTATTAAATGTAATTTTCTTAGCCTTAGAAACAAATCTAGATAATTAACATGTATGGAAACTTGTGGCTTTTGGCAGATCTACTATGAGTAAGACATGAGTTTTACCTGTGGTACAAGGGGTGCTTTTTTTTTAACCTCTGATAGACCATAATAGAAAGACAAATGTGAATCACAAAATGGTTTTATTGACAGGAGTCAAACACAGTTATAGTTATATATAGTTTTTTATGAGTAGGTGACATTTTATGTTACCAACACTCCCCATATGGCAACACCTTCTGGGTAACCTCAATGTTGTAGCCTGAATTTTAGGCCTTTAATGCATGGTGTAACAACAACCACACCTGCCATCACACCAATTACTGCACATGGGCCCTCCCCATCCTTTACAACAGGCAGCATGCATTAAAGGTTAACTATGGATTTTCTATTCTCTGTCCAGTTGCTCTTATCCATTGAGCTACCATGACAACATGTCAGCATGACATTTAACTCTCCAAAAACTCACATGTTTCTTGGTAAAGCACAGATAAGATCTCAGAGAATTTAATGTCATGCTGGCAAGTTGCTATGGTAGCTCAGTGGTTAAAAGAAACCAGACAACGACCGGAGATCCATGGTTCAAATCCCAGCCATGGCATTGAATTTTTCAGTCTGACTCTATTAGAATAGTGAGTTGTTATCAATGATACAAGTATAAGAATGTTATGTTTTCTTTGTTTGCAGCCTAACTTGAGACCACAAGTAACAGAGCTGGTGTCCAGTGCTCGTCAGCTATATGAAGAAGCATGCAATTTACTCCGTGAAAAGGCCCACAATCTTGTAAGTGAAGCTTAACAGTTAAATTTTATTGCTCTTTCAGATTTAACTTAACTTAGAACCAAGTGTAATTATTATAATGTTACAATCATTTAAGGTGAAAGATAATATACCACATAATATGTCATATTCTGGTCTTTCCTAGTAGCTATAGAGTACGGAAGGAAGGAAGGCTCTGATTAAGGCTTCAAGGGATAATCTATGAAGCAGTACAGCTGTCCGTAACTCAGGGAGCAATTCTACATAAAACACTGTAGGGTCGGCTGATAAGTCCCAGGCGTCATATAGAGAGGCACCACTGGGCCAGTTTGATGGATATCATCATATAGTTTAACTCTAGACTAGCTTGTATCCATAGTTACAGGTCGATGGGTTGTTTAGTTTTTGGATAACAGCATTTTAAATAAGACAAGTGTAGAGGTTTCATGAAAATGGAGGATTTGGGAAAAACGAGCAGTGATTAAATACTTCCATTTGAAAGGCTTAACGCCTAAAGAAATCAAGGAGGAAATGGACAGTAAATTGAAAGACTCTATCCCTTCATATACAATGATTAAAAGGTTGG
This sequence comes from Mantis religiosa, assembly GCA_030765055.1. Lineage (NCBI taxonomy): Eukaryota > Metazoa > Arthropoda > Insecta > Mantodea > Mantidae > Mantis > Mantis religiosa. The sequence continues at coordinate 10,227,088 of CM060958.1, forward strand.
TTGTAGAGTTTAAAATGGGACGTATGAGTACTAGTGATGAGCCTCGCTCTGTCCCTTCATATACAATAATTAAAAGGTTGGTTGTAGAGTTTAAAATGGGACGTACGAGTACTAGTGATGAGCCTCGCTCTGTCCCTTCATATACAATAATTAAAAGGTTGATTGTAGAGTTTAAAATGGGACGTACGAGTACTAGTGATGAGCCTCGCTCTGTCCCTTCATATACAATAATTAAAAGGTTGGTTGTAGAGTTTAAAATGGGACGTACGCGTACTAGTGATGAGCCTCGCTCTGTCCCTTCATATACAATGATTAAAAGGTGGATTGTAGAGTTTAAAATGGGACATACGAGCACTAGTGATGAGCCTCACTCTTGACACCCTGTGGAAGTCAAATCTCCAGAGATCATTGAAAAAGTGCATCATTTAGTACTGGAAGATCCTAGATTAAAGTTGTTTGGGATAGCAGAGGCTTAAACATATCAAAATAACATGCAGGTAATATTTTAAGTAATGTTTTGGGCTTTCACAAGTTCTGTGCAAGATGGGTGCCGTATTTATTGCCACCTGATCTAAAGTTGCAAAGAAAAAATGTTTCTGTTAAGTATTTGAAGCTCAGCCATAAAAATCCCAATGAATATTTGAAAAAACTTATTACCCTGGATGGAAACTTGGATACATCACTACACTCCAGATAGTAAATCACCAGAGCTAGGAAGTTGGTACTGATTTCCTTGAGCAGTGTAAGAGCGGCCAGGCATGGCTATACCACGCAGCGCTACTAGCAAGGGCAAGGTTCATTGTAGAATGCAACTCATTACTACAAAACAGGTGTAACTGCATGACACAGAGCACGTTGGTAGGAAGGAAGAAATTCAAATAAAATCTTTGTTGTGCTTCAAAGATGAGCAACTAAATTTGCTGTACAACCATTGTATGTTTTCTAGAAGTGTACTTATGTCCTTATTTACTTCATTATTTACATTTACATTTCAGTAGGATACTTCAGCAAACATGGAAAAAAGAGAAGCCAGATCGAGAAACTAAATTAGTTGAAATCATTAATGAATTTGCAACAAATTATCAATCAACTAAATCTTGTTTTAGGGACATAGAATGAGTTTTTCATTTGAAAGGCTTCAGAGGTACATTATTGTTTTTAGTAATACGGCCGCAGATGAGTAAATATGTAGTAAAATTCTTGCTTTGGCATTTTGTACAGTAAGAGTGTTCAGATATTTAAGAAATTAATTTTGCTATTTGGATATTGTTCTACATTCAATCAGGAAATGTTACAATCCGCGTTATAATTGCTTGGGTGCTGTCACAATGTGCCTATTTAAATAATGAGATCAGCCAGAGACAAACCCGTTTGTACTATATAAGAATTTGTATGTTGTACATAATGTTATAAATAGATGTGCATTTATGAATGTCTCATAAGTCATTTTTTTTTCTCTGGGCAACCGGTTTCAATGCTTCTGCTGTGCATTCCTTATCTATGACTTGTTTGGATGCCGGGAGAGGGTCGGTCGCAGCGCTCATAGGGAATGGCGAGCACTACGAACTTCCTAGCCCTGTAAATCACAGTCAAAATAGTGGTTTGTGCCAACTGTAAACCATATTTTAAACTACTAAAAATACTTCCATCACCCTGTGTGTATATATATGAAGCTCTAGTTAGGACAAGAATTGTACTTGCTCAATTTGAAACAAATTCGCAGATACATACACATAATACAAGAAGTAAATCAGATCTACGCATTATAAGCCACAATACAACTTTATTCACACATAGCTTCGAACATAAAGCAGTATTATTATATAACAAACTACACGATGGCATTAAAAGTATAACATCGGAAAAAAGGTATAAACTGACTGTAAAATGATTTTTAAGAGAAGGTTGCTATTATTCAGTGGAAGAATACTTAAAACATGATCAACATTTCAATGCCTCCTAAAATGATGTTTGTGAATAAATACCTGTGCAACTTTGGAGGTGATACTTGTAATATTCAGAAAAGTTGTAAAAAATATCCTACTAAAAGTAATGTCACAGACAACAGATGAGTTTCTAAGAAGTAAAATTAAATAATAAAGTAAATATTGATTTTTTTTGGTAAAAATTGTCTCTTACAGCCTAGTTCTTAAAAATGTAATACATTAAACTATTATGTGACCTAAGTTGCCTTATTCTTAATTACTATTTGTATTATTATTCTGTTAATTACTACTGCATTACTTTAATCACTATTGTATTATTTAACTACTATTGTATTATTTAATTACTATTGTATTATTCATAATTGTATTACTCATAAGAAATGTATTATTCTTATGGGTACAAATTTGACGAAGCCATGAATATTGTATATTCCTAAGGTGAATAAAACTATCTATCTAAATGAACCAACTCCAAAGAAAAGGCAAAGTGAATTTTGTCAGCTAAGAAGGTTATGGTGAGTGTTTTCTGGAATGCACAGGGAATTATTTTCATTGATTGTACTGCACAAGCTTACTACAATGTTTGAATGATGAGGTGAAAAGAAGAAGAAAAAGAAAAAAAAAGATCTTGTTCTTCATGACAATGGTCTGACCCATTGTTCAGCGATTACAATGAGAAAAATGTGTGAATTAAAGTTCAAATAGGTTGAACATTCACCCTATGCGCCAAATCTAGCACCCAGTGATTACCACCTGTTTCTTGGAGGACGAAGATTTCACAGCAGCAAGGTCATATACTTTCATAAACCTGACATGGCTGATCACCCATGAAGCCTTGATTAATAACAGTTGCTGTGAGAGCTTCAAGTCTTATAAATACACAGAGTTCATTTTTATCTGTGATTTTACCATGCAAAATTTAATGTCATCAATAGCATCGCTGATGGAGCGAGTTTACATATGATTCTCCTAGCGGCTGAGATCGTATTTGATGTGCTGACAGCAGCTTTGAGGTCTCCCTCTACCGGCAGGTAAATATACTATTTGAGAGGTGAGTCTACCCGCATAATATAAAGATGTGTAATATCGCCTGGTGCATAGATACGATAGCTGTTTAAAAAGCTATATACTACAATGCAATGCACTGCAAAGCTAATTATGCAGCCATAAAAGTATAGCATGAAGAATATATGTAATGATAAGTCAATGAACACTTACTTCACAATGAAAATCTGTTTTTCTGTTATGGTAGACATATATGCATATTGTAAACCTGTCACATAAAATAGAAATATTTCAATTTGATCTCAATTCTTTTCTATCACTCACAGTTTCCTCACAATGTAACTTCATTACAAACCAGAAAATTAGCAGAACATGTTCTAGGAATGAAAAATAAATTAGTGTTACAATATGTACAAAGCTTTTATCCAAGTCTAAACAAGAAAATATCTCTAGTACATAGTCTTATGTGTCCATTTTCTTATATTTCCTTTCTATCTTCCCCTTAAACACTGTCTGTATTGCGAGAAGGTATGTTTGTGGTATTTCTGTCATAACATTATTTATTGCTTCTAGATTGTGACCAGTCACTTTATAGCGTCCAGTGTCTCTCTTTTTGCGAGTAACTGATGCTGTAGCTTGGAAATATTTGATGCACCTATTGGTTTTAAAAGACTTAAGGATACCAACATTAATAGACATTTTAATTAAACGTGAGATGACAAACAATTTATATCGTATACTGATAAAGCGTAAGATGTTTATGTTACAAACAAAATTATGTCAATTTGACAGTGCCTGGACACTTTTGACAACATTATGCTCCGAGGGACTTGTCTGAATGCCGGATAGCTTTGAATAAAGTCCTCTATGCAGCGGTTTAAATTATATTTATATGTTGCACCAATTTTAATGTTGGTACAAACCATTCAACCATGAAGACGTGGTGCTCTGTGTTCATATCCAGGGGAAGCTGCTTGTATTAGTTATCAGTGCAACCACAAAGTGCTGTAATTTGCTTACTGCTCCGCAAAAATTACCACTTTTTGTCCGTAGAGGGCACTATGATTACTAGATGGACTCACTAGTCAACTATGACATCATTCTTGCTCAATCGGAGGGTGGAAAATAATGAATAAAAATGAACGCCATGTATTATACATTATTGTAACTCTTAATAAACTTTTGCCATAACTTGTGCATTACAATTTTAATGATGTCACTGTGTTAACTTAAGACTTCTGAGAGAGGCATTCTCAAATATCCTTCATTAGCACTATATGCGGGTTTAGGTGCTGCTTTCTTACACTCTTAAAACAGATTTAATATGAGAGCATTGTGAGCAGTATAGGAATCTCTTAAGTATTAAACACTACAATGGAAGGAACTAAACCTGAACTGTTTCTGTGAGATAGCAACGTTGCAAACAATAAACTACTCCATCCCTTGGCACAGTCTTTTGTCATTTGGACAAAATTTTTTGTCATTTCAAACGAGTTTTTTTTTCTGCTCTCAGTGATCTTTGGGCATTATTTATTTTAGTGTTAATGATTTGAATGTTGATAACTTGAAGCCAGTCACATAAGAATTACTATGCCTGGTAATGACAAACAAATACTTTTTTATTACAGAGACTGAGAGAAGATCTTGAAGGAAAACTGAGTGCTGCATTGGGAAATATGGAGATGGAGCTAAGAAAATGTGTGACTTATGATAGTACTGGACTTGTTCACTTTCAGCAACCTCCATCAGAGGAAGTAAGTTTGAATCTATTTCTGTGCCTATTCCAATTCATCTTGTATACTTACTGCATTGGAAAAGGAGAAATATTAATTAGGATATAATAGGATAATAAGGATACAGTGTTGGGCTCTTCTTCACCTCAGAAAAGCATTTGATATGGTTAAACATAAAATATTGATCCATAAACTAAACAAATGTAGTGCAAGAGGATTAACTGAAAAATGGTTTATTGCATGTTCAAGTGATGGAGGACAATCTGTCAATGTTTATTCAGCAAAATCCAGTGACATGATAATGAAACATGAAGTCCCGCAAGGCTCAACAATGGTTCCACATATCTTTCTTGTACATATAAATGGCCTTCTTTGCAGTATTATTCAAGCCAAAGTGTTTGTTTATAGATAGATAATTTATTCATCTTGTAAATCATACATTGTACATGAGTACTATGATATAAGACAAGTGAAACTGTGAATATACAGTGCAATTAACTATACTTTAAATTAACAAGTCACATCTAATAAGGACAACTCAGTGTTTGTACAAAATAATGTTTTATAAAGATATCTCAAGAATTTTATAATATACACAATTAATTCAGAAATGTAACAATATTATAAACTTTCCATAAATTCACTAACAGAATAAAAACAGTGGTCTAGCAAGTATGCCAAAACTGACTTTTTAAATGCTGAAAAATTACAAGTGGTTTTACTGTCTATAGGAAGTTTATTTAAAAAAAGGTGATTCCTAGGTTTATTACACTGTTTTGATGCGCTCTTGTGTTACTTCTATTCACATGAATATCCATTCTCTGTCTAGTATTATGATTATGAGCTTTTTCATTAAAGTACAGTGACCGTTTCCGGTCATTAAATTTGTCTTAGTAGATTTTAAAATTTCAAAAATGAAAGTACATGGGAGAGGTAAGATTTTAAATTTTTTAAATAATGGTCTGCACATAGATGTTGATTTAACTCCTCCAAGTATTCTTAGAATCCGTTTTTGCATTATGAATAATGATTCACAATGTGGTGAGTTACCCCATAATGTTATGCCATATTTTAAAATGGAGTGAGCACACGCAAAATACACGCTTCTGAGAGTTTTTATGTTAACTATGTGTACCAGTTGTCTGAAATTATAACAAATTGTACTCAGTTTTGTAATTAGATGATCAACATGTGTCTCCCACTTTAGGTTACTCTGTATCCAAAGACCAAGAAATTTAGTTGTATTTACATACTTAATTACTTTATTATTACATATTAATTGTGATTGTACAGAAGACTTATTCTGAGAAAACTGAAAATGAATTACATGTGTCTTATCCAAGTTTACGATTAAATTATTATTGATGAACCATTTAGAAATATTACTGAACATTCTGCTCGATAAGATTTGTAGCTCTTCAAGTGCATTGCTTTCAATTAATATATTTGTGTCATCAGCATATTGAACTATTGTTTTAGCTGTAATATTTGACTATAAATCATTTACAAACAATAAGAAAAGAATAGTGCCCAAAATAGAATCTTGTGGTACACCAAACTTAATATATTTTGTGTCTGATAGGTATTCTTTAATGCAATCTTTTTCTGTATGTGAAATTTCTACTATTTGCTTCCTATCCTTTAGATATGATTTGATCCATTCCAATGCATGACCTCTAATACCCATATGTTCTAATTTTTGGAATAGTAAATTGTGGTTTAGTACATTGAATGCTTTAATTAGGTCAAAAATGCAACTAGTATTCTGTCTTTGTTATCCAAAGTATTTATTACAGTGTTTACAAAATCAAAAAGTGCAGTTTCTGTTGATTTTTGTTTTCAAAATCCATGCTGAGTTTTAGATATTAAATCATTCATCTCTATAAATGCTATAAGTCTTTTATAGAATATCTTTTCTAGTGCTTTAGAGAAGCTGGATATAGATGATACAAACATTCATAATTAATTACCTTAACAAAACTAAATTGCAGTAAAAAAACTAATGAAATACTAATACAAATAGAAAGTTGTATATTGAGGATTAAGCTCAAATGAAGCATGAAAAAACAGTATATATATATATATATATATTATCAATAATAAATAAATAAGTTAATATTTCAAAACCAAATAAATTCAGGAATGAATCAAACAAATTTCTGCTAGAAAAATAGTTTTATTCAGTTTTCTAATATTATGAATATTGCCAAGAAAATTTGTGACTTTTGCATGTTGAACCTAAATGACTTATGTGTAATTGTAAACTGAGTTGTTATTGTAAAGTAGAAATTTTGCAACCACATTCATTATTAGTATATTCCATGTAGGTATTCTATAGATGATCTAGTGGATTAAACTAATGTTAATTATTGTGATTGCTTATAAATAAATAAATAGCCCATAACATCCCTTATGAGCAAGGGCCTTCCACCCACTGGTGGGGTCAGCTGGGCTGTTTCTTACAGGGTGAGCAAATCCCTGATTGCTTATAATTGTAAATTAAATATTTTGATCTCAATAATACTTGATTATATTATTATTTAATGACATATTAGTAACTAAAACTGATTTTGTTTAAGGGTGAACGTAAAGCTCGTGCTCGTGGACTGTTTTGGCTCAAGTTCCGTCGTGGAGGAGGCGGAGGAGGTAGCAGAACTGCTAGAGATGTTGCAACATGGGGTACAGCAGAAGTGGCAACATGGCTGGAAACCCTTCAACTCTCTGAATATGCTGAGAGCTTTACACGCCATGATATTCGCGGCCGTGAGCTTCTCACCTTAGGGAGACGGGATCTGAAGGAACTTGGCGTCACAAAAGTTGGTCATGTAAAGCGCATTCTTCAGGCAGTCAGGGACCTCACCATGTGATCCAAAAGTGTGTAAGTGAGAGAATATGTTGGTATCTCTCCGACACTTTCTCTTACTTACAGTTTTTTGTGACATCTTAAGTGTTGAGGCGCACAACTTCATTGACAGGCTGCAATGAAAAACTATCAAAGATATCCCCAACTAAACATATATTTTTAATATAATTGAATTTTTATAAAGTTTGTGCATACTTTTTTTTCTTTTTCTGATAATCACTAGGTGTGTCTTTTTACAATCTTTCACAAAGTGAAAATACTTGAATCACGGGTACTACTTGCTTTGCGCATTCTGTTGATGGTAAATACTAATACCTCCATGAGCACAATTTATAGCTATTTTTTGTAATTTTGTCAGGAAATGGATAGCAGCTGAAGCTTATTTGTGAACTAGCTGTGATAAATAATGTAGCTGAACTTTATACTGAGCTTTCGGTTTCTAATTGATTGAGCACAAGTATAAATCTGGATTATAGTTTTATACCATCACTTATTAATAATTCTTGGCCTTAGAATTGATAATCTTAATATAAAACTTTACACTCCTTCATTCAGAAGAGATATTAGATTGCTTTTTCACATATATTAAGATTTGCAAACATGTATTGTACTAATACGCTACACCGATAAAAAAAAAAAAGAAAATCTAGCACTAATTTTTTACTTTCTTAACTAACCTTTTACAGTGCTTTTTTTAATATATTAGCTTGTTACAAATGTTTGTGTATATATAAACTGAATGCATTCTTGTTTCATTGTGGTCTGTCAATGTGAGCTATTTGTTATCTTAAAATCTTTGTGGGTAAATATAAATGTACCATCAAGTGCATTCACTATACTTGTACTGTCTAAGGTACAGTTGTATTCACTTATGGTAAAGCACAATATTTAATTTTTATGAAAGCAATATTAATTAAGGCTATGTAAATAAAAGTACTTTAGGAGAATAAATTGATCTATAAAAATTGTGTAACTGTAGAACTATTTCTCTGGCGATTTGGCCTTGAACTTTCTTATTCTTCTTAAGCCTTGGAAATATTTCTGCAGTTCTACAGTGATCAAGGATGATCACTGCATCCATTAACATCATGCACAGCCTGAAGCACTAGAATGGAAAATAAACAATCTAGGTTAGTGTGCTGGAATGTATCTCTGACTGCAATGACTGCTTTATCAGCAAAATATATAGTCGTGTTGGTATGTAGGACAGTGTATGGATTTTGCAAGTCATTTCTTTCGTGACTGCCACCTTACCTTATTACGTATTGCTGAAACCTGTTTTTTTGTGAAGATCTAATCAGCTCATGAAATTCTAGCATATGCCAAAAAAATTTGCATAAATATAGTCTGAGGTGGTCATTCATCGAATGACAGAACTTGTGTTAGTCATACAATGTAACTCTAACTTAACCTAACTTTTTGCAATGTGACGACCAGAGCTAGGAAGTTGGGACTGATTTCCTTGAGCAGTGTAAGAACGGCCAGGCATGACTATAGAATGCAGTGCTACTAGCAAGGGCAAGGTTCATCGTAGAATGCAACTCATTACTACAAAACAGATGTAGCTGCATGACACAGAGCACGTTGGTAGGAAGGATGACAGTCGAATAACATCTTTGTTGTGCTTCAAAAATGAGCAACTAAATTTGCTATACAACCATTGTATGTTTTCTAGAAGTGTACTTATTCATGTCTTTATTTACTTCATTATTTACATTTATATTTCAGTGGGATACTTCAGTAAATATGGAAAAAGGAGAAGCCAGATCGAGAAACTAAATTAGCTGAAATCATTAACAAATTTGCAACAGATTATCAATCAACTAATCTTGTTTTATGGAACATGGAATGAGTTTTTCATTTGAAAGGCTTCAGAGCTACATTATTGTTTTAGTAATACGGCCGTAGATGAGTAAATATGTAGTAAAATTCCTGCTTTGGCGTTTTGTCTAGTAAGAGTCTTCAGATATTTAAGAAATTAATTTTACTATTTGGATATTATTTTACATTTGATCAGGAAAATCTGTGTTTTAATTTCTTTGTTGTAGTCACAATGTGCCTATTTAAATAATGAGATCAGCCAGAGACAAACCCGTATGTGCTATATAAGAATTTGTTTGTTGTACACAATGACCTAAATATATGTGCATTTATGAATGTCTCATAAGTAATTTTTGTCTCTGGGCAACCGGTTTCAATGCCTCTCCGCTGTGCATTTCTTATCTATGACTTGATTGGATGCTGGGAGAAGGTTAGTCACAACCTGCATAGGGAACAGCAAGCGCTACAAACTTCCTAGCCCTGGTGATGACTTTTAGAGCCTCGTCAGACAGTGTTTAAAATGATTTAAGCATAAGCTGGCTTCTAAGAAGCTACCTAGGAACTTTAGGAAATTACAGATTTTATCAGAACTACATGACACATTAATGTATCTACATGTAAAGAAAACATAAGTAAAACAAACCACACCTCTATACCTACCAGCAATTATTTTGTTTATTCTTTCTTTCAGTAGCTTAAAGTTTTACTTTCATAACATTCATAAGCCAAATTCTTATTCTTTTGATGCTTTAGGCAGATGTGAAGTAAATTATGTAGCTAATGTCTCTTCACTTTAATGTAGCACCTATCAACATACTACAGTGAAACTTTGTTACATCCTGGAGCTCATCTGTGATACAAAGAAAACTAATATACTCTTATCTCACGCTAGTTTAATCCTGCTGTAAACAATAATGCGGAGCTGACTCAACTCGCTGCGTGTTAGATGCTACATGCACGCACATAAGCTTTGCAAGATTAGCAGTATATATAGCAGCGCTAACTTTTAGACAATAAATAAATAGAGTTGGTTTACACATTAACTACTAAATGTATGAGTTGGTTCATTTCTGAAAATATAATCATGAACTTTACAGCATATAGCACTTTTCGTAAAATCGTCATATTTCTCCTTGCGCCATTTGCATTTATGCAATTTTCCCGATCTTCTGGGACTTCCAAATGCTTGCTGTTTCATGTACACTACTTGAGGAAACACCAAGGAAGTCACCAGTTTCTTTCTCAATGTTTTTTATAAACAATTCCGGGTTTCTTTCTTTAAGCACCACAAAACAATATGCGATCATCTGCTCTCGCCATTTTTTAAAGGTTTGCCTCAAATGTGTTTCATTTCAGCTGAAGCACCAGCCTGCTCCATGATGAGAAGCTTATGGATTTTAAATTGTATATACATAAGTGTTCTTTCTTTAAAGTTAAGAACCTAAAATTTATGGTACCCTTTTTTCTTTGTGTATTTACTGTTCTCTAACCTAAAAATCCCAAGAAAACTATAGTCTTTCCTATCTACTCCTTTCTGTTTTTGTTTTCTGCAACTGGTCAGTGTTGCCATGTATACTAAATGATACTTTCAACTTAAAATATAGTAATTATAATTTCGTTGCTTGAAAATAATACCAATATTGTTAATCAAAACTTTAGAGTCAAAGTCTGTTTGTATATGGAATGCTTATTTTATTAGACTTAACCAGGTAATTAGGCAAGATTTAATGATGATAACAGCCATTCCAATCAGAGATACACTTTGATGATTGAATTATTAGCAGTTATGAAGTGGATTAAACCATGATCATTAAACTGTTATCTATAAATGTACCTAAGGTCATGATCTACTCACTTACTTGAACAACTGGTGTGTTCTTATCAGAACATCAACACAAAGATTACAGTTGCCAAGTGCATGTTTTTAATATTGTAAAACATTTTTAAGATTTGCAGTTGTGCAATTTATGTACCTAATAATTTTATAAATGATGTTAGCCATTACGAAAACCAGTCGATGGCTTTGGAAGATAAAGCACAATAGGCTACTGGTCTGAGCCAAATTTTAATACATATGCAAGTTCCTTTTAAATTTGTAGGTTAAGAATTTTTATCATTGAGGGGACCAAGATATTAAGTAAGTGCTGCATGGAACAAGAATTTACAAATGCTGTTATTAGTGCAGCAAGTTGGCTTAGCATTGTTTATCATTATCATCATCACTAACAGGGATTCAGCTTTAAAGCACACCAGTTGAGATAAAATCTAGTCAAACAAGAATGCTGTCAATGAATAACAGGCAAAAGACAAGGCATTCTGTAAAGATATCAGTGTTGCATTAAAAAACGTTGGCTTTCACTGCCGGAGTTAATATAATTGGAAGTTATTTCTGGGTTGTTAAACCACAGTTTGTTTAGAGATGTGAGCTCCACACAGTGGACATCGTCAGTGGTGAGGTTGAAGTCTTCTTGGAGAAAATTGTGCTGTACGAGCTTTCTGTCAGTGTCTATATTTATAACAAGAGCGCTCCCACTGGTCAGAAAAGGATAGGGCAGGATAGATTGTTACAGAGGGTGTTCGTTATGTCGATCAGACTTAATCTATTATCCCTATGCCTCAAGTAGGGCATCCCCAGAAGTAAGGATGAGGTGAGAGGAGACAGAGGGCGGCCGACCCACAGAATCACAACAGTGCAGAGGGCAGAATCTTGGAAACTCCCTTGCAGGCCAATGCAGCCAGCATCCCACCCACCGTGTTCCTGAAATGGCACCCTAGATCGTCCTGTGGACTGGAGACTTTGCTACGGTGGGAGCATATCATCTAACCATGCAGCACCGAAGTTCCCGCCGACATTTTCTACCTTGGAACAGACCACCAGATGACATGATGTGAAATTATGATGGAGATAAAATGTAGGTACAGGAAATTCAGGGGATGTACTATATGTGCACAATTTCTTGAGTGCTGGATTTACGGTGTAGTGCGGGCAGAGGGTAAGAAGAAAGAGCTAACATGCTCTTGTTTCCGCAGTGTGGTCAACCTAGAAAAACACAATTCAGCCAAATTGCAATAAGATAAGCGAAGATATGCGCCGAAGGTATGAGATGTGTCATCAATTGAACTCCATCCGATATGCTGTATGCTTATACATTTACTGTTATGAAACACGTAAAAGTAGAAAACAAATATTATGACAGCCATAAACACTCACTCGCTTTGTCATTCTTCGATTTCCAAGTCTACTGCGTCACTTTCATTGCTTGTATCCTCTAATGTGTTAATAATTTCATTAATTGCATTTTCTATTGCACCATCTTTTCTCCAATATTGCATTTCCAGCTATTGGACCTTCTTGCAGTATCCTTCCCAATCCGTTGCTTCTATAGCAAGTTTCTGCACATTTGTGGCTCTCGTTAACATTATGTACTTTGAAAATATTCTTTACTTTTTCCCACACCAGCTCAATTGCATTCAGATTACAGTTATATGGAGGTAGACAAATAATAGTGTGTCCCCTTTTGAGAGCCATAAGATCAACAACATACATGTTGCATTTAGATTTGTTTTAAACTGGTTAACTAATACAAAATTGAATCGAGAATATATTGACATATTGCTTCACTCACACTGTTTATTCACAGGACATGTTTCAAGAGCTCTTGCTCCTATCCTCAGCTGATACTTGACTAGTGCAAGTTGTAGTGGTTTCTTCTTTCTCCGTATTGTCAATAGATGGCGTGATGTACTTGTCAAAGATGTCCGGTGGTGGAGTTTCAAAATTCATGACTCTATGACGATTTTTTCCCATACGGAAAGGTCTATGGGGTGATTAACATATTTTATTAGAGATGTTTCCAAATTGATGTCATGTCTAGTATTCAAAAAATGAAAAACCACTGCTGATTTTTCTGTTTCACCATTTTTAATGTTTCTTAGATGTTCTTTAGTTCTGATGTTAATATTTCTTTTTGTTTTTCCTATATAAATTTTAGGGCAAGTTTCACATTTGATCTCATAGATTCCCTAAAATTTATATAGGAAAAACAAAAAGAAATATTAACATCAGAACTAAAGAACATATGAGAAACATTAAAAATGGTGAAACAGAAAAATCAGCAGTGGCTTTTCATTTTTTGAATACTAGACATGACATCAATTTGGAAACATCTCTAATAAAATACGTTAATCACCCCATAGACCTTTCCGTATGGGAAAAAATCTTCATTAACAAAAATCGTCATAGAGTCATGAATTTTGAAACTCCACCACCGGACATCTTTGACAAGTACATCACGCCATCTATTGACAATACGGAGAAAGAAGAAACCACTACAACTTGCACTAGTCGAGTATCAGTTGAGGATAGGAGCAAGAGCTCTTGAAACATGTCCTGTGAATAAACAGTGTGAGTGAAGCAATGTGTCAATATATTCTCGATTCAATTTTGTATTAATTTGTGCTTCACTGTCCCTACGCTTCTTTCAAGTTTATACTTTGGTTAACTAATACTTAACCTTGTGTTTACGGAAATAGGCAAAACCTACCAAATGACGACTTGGGACCTGAATGCTCAAGAAATCTTGTGTGTATAGTAATTTACCTTCCCAGCATTTGCCTGGCGACCCAGGGAAACCTCCGAAAAAGCCCATGGTTCTGTAGGCCAGCCATGGGAAGCAAACCCAGAGCCCCCAAGTGCAGGCCACAGACAAAACTGCCTGAACTATCCTGCTCATGATAAGAAATGACTTCAATCATGCCACTGAATATGACCATTGCAGTTGTGGATGATACATCTGAAACTTCTATTACCAACAAAGGATGCTCAGAAATAACTTTCAGTTATAGTGTGCATTAGTTGGCATCTTTTGATATTTAAATATAGCAACAGAAAACATTCCCCTTCCCCTATTTATGGCTCTAGATTAAAAGTAATCACTCTTTTTATTCATCTGTGTGGTTTGAGTGAGAAATGCTTTTTTTTCTTTCAATGTGTGTGCAGGTATCACACACAGCTGCAGCTGCTATTTTAAAATAAGAACTTGGCGATTGTTGCCACTTTAAAAAAAAAAAAAAAAAAAAAAAAAAAAAAAAAAAAAAAAAAAAAAAAAAAAAAGGCAGGTATCAAATGGAATGTGTGATATTCCTTGTGAAATTTTATATGCCATCGGAACCATCATTGTTATAATGTCATTGCTATATATATAATAACCAATGTACTATCACCTTGTTATCTTGTATCTCTCTCTCTGTCCTCTCTTTCATCCGCTGATGGCGGTTTCCTAACCTACTATACTGTGAAGCAATATTGTATTTAACATATGCTGTGGAATCACCACAGCTAAGTTTGGCCTTATACTGTTATCCCGTTACTGTTTACTATTGTCTAACTTGTGATACAGCTATCCTTCATATACTTTGAAGAATATTGTTATAAAATATACACACGTTCTACATAATAAAAAAGATGTTTTTTTAAAAAAAGTAGTTTTAAAATATATAACTGGATGTATAATTGATGTATTTCATTTATTTTTTCTATAGGATAATATAGAGTATGAAATGTAAGTGGGCATTTTCTAACTTGTTAAAACCTGTGCTCTTTGTTGGGCTGTTTAAAGTTGTCTTTTACCACACATGTTCATATGTACATGAAAAGACTTTATTTATTAAGAGTGTTACCCTTGCTTTTTACTGCTCAGTCCTGTCAGATGTTGTTTTGTATGTGGCTATTAAATGCGATACAAATTTGTAAAATGCTGAATACTTTATAAGCACATTAATTGGTTTTGCCTCAATGCAAAGTGTTACAGTGACATAGAACTAATTATAAACTATTGAAAATACAAAAGTACTCATAATTCCTTTCTTGGAAGTGTTGAAAACAGTGTTGTTGTAATAAAATAAATTTAAAGGGAGTCGATTAATGACACTAAACAACACTTACTTTTAAATGTTCCTGAAACATATTTCAGAGGCTACTTTCCTCCATTGTCAACCAGACATCGACTGGTTCTCACTGGTGTAGCTGGCGATATGTTGTCGGAGGTCTCTTCTGGTGGGGGTTCAAGGAACTTGCTGAACAAATCTTTCTGGGGGATGTCGAAATTGAATACTTTGTTCCTATTTTTTAAAATGAAGATTTGTTCCCATTTGGACAGTTCTTGTTTTCTTGATGTATGTTTTAGTAGTTTTGGTTCTGGATTTATGTTGTGGTTTTTTTCCAAAAAATATGTGGCAACTGCTGATTCTGTGGTATGCTAATTCTCTAAATATAAGGATTTACAAGAAACACATGAGGCTCCAGTCCTTCTATATTGTGACTTTGTGGGTTCGTAAAATTAATAGTCAAGTTTGCTCTTTATTTCTGTAGAAAGACAGTTTGTACACCCTTTGCAGCAAGCTGATGTAACATAAACTAAACACAATCTCTCGTCACTTCTGCACATGCAAATAAACAAAGGAGTTCACTTTCAAATCACAGCTGCAGGCACATAATTATCGAGTCCAATTATGACTGTCTTGATAAACTAGCCACGGCTTCTTTTATATCTCCGCTCACTGCTCCAGAAATTAATGGAATCTTCTGTAACAATCAAGAAAGTGAACCTTCAGTCATCTATCTTTATCTGTTTTGGCAAGCTTTTTATCTCTGCCCTATCTGTCCCTTCGAGTGCACCAGCCACGCCAGTTGCAACAATGGCTTGCGACAATACTGTGATATGAGTATCTTGGGGGGCTTCACCCTGCGTACACTCTTGGCTCTGACCACTACTTAAGTACTATCAGCTGAACATTAATGGCACATAATCTAGAATATTTTAAAATTAAGTTATCTGGGATATTGATGTCTAAGTATGTCACTGTAACACCTGAGGCAAACTATTGTTAGCTTATCCAAATAAATGCATAGCAATATTGGACTATTTAAATCACATTTTCCTGCAGCCTATTAAATTATGTTATTTAGGTTTATTCTGAATATTTAACAAATGCAGTGGTTCTCAGTGCATTCAGAGAAAACAACAGTAATATTGATTCTGCCAGCTGCTCAGCTCAGTGTTTCAAGTATTGCACTAAATATTTTATAATATTTGGTAAAAAGTGCTTTTTTACAGAACTAATATGTTTTAATACCCAAGCTTATTTTTAATGGATATCATGGTGGTAATTTAACGTTAATGAAAACATAAGTTGTATAAAAGGCAAATGTATCTAAAGTAAAGCTTTTTACGTGGTTAAATTTAAAAACTATTTCTTACAAATATGAGTTGATTTGTTTTGTTGAGGGAATTTTATTTCTTGTATCTCAAGTAAAACTTCAGCAATTTTGTTTTTATTTACTTTTAGTAACTAATATGCTAATATGATATTAGAAAACAGAGGTGGTAAACAAATGAAGGATAAGAAGAAAACTTTACATAACCAGCTTGATAACAGTGTATTGCAATATTTCATTTAGAGAAGTTCATTGCATTTTAGGGCACGAGATTTAGGTTAACACCTAAATTTTAGAAAGAGAAAGAAGTAAGTACTTGCAATCTCTTTCTAACCCGCCCCTCTTTTATGGTCAGCCAGGCATTATGGTCAGTGATGCATTAACCTTTTTCATCTGTTTGTTCTTCGTCCTCCAAATTTGGTTCCTGTCCCCCTTTTACATTGTCAGAAATTTCAAAATGTTTCTCCTGTTCACTTTCTGAATCATCTAAATTAAATATGAACCTACCACTAATTTCATCTATCAATCCATCTTTCTCCCAATAAAACTGTTCTATCTTTTCAACGTGTTCACAGGCTCCATGCCAGTTTTTTTTTTCACTGCATTTTACATTGACATATTTGGAGTTTACAGATTAACATAAATAATCATTATTTATGAATTGTTTGTGAAGCGCTTTTAATACAAGGTAGTTTTTCATTAATATCCAATTTCACTAAGAAACACTTAGAAAATATGAAATTTACAACTTCAAGATCTATTGTCGATAAAAAAAGAAAAGCCCTGTGCTTACTGAATAGAAAGGAAGCTAGAACAATTCTTAGCTTAATATTATAGGGTTGTAAGTACAATTTAAGATGCTATTCACATATAACCTTGAAATTCTGAGCTACTGAAATTTGGAGAACAAATTTTCTCATCAGCAGTTAAGAATTTGATCCAGTTTTGAAACATAAATTATGGGTCAGTGATAATTTCCAAAAATATGCCAAATGTGGCATTGAATGTGGCAGAATAGTATTTCTAACCAACATCTCTTTATATGTCACATGTTTATTTTTGTAATAATAATTGCAGATGTTCTGCATATTGCTTAAGCATGGTTTACAAGATCATACTGTTTCTCCATCAAGCTGAGTGAATCCTGTGCCAGACCTTCCAAAGGACAAAATATCCCTATGGTGATGCAAAGTATTTAAATCTAAGCTGCTTCTCTATAAACTTTAACACTACTACTGTATGATTTTCACAGCCCCTTTTGGGCCTCAGCCTCCCTCAGTTTTTGCCTCCATTCATCTCTCTCTTCTGCCTTCCATCTCCACATTGGGACTCCCAATATGCTTAAGGCATTTCCTTTGCATTGGGTTGGTTGCCATTGTGCTTCCAATCTAAGGATTATTTGAGGTTTATTTAGCAACAATTTTTACTGAGCTACAGACGTTTGCAAATTATTAGACTCAATGGTGACATTTTTAATGTATACCTTTTATTTTCTATTTATTTAACAGAAATAATATTACAACATATTTTTTTTCAACTCTTAGTATTTTGTATGCATTCCTTTAGCCTTTATTACCATTTTGATGCGTTTAGGCATGCTCTCTACAAGGGTGGAGCACTTTTCATTTATTTCTTCATCTCTGTGCCAAATGCTTATCAGGCCCTCAATAAGCTGATCTTCTGTTGTTATTTTCAGTCTCTGTTTAACAATACCCCACAGATTCTCTATTGGATTTAAATCAGGGCTATTCCCCGGCCAATTTTGCTCTATGGCAGGGAGCACTGTCATGTATGAACACAATCACCATTTGGAAACCATTCTTTACTTTGCGGAAATAGTCTTGTTTCTAATACACTTTTATACTGTTTCTGCTCCATAGATCCCACAACTATGTATAATCTTCCAAGTCCATGGACAGACATACAGCTCCAAACCATTTTTGATGTTGGGTTCATTACTCTTTGATCGACACACTGAGGGGAAAATGCTTCTTTATCTGTCCTTCTCACATATTGGCTGCTCTCTTCACATACTTCAAACAAGGATTCATCTAAGAAAATTACCTGAAACAATAAAAACCTCTATTAACCTTAAACAGCTTTTAAGTTTCTCAAAGATAGTATAACAAAACCAGCAATGAGAGAAACAAAGTTTAGGTTATTAAATTTTAGATGAGTCACATTTTTTAACACATCTGCTTCACTTTCGTACCTATTTTGAGGACATGTTTCGCAAATCTTCGCTTGCATCTACGGCTCTTGTGCGACTGACGCTAGATCCAGCGGTGTGGGTAATTCTGGGGTTGTTGCTGCCATCTGTTGATTTAGTGATGAACTGAAAAGTGGGATTCTCTTCTAGCGGGATTTCAAAGTTCATTAGTTGGTTTTTATGTTTTTCTATGTATATCCTCTCCCATATGACGAGTTCACTATGTTTTTGTACGTATTTTAGTAATTCTGTGCTATCTTCAATTTCATGATTTTCAGACCAGAAATGAGCTGCTATTGCGGACTTATCAATATTTTTGTATCTTAAGTGCCTGAAGTGTTCTTTCTTTCTAGTGCCTATGTTCCTTTTTGTCCTTCCTATGTAAATTTTTTCACAGTCTTTACACTTAATTTTGTAAATGCCTGACTTTTCCTCTGGTTTTATCTTATCAGTATTATTACTGTGAAGTAGGTTTTTAATGTTGTAATTGTTTTTTGGTGCCAATGTTATATTGTATTTCTTGAATATTTTTTGGAACTTTTTTGTGGCCCAGGGGTGGTAAGTAAATTTAGCAAATCTAGTTTCTTGTTTTATTGGTGTGAGAGCTGTGATCTGTTTTAATTTCTTTTGAAGTTTGAATAATTTTAGTTTTTTATCTACAAGGTTTTTTCCATATCCATTTTTAATTGCAGTTTTTAAGATTTGATGGTACTCGTTTTGATATTCTTGCTGGCTGAGAGGTAGATTTACTAATCTGTGTGTCAGACTGTTGATGGTTGCATGTTTGTGTGGAATTGGGTTGAAACTATTTGCTTTGATGTAATTATCTGTGTGTGTTGCTTTTCTATGAATGCCAAATTCTAGTTTTTCATTGCCTTTTTTGATTTTAAGGTCTAAAAAAGGTAGAGTAGAGTCCTCTTCAGTTTCTACTGTGAATTGTATGCTGGGTTCTTGCAGGTTGAGTAGTTTCAAAGCATCATCTATTAGTTTGTAGGGCACTATTGCAAAGATGTCGTCTACGTATCTGTACCATGTTTTAAACATATGAGGGAAGGCTTTAGTAATATGTGTTTCGAAAAAGCTCATGTATAGATTGGCCAAAAATGGTGATAGCAGGCTTCCCATAGCTAGTCCTGAAATTTGTTTGTAATATTTTCCATCGAAGACAAAATAATTTTGATGTATACATAATTCAGTCATTGCCACATATTCTTCTATTGCATTGGCATCCAGGTTTATAGAATTTAGCCATTTTTTCAGTTGAATCAAAAGTTTGTCTAATGGAATGCTAGGGAAGAGGGAGCGGACATCAAAGGATACTAAAGTGTCATGAGGTTTTAGTTTAAGATTTTGAATTTTTTCTACCAGGTCTAAAGAGTTTTTTATACTCAGAGTATGGAATTGTGGAAAGGACTGAAATTTTTTGGTTAGCCATTTTGCCAGAAGGTAAGTAGGAGTGTTTATATTATTTACAATGGGTCTCATGGGTATGTTGGGTTTGTGTATTTTAGGTTATTTGTGTAGTTTAGGTTATTTCATTTGCATAAAATTTATATGTACTTATTTTTATTTTATACTATATACAATTTTCATACTATTTACTGCTCTCCAAAATTCCACTGGATGTTTCTGCTCTCTTTGGCCCATTCTAAACATTGTTTTGCCATTGCAGGTGTCAAGTTTAGCCTTTTTATAAGGCCTGCGTGCTGGTAAACCTGCTTCACATAATCTTCTGCAAATTAGTGACGCTGATATTTCTGTACCGTACTGCTTTAGTTGATTACTGAGGTCAATGCTGGCTGCTCTTCTCTTTTGTTTTGCCAGCTGCACAAGTTTTCTTTGAACCTTTGGTGATAGCTTTCTTTTCCTCCCACATTTTCCATCCCTTTGTGAGGTCAAAATCTCACCAAATTTTAAAGCTTGATTAATGCAACTAACAGATTTTTGTGAAATATGCAATTCCTTAGCTATTTCACATTGTGAATAAAGAGTTTCCTTTAAAAGACTCACAGTTACAGCTACTTTCCTTGTGGATAAGTCAGCAGTTTTGCCCATAACCTCACTTTTGAATCAATGTATTAATAATTATTGAGGATATATTAGCCATAAAACACAATAAAGGCAAATATTAACAATCTTTAGTTACTTCATTCACCAAATGAAAGCAATATCACCAAATACGAGACACATCTAGAAAGTAAGTTCTGTTTGGTAATAAAATTAAATTGTGTACAGATACAGAAAAATTATTTATTGCACAAAATTCTAAAACTCTTAAACTACTTTTTCATATAACTGCTGATATTTTGCAGGCATTTGTCATAGCGAGGCACAAGTTTTTGTATACCTTCTTCATAGAAGTTGGCTTCCTGTGTCTTCAACCAGATGGAAACATTTTCTTTCAGCTCTTCGTCATTGTTGAAGTGTTGACCACCAAGGAAAGATTTGAGATGCAAAAACAGATGAAAGTCGCTAGGAGCGAGGTCAGGGCTGTATGGGGGGTGGTCAAACACGTTCCAGCCAAATCCCTGTAGGATGTAGGATGTTTTTCGTTGCATTTGCAGTGTGTGGTCGTGCGTTGTTGTGAAGAAACACAACTCCTTTTGACAGCCGATAAATTTCAATTGGTTTAACTTTCCTAGCATTCAGAAAACGAATCACAGATCCGATTTCAGTAACGGCAGGATTTTCAAACAACACCAACATTGTAAACAAGTACAACAAAGCGTACGTGGCTGACAGCGATCTCACAATGGCGCATGTTTCTTCTCCTTGATACAGAGTGTCTACCGCGCATGTGCGGAACTGCAATTGCAGTGCTGCAGCGGAGATAAATTGAAACAGAACTTACTTTCTGGATGCCCCTTGTAGTTGGATAAACAGACATGAAGAAAATGGCTGCTCTTAATTCAGAGTTACCACGATATTACAATAAGTAAAAAAAAAAAAAAAAAAAAAAATCCCCCAGCTATTAAGAGAGAAATTTTACTGAATATGCTTCATATTATGGCAAGGAAAAGTATTATGACAAATTGAAATAGGTTACGGCAGTAAATAACTATTATTTTGAATGTTAAACTGAAGCAAAGTAAAAGGACATGAATGAGTGTAATAATTTGCACATATCTGTTGGGTTTAGCCCAGCGCCCAATCCTCAATCTGAAGAACCAAGACTCCTTTTTATATCCCTAAAGTCAGGGTGGCTCGGCTGTATCGCCAAGCACTCATTTTAATAACTTTCTATGACATGCGTGGACATTGTTGGGACTGTTCTTTAATCACAGTTACCACATAGGTAGCTTTAACACTATAGAGATAAACAACCATGATATAATTATTGTAATTTCTTCTTGGTTTTAAGTCAATGTCAATTCAGCTGGTAAGCTACTCATGCAAATGATTCATACTTTAAAATTAGGATTAAGTTATCTGGTAACGTAATATATAAATGAACACTGCTAATTGAGAGAGATGTTTTACCATTGAAGTAATTAAAGCCAGAGAAGTATGTGTAAAGTATTATTTGCTGCTACGAGATGCTTGAGAACCACTGCAAAGTCTTTGTGCCTCAATACCGGTGCTATCATGTAAATGGTTGCACACAATTAACATACAAGCAATGTTTGGTGTATACGTTGTCAGTTTATTCTCAGGAGCGACAACTATTCTGTATTATCCTTCCCTTATACCTATTGGGAGATTCTGAATAGGAATAAGAACAAAAATAACTTACGCTTAATAATAAAGTAATGTTTAATACTTTAACATTTTCCATGGTCAGGAGAAACAAATTGTTGTTTCGTTGTATGAAACGATAAGTAGTTTAGTTTATGTGTGATTATATTCATTTAGAATTTAAGAGCATACATAGCCGTAAGTGTGATGACGTTAAACATTTGGAATATAGAAATTGGTCTTAAGAAAACTTAGAAATTAATAAACCTTGTATTTTAGGTTTGAGGCTTGTGCTGAAAATATAATTTTAAATTATAAATATTTTTGTTACATCACATAGGCAAAGAATACAAAAAAGATTTAAGACACTAAGTATTTACTTTATATATAAAATTAGGCTCTCACATCCTTCATCAAGATGAATAAGTGTATTTTTATTTTTAAACTTAAAGGTCGTAGTGTAGAAGGCATCGAAGATACCATTTTTCACCAAAGCCTATACTCAAATAACCTCTGACTAGTTCAGACCTTCTTCCAAGTATTTGTCTTGTTGAAACACTGGTATATTCAATGCCTTTTAGATCACGACCTATAAGCTTGGGAAATATTGCAAGGTATGGAATTATTTTCCCCAGAAAAATCATAAGCAGATATTGCTATAACATTTTGCTCAATTAAATGGTTATATGGAAAAGTTACAATTGTCCAGGTGAAGATTATAATCTAGTATATTATTTAATGTAATATTTTCTCATTCTCATTTATTCTTTCTGCTACCCAGCCACAATGTTTAAATTGCTAGAAATGTTACTAATATAGGTTAATGTTATCATTAGCATTGGGAATATAATTATAGATTTTATCTGGATCAAAAACTACCAACAAGAAAGTTGAACAACTTGTTAAATAGAATAGAATAGAATCGTTAATGTCACATAACGATTACATTGTGAGCATAAGCTGGTAATCTGGAAATCTGTTAAAAACACAAGTATAAAAATTAAATTTAAAGGAAATGACAAAACAGCTTTTAAAATTCAACAATTGCTGGAGATCTACAAATTGGTACAGAAAGTAATATATTTTTAGTTACACATTTTTTGTCAACATTTATTATACAGCTTATCAACAAGAAGTGTTCTGCAAAATAAATACAGGGTGATTCATTTAAGATGTCAGAAAAGTAAGACCGTATATAAAGGAAACCATTCAATTTAATAGGTTGGCAATGGTATACATTTATGTAGGAAAGTCAGAAATTTTGTGATCAGCAGACATCGGATCCCATAAACCTTTAAAGGGATATGAAGTTTACGAATCTCATAGTATATAACTTCTGACGTCAGTCCCGAGGACAACACACAGGGGTAGTCCGTTCACAGCATGTAGCTTTAGTTTCATCACCATGCAGGTAGATCTGTCTTCCAGGGAGTACAAGGTGTTTGACAAATTGTGTTAATAACAGTACTTTCACAACAATTATTGGACAATCTCCATTTTATAAATCAAAAGTTTTGGGGATTATCAACAACCGTTAAACAACTTGAAGAATATACTTTGGAGCTGTCTAAAGCCAGTCGAGGGGGTGTCTGCAAAAATTAACAGTATACAGAATTATAAATATTATAATAAATATTATATAAATATAAATATTATAAAGCATGATGCATGATTGGAGGAATTTAGTAACAGTGACATCAAAATTGATTGAAGAAACTATTTGTAGTAGGTTTTTTCAAACAATTATCAATTATTTTCCAAACATATAAATACACAAAAGCAGTCATCTACTGTAAAAGTGTTGCCATATTCAGGGGTGAAGTTTGGTATGATGTTTATGGAAGTGCTACTGTGTACAGACAACAAGTTTCAAACCCAAGTCCACAAGTTGCAGATATACAGGAGCCACTTCCCCAAACATCACACTGGCCATATGTATATTATTATGTGTTTCAAATGGAAAGAGTTCTTGCCTGTAACGAATCAGAAGCATTAGAGCCGTCAGCGTTGCCACCTCGTTATCCCCACTCTTTTATATTTCCCTCTTTTATATTTACACTTGTGAGTATTCTTGGCACTAACACAAACAGAATTTTCCAAAGTTTTATAATAATGCAGTTGTTGAAATCACAATTGCAACATGAATATTCGTATATTATAGAAATGGTTTATATATTTAGTCTAAAATTAATTATAGTTTATGAATTACTTATTTTCGTAATCCAATGAAAATATCAGCGGCGTATCCGTATAGCTGTGAATGTTACTTATGTTAACAGATATTTGTCATTGTCATTGTCTTCATCGTCTGAGTACTGCATATTTATGATGGTAGGTTCCAAAATGTAATTACGTGCTATTTCTTTCCAAAAGTCGTCTTATTGTAGTTTATCTGATGTCTCACGCAGTTTTCCCAGTCTTGTTGTGTTCCTTGTCAATTTCATCATGAATAAGTTGTTCAAGTCAGTTAGTTTAAAAATATTTCTATTTTCAACATAATTTGAGCCCACATTAACTCAGTTGGATTGTTCTGACAGTAGTAAGGGGGAAGGTGGATCGTGTCTCATTGATCCAGCTGATACACTTTTTCATGGAAGAGTAATTAAATAGTACTGCTTTGAACTCTCTAGAGTAAATAGAGATTATGAACCATTTATAAACAAAGATATAATGTGACCAGACACGTTCTGCCAGACCAGCAGAAAGTGTATTGTCACCTTGGCTTATTCAAAGTACATATTTCTTTTATCATGTCATGTCAAATGTTTACGTTTCAGTTCTGAGTAATTACAAATATACGTTCACGCATACATGCCAACCAATAATGATATTCATTACAGTGCTTACATCGAAATGCATTGTCATAATATAATGGTATCTACTTAATTTAATTGTATTAGGAAAACGGTTATGTCCTTCCACAAGGATCAGTTTTGGCAAAATCTGAATTTTTGTCTTAGCGCGAATAATATTTATAAGAGATTGATTAGTTTGACGCTCGTCACACATTACTTAGGGGAATGCCATACGAGAACACCGCAGTACTCCGATTGGTTGCATTCAAGGACAAACA
This sequence comes from Mantis religiosa, assembly GCA_030765055.1. NCBI lineage: Eukaryota > Metazoa > Arthropoda > Insecta > Mantodea > Mantidae > Mantis > Mantis religiosa. The sequence continues at coordinate 10,252,629 of CM060958.1, forward strand.
TCATCCCATTTGAAACAGATAATAGTCACCAAGTTATTCAACTTTCTTACAGGCAGGTTTTGTCCTCGAAACTTATTGATAGTCTACTACATTTAATTTCAAAATAAACTCTACTTTAAGTTGTCTTTTACTGACATACAATGTTTATTTGAAGTATGCTATTTCCCTATTGTTACATCTTCACCCTGGATATTGAAAACTTTCTAAAGTATGTGACACTTTAGGAAGGCCAATGGCTGTTGATGCACAGTGACAACTAGAAAATTTGGCCAATCAGATGCAGCTGGTGTTATAATATCTCTCTCTTTTATCCTGTGCATCCATTGGCCTTCCTAAAAGCAGTATAATGGTTAACTTTATGTGAACATAACCTTCTTTATTCCTGAGTTTTCTTCTTTTGCTTCTGGAATAATACATAATTTTGCAAACATTCCGTGAAGGTTTGCTTAAACTTTACGACAACAGTTAATAACAAACTATTACTAGGACTACTACTACCTTCTCACTTATTTTATTTATCTATTTTTCTATTCTAATATATAATGTGTTAGCATAACCACCAAAACATAAACGAAAGTAAAAAAGCCAGGGAAGTTGAACGCTAGCTACTAAAATTCCTGATTTTTGGTTGAACATTTACCTGTCTTAAGAATCTCTGATGCTATAGTAGAGTTAAGTGTTTCACATGTAGTTTGAGCTTTTGCTTATGCATTCACCAATTTGAAAATGCTAGCCTATTTTAAATGTACAGTAGTTGAAGTAGTAAATGTAAACACTGTGTAATGAAAAATTTGGAAAGAAAAAGTGTTATTTGTACTTAAGGTAAGTGTTAACCTTGTGTAACTGGAAGCACAAAGAATTAACACTTTATCGGTTTTCATTATGTGTGATGATACACATGTAAAATTCCCTTTGCAATAAAGTAACAAAGCATGACTCATATTTGCACTGTAAATGTAAATCAAAATGTTACAGATACAATTATAAGCAATGCTGGTTACTAGCAAAAGCCCAAAAGAACTGTTGATTGTTTAATGCAGTTGTAAATATTTAAATACTTTTATAGTCTAGAAATATATTACAAATGCTCAGCAAACAAACCTCTCCAGCTGTTATAGACATCGCCTCCAAAATTGGCATTTCCGTGGGATCTATGCACACAATCCTGCATGAAGATCTAAAAATGCTCAATTGGTGATCCTCCAAAACAACGTTCTCCACTCGCTGGATCATGTCGTCAGGCCAGCTGGTGCGAGGCATGACTGTCTTGGTTTGTTGTCACATGATGTTCTGCCTTCATTGAACTGTCACACTCAGGAATGCACATTAGACACATCCATGGTACCATCACCACATACCTCACTCAACTGGCGATGAATGTCAATAGGTGTTACACCACGAAAATGGAGAAAACGAAGGATTACACACTGTTCTTGCAATGAAAACGTCACCATTTTAAATATCAAAATCAGTGCTAACTCTCGTCACTGCCACTAGAGTTCTATACACTGTACAGTGCTGCCATCTCTGTCACTCATTCACAAAGAGTCCACAGGTATTTAGAAAAAACCAGAAGTTTGTATCTGGTCTCAGTCTTGCAACAAAATGGGAGTTATTATAACTTGAATGCACCTTGTACTATATTGCCTCAAGATAGGGTGACAAAATAGCAAGTATAATCTAAGTGGCTCGACTGGTTAGCCACTGGCCTACTATTGCAGGTTCAAATCCTGTCCAGACCAATAGTTCTTAAGTGTGCTTAAATGCACAAAGAACTCTGAGGGATGAAGTTCCAGTACACCAGTGTCACTGCTATAATCATGCAATCATTAATGCATATGTTCAGCTAGGATTACACCATGTTTTTAGAGTAGAAAAAAAGTATTTTTTGCAAAATTTTGCTAAATTTACAATGCATTTGTCAATTGCCATGGTAACAAGGATGAAACTAGTCATTAATACTTACGGGTCTACTTTTACTGGTTGTCAATACTTACAATAGCAGTAGGAGGTGACGCATAATACTTATGGTACCAATAGAAAATGATATAATTCTCATTGGTGTGACTTAGCATTTTTATCAAAGCACCACTTTCAGAAAAGTTTGTAAGCTTCAACATACTTTTCCTTTGACTTTGCTGGTGAAAGTGATGCATGTGCTAGATCTGGAGCTTCTTGAATAGCAATGTCACTCATTTTTATAATCTTTTACTGCTTTATTTTAAGTAAGTAATCTTTATTTCCATTTCAATTACAAATTATTATACATTTCCATACTTATTACTACACTGAGTTGCTGGTTACACTTGGGCCCAATAGACTCAAACCCTGAGGTTGTCGAGCCTATCCCTATTGGCAACTTATGTAAAATAACTTCATCTTCATTTTCATCATATTTACTTATCCTTCTCAACCATTTGGCTCTTATTTTACCCAAAAATTTTCCAATTAGTTTTTACACTCATTAACTTCGTTACTTGAATTTCTTCTGGTAATCTTGCCCATTCTTGTTTACCTATCTTCTCCCTAAGCAACCTAGTTTCTTCACATTCTAAAAGCAAATGCCATTCTTTATCCCTTTGGTGACACAAAGAGCATTTCTCCAAACCTTCTCTTACTGCTTTATCACAAATATCAATGTATTTTTCCCTGTTCCACATCACTTCCATCTCTCTATAAACTTCCAGTGAGCTTTTCAAGTTGAAGCTTCCTAACATTTCTTGTCTTTCAATGTCTTCTGTTCTTGACCTAAGTTCTTTCCAAAATCCACTTTGCAACAATTCCGTTTTCCCACATAACACCAAACCCTATTTTTAACATCATTTCCTTCATCTTGTTTAGCCATGAATCTTTCTGATTTAGTCTTTCCTGTACTATCAAGCATTGACGCAGAATATTCTGCTCATCTAAGCTCCTAATTCTCGCCCAATATTTTAACACCCTTTCCACCACTATCCCTCTAGTTCCCAGTCTTCTCAATTCAGCTTGCGCCACTCCAAAACTTGTTTGCAAAAGTTTCTATGTATCACATTTATATTTACACCCCCCACCTCTAAACCCCATATCTCTACCCCATACAATATTTTTGCTTCTACTATGGCTGTGTAAATTCTCTCCAGCTGTTTTATTTGCATTCCCGGTAATTTATCTAGGCATGCTTTAATAGTTTTTAATGCAATTTTACCTTTTGTCATTGCCATTTTTTTATGCTTTTTCCAACCCCCCTTACTGCTCAATCGTGCTCCTAGATAATTAAATGTACTGACCACTTCAATTAACTTGTTGCCTTTCTTAAATACCATAATTTTGGTTTTGTTTACATTAATTCTAAGGCTCCATTCCTTACAACATTGCCTCAATTCCTCTATCTATTCCCTTACTGCTGTATAATAACCAGCAAAAATTGATTCAGTTTATTAGCTCTTGCTGGTGGCGACAGAGGCAACATTAATGCCACACCACATCTATTTAGGATTATGACTAAATGAACTTGCTTAATAAAGTAGGTGTAAATTTGTATAAAGTAGTATATCATGAATAGTTTGTATGGTTTTGGATAGAAAGTGGGTTTCTCCAAGCCATATAAACTTTTTAATGAAGTAAATAATATATAAATTGTGGCAGAGGATACCAGATAATTTGTGTATAAATTAAAGATGACAGTTCATATTTAAAAGCGTTCATGCAATACTTAACACAAATACCAAGGAATACCAGAACCTATATTTTCTGTATAGTAAGATTTTGTCTATCTCTTACATTTACAAGTTCAGCATATGTATTTTAATTAAAATCATTAATAATTTTAGAGAAAATTAGATTTTTTTAAAAATGTTCTATGTAAAGCATATTTAATATTTTCTTGAAAATTGTGTCGCATCTTTGGAAGATGAAAAATTTAAATACAGAAAGTAATTTAGCCAGATCAACTGGGATCAGAGCCAATCCGAGTTAACATAAATCTGGATTATCCCGAGAATGGCAGAAAAATTATAAAAAAATGCACATCACCAAAATATTTTTAATGGTTTTCGACCTACGTCACCTAAAAACACATTCAATATATGTCCGGGTTAACAAGATTTTACTGTATAACAGTTTGTATTCAATTAACTTTTCACATTTGAGTTATGCTGTTCACAGACACAAATTCACACAGAATGTTTTCTACAAATGCCTTTTTTAATTCAGGGAACCTCAAAACATGAAAATCTCAATATCAGATTTTTGAGTGGAATGCAGTAATTACTGTACTTCACTGACAGACTGTATATTTTGAAAAATTTATTTGACCTTCTAATGCATTAATTAACCTGAGACTTGGTAAGGTTTGTTTGCTGTGCATTTTACAAGCAGTTTTGTAAACAATTTTAACTCTTTAATGGATGTCACTCTTGCTGTAGTTTGTCTTCATACCACATTCAAACAATGCCTCAATGCAATCGGTTCAAATAGCCATGGTCATTGAAACTATAGGTAATAGACTGGCCATCCATTCAAAGCCAGATGTTGTTAGTTCGAGTCTCGCAACTGCAGTCAAATGTGTCTGTGGTAAAAGATGTGGAGGGCCCATGTAAAATAATCAGTGATGGCATGCGTGGATGTTGAAGTGGTATCATTTGACTGCAGTTGCCTGGATTTTGCCTTTTTGTACTACAAAAATAACACTACAATGTGATTGTAAAAATAATAAAATATTTACAATTCAAAGACTCACAACTTTGTGTGTATAACTGACAAAGGCTAATACAATATTATAATAACCAACAAACCACACTAAAACATCTTTAAGCTGAATAGAGCCTAATGTTGTCCTAGGTCAACACCATCCATTAAAGGGTTGACAAGGAAAAAAATAAACAATCAGCAGTTAAAACTCCATAAATTAAAAAGTACCTAAAATTAAATATATATATTTTGTGAAAACATGACAACTTTCAAAGGGAAGCGTTCTCCTTTGTTGCTGGGTTGTAAACAGGGTGAGAGGCAATAGAGCCAATTTTCTGGTTCCTTTATTTCCTGCAGATGCAGAAGTTGTAAACCCAAACCTCAAAGTACTGTCGCCCTTGACACACGAGTGGAGCACAGTTGTCATGTTTTGGAAAAAAACTATATAATTTCTATTGTATAATTTGAGTCATGCAAAGGTAAATGAGCTTTAATATTTATACTTTATGCCTTTAAGCAATATATTGCCTATTTTCTGCTTCAAGCAGAAGCGTAGTAAAAACTGTTGTAGAAGAAGAACCAATTGTTGTGTATTGAGAGATGAAAAGTCAGTGCAAATATTCTTGTTTTCACGTTTGTCTGTGCGCTTGCTTAACTGCCTCCTATCCTGTAGTAGCAGTGTTTGGTTCTAACTGGACAATCATGCTGATAGGAGCGACTGACTTTTCTTTCCGTTGTTATTGTTGTTGTCGAACTGTATGTCCAGATGTAGACTTGATAACATTAATATAGAACACAGTCAATTTGTTAACTTTGTTTATTCATTTCTAACCTCTCACATTAATCAGATTTGCTTCAATATTTGTGTTTTGGATGTGTTACCATGTGTTATACGAGGGCTGTTCAATAAAGAATGATCATAATGTTTTTACGGTCATAATTTTTCGCACTAACATTCAATCTTATTATATTCTGTTAGCTCAATGTGAAACAAACACGCCGTAGTAGTTTCATTGTTAATACTTCTGGTTCCCGCTTGTGAGAACCAGGCAAGTTCAGACATGTTGAGTATCGCCTACCGCTGCATTGGAGGTAACACGCGAGGTACAATATGCAGCTCTAAAATTCTACTTTCGTCTCAACAAATCTTCAGTTGAGGTCTATATAATGTTACAGGAGGCCTGTGGAGACTCTGTTCTTTCCTACAGCACAGCTCGAAGGTGGTTTAAAATGTTTAAAGAGGGGAGAAATCAATTTCAAAGGAAGGTGGACCCGGTGCTCCAGTTACTGCTCTTATGGAAGAAAACATCAACACTGCTGCTGCCATTGTAAGAGAGGATCAACGAATTACCTTTAGATCACTTTCTGAAATACTGAACATTTCAATGGGTGCCACCCACACATTGGCAACAGAAACATTACACATAAGACGTGTTTGTGCGCAATGGGTTCCAAGACTGTTGATTCCCGAACAAAAGGACATTTTCATGCAGATCTGCATGCAATTAAAGTTGATGTTAGAGGAAGATCCGGAGTTTCTTTCAAACATAATCATTGCTGATGAATTTGGCTACATCATTTTGATCCTGAGAGCAAACAGCAAAGCTCAGTGTGGAAATCTCCTTCATCACCAACCCCCAAAAAAGCAAAAGTGGTTGCTTCTGTTGGGAAAGTTATGGTCATCTCATTCTTTGATATTCATGGAATGGTTTATCAGCATGTTGTAACTGCACACACATCAGTAATTGGACAATACTACAGGGATGTCCTGAAAACATTACAAGTCCATATCAGGCACAAAAGACCACATTTCCATGAAGCAGGCTGAATGATGCACAACGATAATGCGTGGCCACATATTGCCATCGTTGTTGCTAAATATTTTACAAAAATCAACGTGAAGTGCATCCCTCACCCTCCCTATAGTCCGGATTTAGCCTCATGTGACATTTTTGTATTCCCTAACTTGAAGAAACGCCTTCGTGGGAGACATTATCCATCATCAACAGCAGTAGTGAAGGGCTGCAGAGGTGATTTTGAAGTATCTCTCAAAAAATGGTTTCCAGCTTGTCTTTGAAGACTAGTAGAAATGCTGGGACAAGTGCATCGCATTCAGGAGAGACTATTTTGAGTAAAGGTAAAGGTTGTCAAAAAAATTTGTGATCATTCTTTATTGAACAGCCAATGTATATGAACAAGGGGTGCAAGTGAAAAAGCTAGAGTGTGTTGGACACATACAAAAAATAATGGGCAGAAGACTTAGGGAAAAGAGAAATAATATGAAAGGGTACAAGGTCGTACGCAAAACCCAAACGAGAGCTTCAATCGCCTAATCTGGGAAAGAGTTTCAAAATCTGTGTATGTTGGCAGCAAAACTATTAAATTTGGTGTGATGGATGCTGTGATATGGTGCTACTAAAAGTGAAGCTGTATTTAGGAAAATTGAGCTGGAACCAGGTTTTAATTTTGACTGTGCCTTTGAAAACATTGACACATCAAAAGTAAAAGAAGCAGGAAAACAAGTGCAGGAAGTGTAAAGAAGCAAGAATTAGGATGAGAGGTGAAAAGAGTAGAAGAGAGGATGCTGAGACAACTGGAGTGAGGAATATGGATGAGGAACGTTTTGAATTTTGGGTATGTTACATAAAAACACAACATTATCTTCTTCTGCCATTTACCGTAACTTGCGTTTTTATACTTTATGTACACTTTTCTACAAAACTATAATAGATAGAGCTTTGAGTTTTTTGTGCATATTCAGAATATACTGCTCTAAACAGCTGGTGAAAGCTTCATATCTGTTACACTTTCATGGAATTCCTGAAAAAAATATTTTCATATATAAAAAAATTAAAAATTAAAGAGTACTTATTATTTGTTTTTCAGATTGCTATTATTAAAATATCTTAATGTATCACCAGCTATGTTTAATAGCATGTTTTTACAATGATTACAAAGCTTGGAATGTGTTACTTTAACTGTTTAGGAGAAAAGGGCACCTAAAGAAGAAAATATGTGAGAATTTTGTGTTTATTGGAATATCAACAGAGCAAAAATTATTAGCTTTATTTATGATTTGATTATGGTTTCTGAAGTAGAAGAGTCTGATATATAAGTGGTAAAAGTTTCAATATGATAGATTGCATAGCTTTCAAGAAACACTAACATATATTGCATTGAAATTATACATGGAAATTCTAACACTACCAAGTGTCCTTAAACTTATGGACTGGACTACGCTACGGAGGGAATTCGTCATGGAGGTACAAACCTGGTCTATTGTATGTATATTCCTAAGCAAGGCACCCCTAGAGGAAGGGTGATGCGAGAGCAGACAGAGGGTGGCCGTCCCAAGAAGCCATGACAGTACAGAGGGTAGGGTCCCTGCACTTTACCACTTGAAAACTGCCCGGCAGGCCAGTACAACCAGGATCCCACCCGACTGTGGTTCTGAAACGTCCCCTCTAGACTGTGTTCGGAAACTGCAGACCGTCCTACTCGAGGAGGAAGCTTTACTCAGAGCATATCATCCTGCCTTGCACCGCCGAAACTCCCGCCGACACTTCTACACTTAAAGATACCACCAGAGGGAGATGATGTGAAATGATAATGGAGATGAAACGAGGGATGTAATTAATCTACCCAGTATTCGCCTGTCGACCCGGGAAAACCCCCGAAAAAACCCATGGGTAAAGTAGGCCGGTCACGGGAATCGAACCCGGACCTTCCGAATGCAAGCTACAGACGTAACTGCCTCCGGCTTCCTCTTAAACGTATGACGTTTTAATCAAAATTGTTAGAAACATTTTTGAGAAAGTCAACATTTTCGGAAACAATTACATAATTTATATGTCTGGTCTAAGGGATTTACTGCAAATCTTTGTATGATATCCTTGGCAAATCCTGAATTTAAATTCCAAATTTGGTAGATAGAGTCAACATGAAAAATTCAATGCCATGGCCGGGATATGAACCGTCCAGTCCCTCTAACCCGTTGTGCTACCATGGCCAACTTGCTGTCATGACATTAAATTCTTCATTTGACTCGTATATTTCCCCGGTAGAATTTAATGTCGTGACGACAAATTAGCCATGGTAGTTCAATGGGTAAGAGCGACTGAGCAGAAACCAGGAGATCCGTGCTTCAAATCCCGGCCGTGGCATTGAGTTTTTCATGTTGACTCTATTTATCAATAGCTTATATACGGCTAGTGTGAAGAAATGATTAATTTCCATCAATAAAATAAAATAATAAGAGTTAAATGATGAAGCCTGGGACTCAAGTACTTAGGATATTAAGTTGCCACAAACGGTGTATCTCGGATGCGAGAGCCCTAGTGGTCTACTGGGGAAATATGAGTCAACTGGAGAATTTAATGTTATGATGGCAAGTTGGCCATGGTTAGAGCGATTCGACGGAAACGAGATCCGTGGTTCAGATCCCGGCCACGGCATTGAACTTTTCATGTTGACTCTATGTATCAAAAACCTTACCCTATATACGGCTAGTGTGAAGAAATGATTAATTTCCATCAATTATCCAAATTTGGTGTTTAAACAACTTTTCGCTTTTTAAATATGGTATTCACAGACATATAGACACACAGATCTTTTTCTAAAAATGATTTTCTTGGGTAAAGGACTCTTAAAAAGTGCATTTCCACTTATAACTCAATGTCAAACTTTTGTTTTCAGTACAATGCACTCTGTACTAACCCCACATGTAGCTTAAATGATAGTTTATGTTGCCAAAATCACTATTTACCTAATATTCAAGCTTTTTCCACTGAAAACATTTATCCAAATACGTGCCACAGGGGAAGAAACTTACAGAAATTACTCGATGATTGAAAACAACACACAAACGTAGTTTTATTGTTGCCATGGTTCTTCAACTTTTTTAAACATTATCACAATTTATTCAGACATGTAGACAAAATTTTTCGAGTTTAACCAGATTTTTTAAAATTTACAGTTTATCCGCAACATGTAAAATTAATTTAAGTATATTTACTTTTGGAATATTAATTTTGGCCTATTTGATAAATTAAACAAGAAGAAATCTTCATTTAAAAGACATATAAAGGTAAGTCATCATTTCAGTCTGTTTCCTTTGTGACTGTAGTAACTGATATGCCATTTATTTAATTTATGTTTGTGTGCGATTTTAATTTATTGTTAAAGTAAAGGAAAAGAGCTTTTCGACAACTTTTCTCTCTCCAGATACTTTTCGTACAGAGGCCGACATGAGTATTCGAACGTAAACATATTTATTGCTTATATTATTTTAAAGCTACGCAGAGTAAGCATACGTAAATACAACTGGTACAAAATAAACTTGAGTCTTCCATTAAACATATAAACTCATAAATAGCAACTGAAACTAATTTGCACTACAAAGAGAAATACATCTGGACATAAGTAATCGAACAGAGAACAGCTAGTATTTAGTTATCATCCCCTTTCTTTGAATTACTTCTGATAATCGTTTGGGCATTGTCTGTACGTGTTGTTTAATGACTGCAGAGTTCATATTTCTCCACTCTGAAGTTCTTTCAGATGGTCCTTGCTTCCTCACACGCTCCTCGAGTCCCTTCCAGATGTTCTCTATAGGATTTAAATCTGGAGATTAGGGCGGTGTCTTCAAAGTGTGAGCAGTGTTGTACAAGTTCCAAAGCCTTACAAATTCAGCAGTATGCTTCAGATCATTGTACTGCTGGAAGTAATAATCATGCCCTAGTCCCAGCTTCTCTGCACACTTTTTAAGATTGTTTTCAAGAATCTTCTTCTATTCAAATTTGTACATGATCCCATCTATGAACACCAGTTCCCCAAAGACAGATGAAGCTATACAGCCCCATACCATGACATTACTGCCACCAAGTTTCACTGTAGCTACCATGTTCTTAGGTTCCCATTCTGTATTTGGCAGTCTCCACACTTTAAGACGTCAATCACTCTTGTATAAGCAGAATTTGCTCTCGTCCGACCAGAGAAACTTATCCCAGAATTCTGTTGGTTTCAGCACATACTGTTTAGCAAATTCTATACTCTTTTTCTTATTCACCTTATTAACATATGGTTTCTTCACTAGGAACGCGAGCAATGTACCCAGTACTATTTAAAACCCGTTCAACTGTTCTGGTGTGGACCATAATGCCAGAATATTGCTCAAGGCATCCTCTAATCTCAGATGAAGTGACTCTCGGATTCTGATTCACCATTTTTATTATTTGCCTCCTGTCTCTGGTAGTGAGTTTAGAAGGAGCGCCATTTCTAGGTTTATGTACAACAGTATTTGTCTGTTTGAGGCGTTGAATTATGCAGAACACTGTAGTTTTGCTTCTGTTAATGGTTTTGGCAATTTTAGAGAGAGATTTGTTTTGTTTGTACATATTTATCACGATATTCCTCTCTGTTACCGTTGTCTCCTTACCTTTACGTCCCATATTACCTGTGACTTCAAACTTTGAGCACACTGTCTCGAGGCACAGCATAAACACAACTGCTATGTGGTAGGGGCGTGTAGGGTACTCCTCTCTCTGTTCAATTGGGTACGTTCGAATACTTATGTCCTCCAATAAGAGGGACAATAAAATAAATACAGTACAGGGTGTGTAATAAATACATGCAAAGTGATATTTTAAATATTGTTTCCGAGACACAAAAGGTTTGTTTACACGTTTAACAATTCAACGCTGCCAAATAAATATTACAGTATTTATAGTGCGTGCAATGTTACATGTCATATTATTCGAATACTTCTGTCGGTCTTAGGATATCCAGGAATATTCTGAACTTTAAAATAGTTCTACATATTGCGTTTGGGTTGGTAGCTTCTTCTACCCTTACTATTGTTAACACGATACGGTACTTTGTTAACATTCCACAATGATTTTGTTACTAATGAAACCGTCTTTAGCTTCCAGTTTCCAAATCATTTCATTGGTTTCATCTCCTTTTTACTTTGATTTCATCGGAAATATGTTTCGGTGATCGATTTGTTTAAAAACTCTTTTGATATGTGTGACAAATAATGCTCTTAAGAAACGAGCGGGATGGTTCAGGCTGCTTTCTTCTGCGGCCCACATTCAGGAGGTCCGGGTTCGATTACCAAGACCAACCTACATGACTCATGGTTTTTTTCGGGTTGCCAGATGAATGCTGAGTTATTTGGACTTACATTCCCCGAATTTCCTGTCCCTTCATTTCATCTCCACTTTCATTTACATCATCTCTCATCTGGTGGTCTCTTTCAGGGTAGAAGTGTCAGTGGGTGTCTCGGCGTTGCATGGCACGATGATATCCTTCCGGTAAACACTTCCTCCTCCGAAAGGTTGGTCTCCGGTGGCCGTTCCGGCCCACAGTAGGGTGGTATGAGGATTCTGGGCTGCCGGGGAGTTTCCAGCTGGTAAAATGCAGGTACTCCGTCCTCTGCACTGTCGTGGGTCTTTGAGATAGCCGCCTTGTCTCCTCTCACCTCATCCTCCTTCCTGGAGGTGGCCCTCTTGGGACCGAATCCCCTCCGTAGCATAGTCGGTATGACTTAACATTGGATGTATTCTGGAAACTCTAGGCACTATGTACCCTGTACTCATTTGAACATCATTTCATTCATCGTCCGATATGACTTAACGTTGCAGGTTTTCTCTTATCCTGGAAGATAAATGTCGGGTAACCCTAAGCTCTATGCACCCTGTACTCATTTGAACATCATTTCATTCATCGTCCGATATGACTTAACGTTGCAGGTTTTCTCTTATCCTGAAAGATGAATGTCTGGTAACTCTAAGCTCTATGCACCCTGTACTCATTTGAACATCATTTCATTCATCGTCCGATATGACTTAACGTTGGAGGTTTCCTCTTATCCTGGAAGATAAATGTCGGGTAACTCTAAGCTCTATGCACCCTGTACTCATTTGAACATCATTTCATTCATCGTCCGATATGACTTAACGTTGCAGGTTTTCTCTTATCCTGGAAGATAAATGTCGGGTAACTCTAAGCTCTATGCACCCTGTACTCATTTGAAAATCATTTCATTCATCGTCCGATATGACTTAACGTTGGAGGTTTCCTCTTATCCTGAAAGATGAATGTCTGATAACTCCAAGCTCTATGCACCCTGTACTCATTTGAACATCATTTCATTCATCGTCCGATATGACTTAACGTTGGAGGTTTTCTCTTATCCTGAAAGATGAATGTCTGGTAACTCTAAGCTCTATGTATCCTGTACTCATTTGAACATCATTTCATTCATCGTCCGATATAACTTAACGTTGGAGGGTTTCTCTTATCCTAAAAGATGAATGTGTGGTAACTCTAAGCTCTATGTACCCTGTACTCATTTGAACATCATTTCATTCATCGTCCGATATAACTTAACATTGGAGGGTTTCTCTTATCCTAAAAGATGAATGTGTGGTAACTCTAAGCTCTATGTATCCTGTACTCATTTGAACATCATTTCATTCATCGTCCGATATAACTTAACGTTGGAGGGTTTCTCTTATCCTAAAAGATGAATGTGTGGTAACTCTAAGCTCTATGTATCCTGTACTCATTTGAACATCATTTCATTCATCGTCCGATATAACTTAACGTTGGAGGTTTTCTCTTATCCTAAAAGATGAATGTCAGGTAAATCTAAGCTCTATGTACCCTGTACTCATTTGAACATCATTTCATTCATCGTCCGATATAACTTAACGTTGGAGGTTTTCTCTTATCCTGAAAGATGAATGTCAGGTAAATCTAAGCTCTATGTATCCTGTACTCATTTGAACATCATTTCATTCATCGTCCGATATAACTTAACGTTGGAGGTTTTCTCTTATCCTGAAAGATGAATGTCTGGTAACTCTAAGCTCTGTGTTCCCTGTACTCATTTGAACATCATTTCATTCATCGTCCGATATAACTTAACGTTGGAGGTTTTCTCTTATCCTAAAAGATGAATGTGTGGTAACTCTAAGCTCTATGTATCCTGTACTCATTTGAACATCATTTCATTCATCGTCCGATATGACTTAACGTTGGAGGTTTTCTCTTATCCTGAAAGATGAATGTCTGGTAACTCTAAGCTCTATGTACCCTGTACTCATTTGAACATCATTTCATTCATCGTCCGATATAACTTAACGTTGGAGGTTTTCTCTTATCCTAAAAGATGAATGTCTGGTAACTCTAAGCTGTATGTACCCTGTACTCATTTGAACATCATTTCATTCATCGTCCGATATGACTTAACGTTGGAGGTTTTCTCTTATCCTGAAAGATGAATGTCTGGTAACTCTAAGCTCTATGTACCCTGTACTCATTTGAACATCATTTCATTCATCGTCCGATATAACTTAACGTTGGAGGTTTTCTCTTATCCTAAAAGATGAATGTGTGGTAACTCTAAGCTGTATGTATCCTGTACTCATTTGAACATCATTTCATTCATCGTCCGATATGACTTAACGTTGGAGGTTTTCTCTTATCCTGAAAGATGAATGTCTGATAACTCTAAGCTCTATGTACCCTGTACTCATTTGAAGATCATTTCATTCATCGTCCAATATGACTTAACGTTGGAGGTTTTCTCTTATCCTGAAAGATGAATGTCTGATAACTCTAAGCTCTATGTACCCTGTACTCATTTGAAGATAATTTCTTTCATCGTCCGATATAACTTAACGTTGGAGGTTTTCTCTTATCCTAAAAGATGAATGTGTGGTAACTCTAAGCTCTATGTACCCTGTACTCATTTGAAGATCATTTCTTTCATCGTCTGATATGATTTAAGGTTAGAGGACGTACATTAAAAAAAAAGCAGTTCCTTAAAACATGCGCTAGTGAAGATGCCTACTAGTGACCCTGTTAGCACATTTCATCGAGTTTAGAGGAGAAGCAGAATGCCGAAGATTTTAAATTACGTCGTGATAGGTCACCTTAGATAACGCTGGGGAAAAACTAGGCAGTAAATTTGTGAGGTAGCAAAAGTTAGGGTGTTCAGATGTTCTTACACAGCGACTGCCTTGCACTGGTAAAATATATTGTAAATCTGTTGTGAAATGTGTGTAAAAATGAATCATTCACTCATTCAAAGCAGACTAACCATATTACCAGTAACATAATACCTAACTCATACACTGATTTTGCCATTAGAGAAACTCATGAAGCATTGGATTTGCCATTTCTCTATCCTTTAGGTAGAGGATGTTATTGCACTTCACCCAAAACCTTCAGTACATCGAGATTTTACTCGCGGTCACTGAATTCAAATGAAAAAACATACTTAGTTTAACTATTTATTCATAGAAAGTAGTATTATATTTTGCCTGAATATATAATATAGAGATTTCAATAAAAATGCACGTTTTGAGGTATCGTAAAATTATAAAAAGGTTCGCGCGCGCGTGTGTGTCTGCATTTCGTGAACTCAAAAAGAACACAGAAAGTGTTTGATAAACATAAAATTTGACATTCAATTTCAAGCGGTTTGAAAGATGAATTTGAAGGTTTTCATTACATGTTCCATAGTTTTTTTTTTTTTTTTTTTTTTTTTTTTTAAATTTACGTCCTCCAACGTTAATTCAGATGGGACGATGAATGGAATGGGTGAACTGATGCTCAAATGATTACGGGGCTTACAGCGCTTAGAGTTACCCGACATTCGTCGTTCAGATAAGGAAAAACCCCGTAAAAACCTTATCCAGGTAACTCACCCTAACCGAGATTCGAACTCGGGACATCTTGAACATAAGGCAGACAGGCTACCATCTACGCTACTGAGACGAACTTTCCATAGTTTGGTATAACTGGTAAATTATTGTTTCGTAGAATTAAAAGTCTTGTTTGCAGAAATTTAAAATGATCCTTATTGCGGTAAACAGTAACTTTGTACAACCCTTGTAGCTGTAAAAATACATGACGTGCACAAACCACAGCCTTCAAGTTCGTCTCATTCCACTGCTACACGTAAACAAACAAAAGAATTCGCTGCGGTACAGCTGCACAACACACTCAACTCAACTAGCAACTGACTCCGCTCTAACACTTTGCGGGGTTTTTATACCTCCAGTCGTTGTTCTAGAATGCAGTTGATCGTTCGATAACAATCGCGATAGCATCAGAGAAAAACGAAACTTCCAGAAGTCTCTCTGTCTCTTTCTCGGCAAGCGTCTAGCGCTGCGCGCCACTATCCGTCTCTTTCTTTCCCGCCCACGCGTAGGTCTGGCTTTGCGGCAGCTCCAACGAAACAATACGATTGGTGACACTATCATTCAAATGAACACAAGTTTATTACAGGACAAATGTGTAAATAACATAATATACAAAATAAATGATATATCTAATATAATGAAATGGTTTTTTTTGTTCTTTTACAGTGTATCCTCGTTGTTGATAGTTGTGTAATAGTAAAGCCGCAAAAATGATGGAATGTTTTGTTACAACCAACAAGGAAGATTACAGATGGCCCTTTGGCAAACCGCTGCTGACAGTGTAAGTACATCTTTATCATTTGTATCTATGGCTTCCTCTTTGTCCATCGTGGGGTTTTGACTTGAGTAACAACTCTATTTTGGTAAACTTATGGCCTTAATTTGGTCAAAATTCGCTTTTATCTTTGAAACTTTAGCCTTAGTTACATAATGTGATGTTTGACTTTAGTGCTCTAAAGCTTTAACAGGTGATCACTTAAATCACCAAGATCTAATTACTTCCAATCTCTTCTACTGCACATTTGCACTTTGAAGCCATTCCTTAAAAATTCATTGTAACAAACTTGGTTTTTACTGCATTTAAAATTACTCTAAATACGATGGAAGATCAAATATAAAAGGGAATTTTAATATAACACTGATGTTAG
The DNA here is from genome assembly GCA_030765055.1 of Mantis religiosa. Classification (NCBI taxonomy): domain Eukaryota; kingdom Metazoa; phylum Arthropoda; class Insecta; order Mantodea; family Mantidae; genus Mantis; species Mantis religiosa. The sequence continues at coordinate 10,269,160 of CM060958.1, forward strand.
TATTAATTTTGAGGAGAGACTGTCGGTATGTTGTTGTGGGGTATATCGAGAGAGGATATTGCGCGCACGCAACACGGAGAACGGGGCTGCGTCAGTACGCCATGAGTGAGTATGAGGTGCACACGTCTGTTGCGCAACGCATTATCATCAGATTTCTTGCAAAAAAGGGCACCAAATCATCGGAAAATTTGAGACAGATCCACGCACACTTTGTGGAAGAAACACTTTTGCAGACTGGAGTGTATGAGTGGACTGAAATATTTGTGGCAGGAAGAGAAGCTGTAGAAAATGAACCTCATGGAAGGAGATCGCAGGCAAGCATTAATGCAGACAACATTGTTGCCATTCGTGACATTATTGAAGAAGATTGCCAATAAAATTATCCGAAATTGTTTTTTCTCTAGGAATAAGTTACGAAAGTATTCATACAATCGTCCGAGATAAACTCCATTACAGAAATTTTAGTTAATCGATGGAAATTAAGCATTTATCCACACTAGCCGTTTATAAGCTAATGTTTTTGATGGATAGAGTAAACATGAAAAATTCAATGCCATGGCCGGGATTTGAACCACGGATCTCCTAGTTTCCGTCCAGTCGCTCTAACCCATTGAGCTACCATGGCCAACATGCTGTCCTGACATTTATTTCTCCATTTGACTCGTATATTTCCCCTGTAAACCACTAGGGATTCTCGCATCCGAGATACCATTTAATGTTAGGACGGCACGTTAGTCATGGTAGCTCAATGGGTTAGAGCGACTGGATAGAAACCAGTAGATCCGTGGTTCAAATCCCAGCATGGCATTGAATTTTTTATGTTGACTCTATTTATCCATTACAGAAAATTGTCTGCCAGGTAGGTTCCTCGTCCCTCAACCAGGAGCAAAAGACGTTACGTCAGGAAGTTTTTCAGAGACACCTGCATCGCTACGAGGAGGTAGAAGATTTCTTAAATCGCATTGTGATATGTGATGAAACATGGGTGCATCATTACACCCCAGAGTCAAAGCAAGCAAGCATGGAGTGGCGGCGAGGAGACGAAGCAGGTCCGATCAAGGTTAGAACACGCCCATCTGATGGATGAGTGCTTGCAACTGTTTTCTGGGTCTCCGCAAGGGTTTATTGCTGGTGGATTTTCTTCACGAACAAAGGATAATTAATGTAGCCTATTACTGTTACATTTTGGATGAAGCAAAACCTGCATATCACAACAAGCGACGCCGACAACCGATCCGAAACGCCATTCTTCTCCATGACAATGCGAGACCACCTACTGCCACTTTAACGCGGGAAAAACTGGAGAAAATGCACCGGACACCTCCGGAACACACTCCTTACAGTTCAGATTTATCGCCCTGCGACTACCATTTGTTTGGACCACTCAAACAAGACCTAGGAGACAGCGCTTTGATGATGACGCAAGTGGAGAACGTGCGCAACTGGCTCCGCACGCTTCCTTCTTCTTTCTATAAAGATGGCATCAAAAACTTGCCAATCCAATGGAGAAAATGTACATCGAAGACAGCACACTTTGCAGGACAGTACTCTGAATATGAGTATTTTTGTTGATAAAATAAATTTAAAAAAAACTCACTCAGTTTATATTTGATCTTTCGTTGTATATTATTAATTTGATAACTGAGAATAAAGTTTTATAAAATAATATTTATTTTATTATATTTTGCATATTTGTATCTTATATGCTACAGAATCTTAAATACGCCATACTTGTTTAAATGTCGGAGCAAATAATGTGGAATGCATACCGTGTTTGCATACAGCAGCTTTTCATCATTGGTTTAGAAGACTGCTGTGAAGGAAAGAGATGGAGGTCTGAGTTCTATCTACACCATTGGCTGGAATAGACTTCGTTGCTATCTCGCTTCCATCCATTAGGAATCTATTCACATCTAACTTTAGTCAATCATTAAAATATATTCCCCTTGGAATAAATTACATGATAGAAACTAGTTTCGCTTTATACTGTTAGCTGTGTTGTTAGTCTAACACAAAATGGACTCTACTAATAGTCATATACTAATGTAGGGATTTGGTTACTTTAGGTATATGTTTCCACTATCCATTTTTTCGATTGCAGACGGCTCCTCTATTTATCAGCGCCTGTCCTTTTATTTATAAAGTTTTATTATTTTAATTCTGGGAAAGTGTCCAAGAATTTTTGGGTATTTTATGTTTCTTACAAAAATATTTAAATACTACTCAAGCATACAAAGTTACTTATTTTACTCTCTTCTCTGTGAGTCTGTAATTAAGGAAAATAAAAATCATATAAAATCCAAAATAAAATATAACAATTTCCTTTTTCCAAAAAACCTACAAATTCACAACAGTTGCTGACATGTGATTTACCGGTTCATTAACATTTGAAAGCCAAGAGATCGCTAACATATCGGGCCCAATAGTTTGGAGAATGCAACAAAATAAAGTGCATATAGAAAAACAAGTAAAGGTTGTAGAAGTAAAGGATATTGGGTGGAATAGGAATTTAAAACAGAAGTTTCGCTTTAAACTATTTCCATCTTTCAATAATATCAATGTATTAATATGACTGAAATTCTTAGTACAGTGTT